>CM062297.1:855604985-856015737 GCA_031216915.1 Pictodentalium vernedei
AACTGTCCACAAATATCCAGAATCCACCAGTGCACTGGATTTCCAAAAAACATTTAACAGAAAAGATCACTCAAGAAGAAACATGATGCTCCACTCACTAACGAAACAACGGTAATTATGCAAAAAAATAAGACCCAAAGGTAAACCATATGGTACCGCCGGAACTATCACAAATGTACCGACAACGAAATTCGGAACCAACCATAAATCCTTTGACACCAATGCCTCTGGTTGGAACGTATGGCGAAAGGGAAAAAACGAAGATACCCCCCCCCCCCCCCCCCCCCCCCATTGGAACCGACAAACTGTCAAAGCCATACTCGATATTACTAGAAAACCCTGGCAAACACAATGCCAGATAGAAAATGAACGCCTTCCCAAAGGCGAAGGAAGAAACATTAAGCCAGCCTCTCACAACAATGAATGAAAAACAGACCTACGTGTTAGTCAAAACCAATCTCTTGGAAATTTGACTAGAACGACAGCATGTGATATGATGAGACCAGAACGACCGAACAAGCTGCTTATTTCAAGCTACAGTTCTTGCTATTATAAAAACCCAGTTATCAAAAACAATACACAGAGCTCTACATGAATCGTCACTGGGGATGAAAACTGAAAGTACATGGACGCAAGGGATAATAATAGGTCGCATTGATTCATTTGTAGTTATGTTTCACTGGGCTTTCTTACAATATAAACGGGGGAAAAATTACAACAAATTTTCATCAAACCATTTTTCGGGAAAAGACAAAACTCAAGTAATATAAACAAACTCCACATTCCTTCTTGTTTGAAAAAAACAATTACGACAAATGTCGAAAATGCTATTACAAGCTGTGCTATCCCGAAATTCCCGTGCTGATATTTGGATCGAAATTAATGAGGTTTTTATGACTTTTTTGAAGCGATGAAGTATTTTTGTCTTCAAGTAAAATCGGTTAATAGGAACGAGCGTTTTTTCAAATGATACCCTGTGAAATGGCCAATTTTTTTGGGAAGTTACGACTTATTGATACTCTCAAATTGCACGACTCATTTTCGATGTGTCGTCTTTTCAGACGCCAGGGGCAGTCCGGACGATGAACAATTGTTAGTGTAAACCGGATTTGTCCCGCCTGCGACTTGTATTCAAACTCCGTCGTCTGTCGCCATAAAAAGTTCCACGACTTGTTGGGCGTTTATTGGTGAATAAATAAAATATACACGCAGTGGTCGTGACGCAGCTTCTTATTTATTTATTGGGGTTTAACGTCACTTTCGATAGCCTGGGTCACCTCGCGTCGGACAGTGTTTTACGAGTGAAGGAAGTCGGCGTGCCTTGAGAGAACAACGGAGCAACGACGAGCACCGTGCCCCCATATGGGCAATCGGGAACTTCTCATTTAATCAACACATAAGGCATCGGCACTTCACATTGTTCGTTCTGTGCCCCAAAATACCTCCATTTATGCGACTGACTGTGTGTGTGACACAAGCCCCGGTATTAAATTTAGTCTTTTAACCCTTTACACAACGTAACAAACAAAAACCGGCCAGCGCTATTCACAAAAATGGTCACTTAATTTTTACTATTTTTTTCATTTATTATCTCAAAAGCATACGTTATGACCCCTCTTTGGAACGAGCTCGTCGAGCTCGTTCCAATGAGGGGTCAAAACGTATGTTTTTGAGACAAAAATTAAAAAAAAATAGTTATTCAAGAATTTTGTTTGCGAGTGTCGTCTGTTTTTCATATTTGTTAAAGGGTTAAAAAGTACATGATTACTAGCAAGAAAGAATTGGTATCTTAGACGCCAATCCTGACGAAAATGCCCCAACTGGAAAAGATATAAAAAATATTGATGGAGTGGGGTGGGGTGGGGGGTCATATCTCTAGAAATCCCTCTTAGCGATGCCCTTGCATGATACATCAATTGTTGTATTCGTGTTTTAATCTACCATTCATCACGGTGGGAATTATATTTCTTGCAAATTATTTATGCGAAGTCAATGAACGCTGGCATGCATGCAAACAACAAGCAGAGTTTTACCTGCGAAGAGACGGGTAAAGCCAGTAATACATCTTGCTTCTCTGCAATGTTTAGTGAAAACAAACGACCGCGCAAACTGCTAGAAACAGGATATAAATTTGGGGGAGAAAAATGGTACTCTTTGGTTGACGATCTGAATTTCTCTTTTTATGTATGAGGTGGGTATTCCCATCGGGTTGCTAATATCTCTGCCGTTTTATTCCCTCCACACTGAGGTCATATTATCAAGCATTTTTATACTGAAAATATTTCCCATAATTCAACTGGAATATAACCAATTCAGTCTTGTGTGACAGAGTTCCTCGAGCTCAGCCAGACAAGATGGAATCGGTTAAATTTCTAGTTACAAAATGAGAAAATGGCAGCTTGAAATTATGACACCTTGACATCCGTGCGAATGGTGTCACTACTGGAGTATGCTCCAGAACAATTAGTTGCATACCAGAATATGTAGTGTTTGTACATGGTGATACTACTACGTAAACTACTACTTAGTACAACTAATTACTACTACTATCACTATTTCTGCTACTACTACTACTACTACTACTACTACTACAACTACTACTATACTACTACTACTACTACTTTCATCAGTGGCGGACATACGATTTGGGATTGGCGGGTGGGGTGCAGCGACACACTTTCAGTCATTCAAAGCAACCTACGGTTCGAGAAAATGAGAGGAGAGTTGGAGGCGAGAACGAGGGGGGTTTTCCTTCCCTTCCGTCTGCGGGGTCCGTAAGCCTTCTGTGAAAGAATTCTGAAAGAGAGGCAGGTGTCAGCGTACCCTTTTCGGTGACTTATTTGAACATGACCATCAAAATATCCCCGCAGTTTTATGTAAAGTAATTCAATTAATTTTGAAAACGGAAAGGCAGTTTATAACGGCCCATACAACAGGAGACTTACGATGGAGCATGGGGTATGGGGTATGGTATTATCCACGATAACATACCAGCATTCACTAGTGGGTGTTCATGTGCTACCGGGGATAATACCGTACCCCCCTGGTATCGGTCCTTGTAAAAAAAAACCTTATGTTACAGAGATTAGGAGGAGGAGGCTTCGGGTAAATGACCTCGTGGTGTGCTGAGTACCAGTCGTTTTGAATTAGAATAAGAAATGGGTTAGCAAAGTGGTGATATGTTTGATAGGTTGCTGCGGAAGTGGACTCAACTTGAATGGAAACTAAATGAACACCTTCAAGCAACGAGCCTATTAATTAATCAAATATCATTGCGGTGTTATTTCTTTATTTAATTTATTTATTACAGAACTCGTTCCTTTGGAATGTGTACATCAACTGATAGAATCATACAATATGCAGGCTACACTAACGTGTACACTGCATAACTCACCAGCAGACATAATAGAGTGTATGACCCATACAAGTACAGTTAAAACTAGAAGTCATGCCACGGACTGTGCGCTTATACAGGCTTACAGTACATGGAGAGTGTATTATCACTAAATCACCCGCAGAGTGGAGATTCCACCCGAGCAATAATTGCAAATTTGTTGCAAAGCATAACCAGCACCAGCAAAGTTTCAGCCAATGGACCTCCGGGTTACTTGTGTTTTTTGTCGATATATACATAATTTGAAAGTTATAGCTTGGGTGATAACTCCACTCCGCGAGTGATTTAGTTACAACCCACTCTCCACGTACTGTAATTGCGCGTAGGAATTGCTCGCAATTGCCATATAGAATGGCATCCAAAGCACGGCAGGTTCTCCTGGCAAACACAGGCAAACATAGCAAACACAGGCAATGTTTCTGCCAATGGACCTCCGGGTTACATTGGCTGAAACATTGCTCGTGCACAGGCCATATATACAGAACTGGATAGCCTTACTATGGTCATGGCGCGTAGATTAAAGCGCAGATCGATTTTTAGTTTTAACTGTACATGTATAATGTCGACATTGCATGGCTTGTACACGGAATGGATTCATAGCACGACTAACCCATTGGATATGGAACGTTTGATCAAAATGTATATTGTACAGTTGAGTAACTTTAAAGTTAACCCCTTCAAACAGGTATTCATAAATTTAGGCGCAACGCAAATGTTGGTAATTTCTGGGTGTCCACCAGACTGGACCGTACAATCCTACAGCATAGGGCTGTGTTGTTAAACTGTTACTGAACCCCTCATGAACACAAGATAGACTCACCAACTTTGCTTTATAAAGTAGTGCATAAGGCGATACGAAAGAAAGAGAGGAGTAGAGAGACAGTTGAGTGGTTGATCAGCTTTGCGTTATTTTTAACAATAATTTTATTATGACACTGGGATCAGCTTTTCATCATGGATGTGATTCATATGCTAGAATATCGTCAGTAATTGTAGGTAGAGACAGACTAGGTTTGGAATGTAAAAGTGTTCCATGCTAAAGGTTCATCCGCTATAAGAGAGTACCACAGACCTACAAAATCATGTTTGTTTATAACTGGTCAGACCGGATCAGGAAAGCGAAAAAGAGCATCACCGAGCTAAAACTCTTTCATCTTAAAGGTTCTTCTTCACTACTGGAGTATGCTCCAGAACAATAAAACGCACACCATGAAGACCTCTCAGTCCTATATCATTACGTGCTACTATTATAAGTAGGGTTATGGGTCAATTCTGCCTGAAATAACCATGTCGAACCCGAGGATTCTGCAGGAATCCAATTCAAATAAATAGTTGCGGGGTATATTCGGGTAATTATAGGAAGTAACCGGGGATTCTGGGTAATTAGATTGACTCTTGTACAATGAAACGAACCTGTTATTGGAAAAAAGGAGATTCGACGGGGAATCCTGCCCGAAATAAACAGGTAGAAACCAAGGATTCTGAAGGAATCCGAGCCAAATAAATAATTGTCGGATTGCTTGGGGTAATTAGGTATACTCTTGTACAAATGAAGGTCCCTTATAGCACTACGTGCCACTAGTATAAGCCCTAGATGGTGGCTTGGCCAGACCCGCTTAGGTAGTTTTAAGTATTTTTTTTTTTTTTTTTTTTGGGGGGGGGGTGATTTGGAGTGATTGTCGGTCTATTTGGGTAAGTCTATGATATAAACAAGGATTTGGGGTAATCAGTTTGTCTGTTATACAAAAGAGCCCAACCGCCGAACATACCTCCGTCCTGCTGTAGGCAACTGGGTAAAATACCAACCCAGTGCTACCATAGGAACCAAGATGGCGAACTCCAGCATACAAAATGGCGGACGCAAACACGTGCCACCCTAACAACGCACACTGCGCATGAGCACCAAGACCGCATATCACTATGGAAATGACGTCAGAAAATTGTCCCTCACGCGGGCTACCACAACAACCAAACCTAACGTAATTGAGTCACGTACATGACGCCACTTATGTGTTCCATTAGGGGTCCATCCAGTGCGGGACGATCAATAAACATGGATAGATTGTGCTCCGGGTTGTCGGGTTAGATTTGAGAAGGCATTGTGCTGATTAGTTGCCTGTACCACTCTTGCATTTTTAAATTACATTTTTCACTGTCACAAAATGTCTATGAGAGAGAAATCCCAAGCAACATATTCTTCGCATAATACGAATGGAGATTTCTCAATTCTTTAATTTGAAAGGGTCAATAAAGCCGCTAATTTAACCTTTTGGGCACGAGTAGCCTTTTTTCCGGCCTACATTTAAAACTAGTACTAGAATGCGCTATCCCAGGTGCAACGCTCTGTTGATTGACTCCTGCTAATTCTTCATTGGGTGCCGCACTCCAATTCCCAGGGCCCCTTCTAACTCTCCTTTTATGATGCCCATTTGTGACTAGCCAGGCCAGCTCTCGCGGTCTCCCCTGGCATAATGTACCTCCCCCAGCCAATAGCGTGGGTTTAGTTCCTTTATATTCGCATCTCCGCAAACACCTTGTGTGTTAAACCACTTCTTCATCTATGCTCAGTCGGTAATAACCGTTGCCAATTATTCCCGTCACACTGTACGGCCCCTCCCACTGTAACCGTGGTCTACTGGATTTCGTCGGCCGGAGCACGGTCACCTTTTGACCGACCCAAAAGTTCTTAACCCTTGGTTTACTCCCACGCCGACCGTCATTAGACCCCCCCCCCCCCCCCCCCCCTTCAACATACATTGGCTGTTTCATTTAAGCGAGTCCCCTGACATTCCTTGTAGAAGGTATATAACTTTAGGGGCGTCAATTGAACACTCTGCATCTGCCCCCTTACGGGCCCCTCCAGTGATTTCATTGGCCGCTTTATCTTCGTGGCTTGGGCTTAGGTGACCGCGGCAGATTTCCCTTTAGGTGCTTTCCTCTCCGACCATGTCTTATCGGGTTCTGAACATACCCCAGGTATGTTCCCAAGTACGAGGTCATAGGTGGGTGCCTCAATACACATTGCATCTACTTCCCCGCTATAGAACGGAGTATCCACCTCACCCTCGCACATATGCTGGGTACACCGGCATCTTTTCATTCTTACCAAGGGTGCGGTATCCCTTGCAGAGCCCCCTTATAATGGGCAATACCTCCCCTCCTTCCAGCCTGAGTTGCCCAGCCTCGAGAGCTCGGCGCTGTAGACTCTCCTCCGGCCCAACTGTTTGGCAGAATGCCGCTGTCTATCTTTTTATCTACAGGCGTATTGCATTACTCCCTCATCTATTACCAACAGGGGACGAATCCCTCCCTCCAACTTGGGGTGGACCCCTGCTTTGTCTCTTCATTACCGCCCTTCTCCAACAGTCTCTGGCCAGGTGCCCCCGATTGTCGCATACAAACATGTTGTCTCTTTCTTCATTCTGGCTACCTTCCGCTTTGGGTAGTTTGGTGGTGGGTCTGCTTTGCGGGTGCCGTTGCTAACCCGTTTGACCCACCCCTAGCCGTTTTGGGTAAGCTCACGCTCCCACCAAGGGCCTCGATGTAGCGCTCCGCAAGAGTCGCCATTTCGTCAAAATTTGGAGGCCGCCTTTCGTTTATGAAGAAGCCCAATTCCGTTGAGCAGGTTGTCAAGAACTGCTCCAGGAGTAACAGATCTCGCAGGGCCTCGTATGAGCCATTCTCTTCTGCGAGATCTGCCCAGTGGTCAAAATACCGCGTCGCACCGGCAACAAACTGAGGTACGGTTTCTCCCTTCCTCTGCTTAATTTCTCGGATCTTCGTCGGGAATCCCTCCTCAGTGAGCTTGTATCTACGAAGGATGGCGTTCTTCGGCTCACTGTATTTTTCAAGAAAGGCAGGTGGCATACTGGCATAAGCCTCGAGGGCTTTGCTCGACAGCAAAGGGCTCAATCACATAGAGCCCATGTGTCTCCAGGCCACCTTTGACTGGAGGCGAAACGCTCGAACCTCTCCAAGTAGGAGACCAGATCGTCGGTGAGCTCATTAAAAGTGGGGAGCTTAGGACGGGGTGTACACATTGCTTCCCCCAAACTCACATTCACTGAGCGTCGACTTTCTGTTTCTGCATCTGCTCGCGCTCTCAGTAATTCCAACTCTAGCTCGCGCCTCTGTCGCTCGATTTCTATTTCCCTGTCACTCGCTTCCCGCTGTAACCTGGCCTCTCTCTCTTTCGTTTCCCATGCCAATTGTATATCCCTCTCTTTCGCCTCTCCGGCCTCTTTCTCGCGCTCACTTTCTAGTTGGACATCTCTCTATCTTGCCTCCTTCTCAAATTGGACCTCTCTTTCTCTTGCCTTCCTTAATTGCCTCTTTCTCGCGCTCTCTTTCTATTTGGACCTCTCTCTCCTTAGCTTTCCTTTCTAATTGGACCTCTCTCTCCTTAGCTTCCCTTTCTAATTGGACCTCTCTCTCCCTCGCCTCTCTACGTGAGGTCAACTCCTTTTGTTCCCTCGTCTCTTCTTTCTTAACAAACTTTTGTAGTTCGGCCTCCTCAAGACCCATTTTTTACCCAAATATACCATTTGGGCGAGTGGGGTAACACTTTCTCCCCCCCCCCACACTGCATGTGTAACATACGTCTGTCTCGGGTGAGATAGCAGGGAGAGACAGATGTATCCCACCCCACCCACGTGACGTTATACATTTATAACGTTATGCATATCGTATCAGTTAATTGCTACCAACTAATTCATTTTGACGTCATCAGAATGCTGTGTGATCAAAGTTTGATGCTCTAAAACTCTTTAAACCCCTAGATGCCACCGTTCCTACTTGATTTCGTGGTATATTTCTTTGGTATATACATAACTTTTGCATGCTCTTTTCGATGGTGTCATTAGTTTTTCAAAACAACGAATATCAAATGACGTGACCTCCGATAACCTCTGGCTAACGTAACCGCTGTATGCTGGGGCTAGAAAAATAATCCCTGGTGAGTACGGGTGTGGGATGGGAAAATCTCACCCTCGTGTCTGGCCCAAATATCTTGCCCTCGGGGGAGATTTTGCCATCCCACACCCGTACCCATCAGGGATTATAATAATCCATTTTAATTTTTTTTTCAACACTTATGAGATAGAATGAAGAAAGAAAGTAAAACACATAAACCGATGGCGATTGATTCTGAATTAAAGAATCATTATTACGAAATCATTTTCCGGGCAGTTGTTTTTACCTTTAAAAGAAATCCTGGTATGCCTCGCCAGTTTATGTCAAACATCTCTATCCACGTGGAGGGGTGACATTGGGTTGTTTAGCCTCGCCATTAAAATATTGGGGAACGAGCCAACAAGGAGGGTCGGAATACGGGCACGGGCCTAAGTCGGCTCGTAGAGCTGAGTTGGGACCTCAGTGGGATGTTCTTCCCTGCCGAATGAACTCGAAATATAGGTTCGTTCTTTGTAAGGTGTGATTCCTAATCACTTTAGGCTGCTGAAAGGAAAGAATGTTTAAAGTAACAACGATTCTTTTATTTTCATTCATAATAAACTCATTTTCATATTCATCACATTTAACAATTTGATCAACATTGTAGAAGATTTATCACAGGGATTAATAGTTGTTCATTAATTTAGTGTATCTATAGCCCTTTACTGGCCTTATAGTACACTATCAAAATGTCACTGTCGCGATCTCGCAACAGGAGCTTACAACACCGAGACTTAATCTTTTGCGTCTGTGTGTGTCTGCAGCTCTGACTGCCGGCTGATCCCGACTAGCAATGCTAATTACCTAGTGGCAACATAGCTCTGATTTGGATTCGGTTCATCCACTCTGTCGGCTAGATTAGAAAGTTTACGTCACATACCTTTTATGTACATGTTTCCTTTGCTAGAACTCTCCTTGAATGTTCCTGCCCATTTGAAATACACACAGTTCATGCAGAACTCACAACTTCAAAATGCGCTTTCGAGCTTGCGCGAATTGTCACTTGTCGACTTTGAGTCGATATTTACTAAAACAGGCTACAACGCGACCAACCTCTGCGTTCCTAAGGGTTAATACCACAATACAATAGCCTACACTTTGAGATAGGTCGAGCCGATCCTCGCTAATGACATATAGACTTAGCCTTCAGTTGGGTTCGTAATCTATTCTCTAAATTTGGGCTTATAGCCCTCCTACGTCCACCTAATCTGACGATGGCGGAGTACAGCGGAACGTCGTGGGTTGCCCGGCAATTCCACTCGCACGAGACCCTATATAGCGTCTCTTATTTGGCCGAACCCAAGTCTCACCCCTAAACGGTAGGAACCCAAGTCTCTCTGAACTAGCTAGTTCTCGACGCTTCATACCTTATCCTAACAACATTTCAAGGTGCCTAAAATGGCACGCGACATTTCTTGAATATAGAAGCACCGTGCGCCAATGCATATTCTATCAAGCGTACCTCTGGAAATAATATACTTGGCAACCGTGATGACTGAACTCAATTAATAAGTGCCGGTCGCTTTAGAAATTAATTATCAGACATTTAATCGCCTAAGACTAATTATCTAATTAAAACATGTGTGCTTACTACTCGGAGAGAGGAAATATATACATATATTATATCTCACGTGACTTCCTTGCATTCTGATTGGCTGAAAGATGATACTCTATTTCGTGTAGTTTGCATCCACAGAACTGACCAGGCACTACACCCAGGCACTACACGTTTTCTATTTTTAGCACACTACTATATCAGTTTTCTGTTCATACTGGGCGAATAAAACAGATCAGGCTAAATTTAAAAATCGATTCACAGAGGCACAACATCCACAAAACGACCCGGAAAGAAATCTTTGTGGAAAAATGTATCGATTGGTGCATTTGTAGTGTGTGTAGCACCAACATTGGAGAACATTTTGGGTCTCTCTGTTGTGTGAAAATTGCACTGTGCCAATGTTTTTGGGGCAGTGAGAGTTTTAGAGGGACAAGTCCACCCCCGAAACCCACCCCACCACCACAGTCGACCCGCAACTAGACCACTGGTCGCCAAAGGGGTATCGAACATGCACATCACCGATTTTAGATTCATGTTATGATTTCAAACAGCATCTGCCAAAACTATATCTTGTGCTACATGTATTCTGTTCTTGGTGTGAGTGACGAGCCGCATCTCCTCAGCCTCTATGGGCCAGATTGACTTCAGGCTCTGCAGGCGTATGCATTTCTATCCGATATAACTAAACCGAAATGTTTGGGGGGGGGGGGGGGGGGGGGGGGAGATATATTGCCTTATTTACCGAAAATCGGCAATCGTGCTGCAAGAAAAGGGAATTTAATGCAGGTAGTGTTCTATGGTAGAGGGGAGGCAACTCGAAAATGAATTGTCCCATTATTAGCGCGATTTGATTTGCAAAATATTCATCCCTGAAATGACACCAATCGAAAAACTATGTGTATTGGTCCATGCGTATGAACAATTACCTCAACACTGTGTAACAGGCGGATAGTAAAATGACTCCATTGTTTCCGTTCTAAAATTAATGACGGAGATCAAGCAAGCTACCTTTGAAAGAAGAATGCTGAAGAAAAGTTTGGCACGATAACAAATTAGTCATAAAAGACCTTCACACTCTGTTTTAAAGAAGGGTCAAATATGACCGGGATGTCTTATAGGGTTGTGTGGTATTTCGGTTCGGTTCAGGTTTTTGCGACAAACAGCAAACCATACCACAAGACCCAACAGAAACCTGTATTTATTTATTTATTTATTTATTTATTTATTTGTTTATTTATTTATTTATTTATTTATTTATTTATTTATTTATTTATTTATGGGCGGTTAAGGTCACATACTTATGCACAACGGCTAATCGTGACCGCGACAGTTTTCCGGGGAAGCCGGAGTACCCAGAGAGAACAACCGACCATCTGTCCAAGCTTCGTTCAAGCAGGGTTACAGCAGCTGAAGCATGTGCACCATCGACGTGCAGCACGCCTTAGTACACGGCGTCATCGCGCCCCCATGTAGACAGCCGGGATAAAGTGCCTTGCACAAAGACACAACGCGGTCGTCCCGGACGGGGATCGAACTCGGGGCCACCAGCATAGAAGTCCAACAATCTACCACTGAGCAATCACGCTCCCGCATAAACTGATCAAACGATTGAACTGGAAGGGGACTTAACTAGCGACTACTATGGACTCTCGTTACTAAGTCTTTCCGGCAAAGGGGCAAATACGTTGTGTTCTCATTGTCATATTTTTCCCTTATTGCCTCATCCACCGGACTCACCGGACTCCACCGGACGAGTCAATAATGGAGAAAATGTGACAACGTGAACGCAACATAGTTTAGATGAACCTTTTTCATTTGTTACCTTGATTTATGTTTTTTTTCTGACTGAATAGACTTATCAAACTGATCCTCTTGAACCCAACGAAATGTTAGACGGAACACGCTATAGATAAGGCTTTTGTGATGTCTGGTGTCGTGCACACTATTGCGGATTTGTTTCCCGTTAAAGAGCCCGTAGTGTTATTTATTATCATTTTTTAACCAGTAGAACAACCGAACCGAAACCGATTTTTTTTTCTTGAGACCGAATCCGAATCTGAAAATCCCCCCCCCCCCCCCCCCGGTGTAATGTCTCACCCGATGTTGTCCTCTGACAGTTGCGATAATTTTAAACAGCTCCGACTTTGCTGATAATTTCGTGTGTCCACACTATTATTATATATTATATCTCACGTGACCTTCTAGGCTCCTGATTGAACGAAGGCTGCACCCCTATTTCGTGTAGTTTGCATCCACAGAACTGACCAGGCACTACACCCAGGCACTACTCGTTTTCTATTTTTAGCACACTACTATATCAGTTTTCTTTTCATACTGGGCGAATAAAACTAATCAGGCTAAATTTAAATATCGACTCACAGAGGCACAACATCCACAAAACGACCCGGAAAGAAATCATTGTGGAAAAATGTATCGCTTTTCCATTGTTGAAGTCACATTTTCCGAGGCGTTCATTTTATTCCTTGAGAAGATGATCCATATCTCGTTTCGAAGAGAATGATCCATACCTGGGTACACCACTTATGTGAACGCGTCCGGATATGAAAAATCGTTTGTTTCGCTGCTCATATTATTTTGCTATTTAATTGTATGTTTTGGGCAAAAAACGAATAAATAATGGAATTCATTTGAATCTTCGGAATTTTGTATCCCGTACTGACCCATGCGTTAATGCAAATGTGTGACAAATGTGTGTGTCAAATTTCGAAAATTTTAGCTTTCATTCGCGAGTTGTGCGATTCTAGAATACACAGTTCCGTTTGGGGGAAATGTTTTTGTTTACCCTTGCCGACCGATTCAAAATTTGTCTCCTGCTCATACCAATAAGCCGTGTTTTGGGAGAAGAAAATGTTTTTTGAAAACTACATAGTATTTTTTTTTATATAACGCTGGTTGGTAGGGCTGCTTCCTTGGTAATAGATTAACAAATCGGACAGATGTTTTTCTTGATGGGTGTTCGATATAATATAAGGATTAGTGCATGTCTTGTCGTTGACTACGCTCATATAGTGCCCAGTGAGGTGGTGTAGTTCCCTCGGCTTCGCGGCGGGAACTACACCACCTCACTGTGCACTATATAGAAGTAGTCAACTCCAAGCCATGCACTATTCCTTAAGTAATACAGTACAAATATTTAATCAAAGAAGAAGCATCGGGTATCCGGTGCTTCATTCGTTGAACATTTGATGGCCATTCAGTTGTTTTATTTCGGACTTTCACTGTTAACGCATGCGTGGGAATGTTACCCACGCGTGGATTTTGACCTTTCACGACGTCCATACTGTATATGGCTCACAATTTTGGTCATTGGAAGATATTATCAGAAAAGATAGCTCCTTTGCTTCTGTTTATCTTGAAATAAAAAAAAAACAAGTTTCCTTTTGTAACCTTTAATAAACGAAAACAACAGACAGCTCCGAGAGCTGTCTGTTGTTTTCGTATATTAAAAGTAATAAACTGAAACCTGGCTTTAGTTTCTACTGATGTCATAGGTTTTCCTCAACAATAACTAACATTCTAAATTTGACCTTCTTCGCCTCGATTGTCCAATGATTTCAAACAAGGGAGATAACTTTATCGAAAGTCGATCTTCATGACAATATCAGTCTGGGATGAAATTAATTTCGACCGTATTGTGAAACGTTGATCATGAGATACTCAGTCGAAATAAAATTATTTTCGATCAGGGATATTTCACACATTTAAGCCCTTATGCATAAATGTCTGAGCAAAGAAATTTCCAAAAACTGTCAGTGTCTGGGAATTTAAATTCCCCACAAAGTGTCTGGGAATTTAATTTAAACATTGGAATTTGGAGATGTTAGTGAAGTTATATAATCGATATCCGCATTATTTCACAAACATTATCAATTATTGTCATGAATTGACGGTAACATGGTCTGAGGTTTGCGGATCGGCGCTTATGTTCAACAGAGACGCGAAGCGTCGACGTTGAACATACGCCCGAGCCGCAAATCTCAGAATATTTTACCGTCAGCTCATCACAATAAGGTATATGTTCCAATAAGACCCTATCCATAGCCCAAAACCTACATCGTGAAACATGAGAGGCTTATTTACTAAACTTATGATCGTTAAAGTTGCCTTGTTCAAGGCAACTTTTAACGATCACAGGTTTAGTAAATAAACCTCTCGTGTACCCCACCACTGGATAAATAATCAATAAACCAGATAAACCCATTCCATCTCAGTTCGAACCGTAAATCGGTTTGTAATTTAAAAAACACTTCACCCGAAACACCGTTTGCTGCACGTGTGAAAAATGCAGAAAAATGACGCGGTTTGCTAGTCACTCCGTTGATGAAGCATTTACGAAACGGGCGACATCATTTTAAATATTTCGCGTTGTGACGTCAGACGGTTACATTTGTCACTGGAGCCCTAAACATAAAAGAAACTACGCCAGCTATCATCCAATCAGAGGTCGGGGGGTTTACTCTTTTTGGAACATAAGGCTATATTCTCTTGAGCAGTTTAAAATACAGAAACTGGCTTTTTACATTTCTTTTCAAAACCAGTTTAACTCTTTACCTAACATGAAGGGTAGACGACCCTTCCAAATAAAACTTTTGAAGAACTATTTTTTTCATTTTTCGCGTCAAAAGCATAGCTTATAACCCCTCCAATGGGTGGTCATAAAATATGTTTTTGAGACCAAAAAATGAAAAAAATAATGAAATTAAATGGTGATTTTTGTGAATAGCGCTGGCCGGTTTTGGCCGTTACATTGGGTAAAGGGTTAAACGTTTCACTGTTATTCTCTGCTGAAACCCTTGTAAGTATAACCAAAAGGAGTTTTCACAATCTTATGATGTTCTTCATTTTTTTTCTGTTCATTATATCAACAGTGCGCGCATCGGGACTTTTAATACAGACACTGTCAGCTCCATTAATATAAAAGCCCAGATGTTGAGATTTGCTATTCTTTTTCCAGGGAAGAACAAAAACTTGCAAATTATTGTAAAAACCCATTTGGTAAACAATCTTTAATTAGTTATTTATTTATTGGTGTTTAAGGTCACATATTTCTGCACAATGGCTAATCATGACCACGACAGTTTTACGGGGGTGGAGGAAGTCGGAGTTCTCGGAGAGAACCACCGAGAAACGGCGAGCAACTGTCAGCTCCCCAACATACTATCTCCACACAAGCAGAGTTACAGTTAAAACTAGAAGCCCTGTCATGAACTGTGCGCTTATCTAGACTTAATTGCACGTAGGAATTGCGCGCAATGCATCCAAAGCACGGCAGGTTCTCCTGGTTACTCATAGCAAGCACAGGTAATGTTTCTGCTAATGGACCTCCGGGTTACCCGGAGGTCCATTGGCTGAAACATTGCTTGTGCACAGGCCATATGTTCAAAATTTGTTAGCCTTACTATGGTCACAACGCGTAGATCGACGTGCTATTTGTGCGCATTTCATGACAAGACTTCTAGTTTTACCCGTGGCAATGGTTGAAGACAAGTGCACCTTCGACGTGCAGTACGGCATAGTACACAGCGTCACCGTACCCCCACGTGGGTAATGGGGTGAAGTGTCTTGCCCAAGGACACAACGCGGTTGCCGCAGGTGGGATTCGAAGCGAGGACCTCTCGGCTTGTAGGCTGCACCTCTACCTACTGAGCCACCGCGACCCCATTTGGTAAACAAAGGGCCAAAGTGGACAGTTCAGTGTTAGTAGGTGAAATACTGATAGATAATCTTATTGATGGACTATCTGTGAACTCGTTGCTTCTTATCAGCTTGCCATAAATGGCAGTGTCGTATAAAACGACGAGAATCCATATCGTTTGAGGTTTAACCCAGTATGGTTTCTCTTCGCCTAATACGAGACTGTACCACCCAACCCTAATAACGGCTACGTTTTTATAATACCAAAACGCTATGCAAATCAAGGAATTGGTAGATTTTCTGAATAAACAAAGAACGATACAACGTTTATTTTCTTAGTACAGAGGTCATGTCCAGAACTCGTCAAATTGCACCTTTACGCATCCACGAGGACAACTAACAGTCGTATTCGTAGTTCGATATATCGTCCACTGAGTTCCAATGTGTCATATCTTCCTACTGGCAAATAGAACACATTGGAACCCGGGGACGATATGATAATTATGTCATTCAACTTAAGTTGAGTTTCTTCTTTTATTCTTTTCATTCTTCTCTACCCCGGTCGTTTCAACCACGTATTCTCCATTCTTGATCATGTCTCTCCGCACGCTGTTTATCTCAGCTTTCTCGTAGAACTTGTCGCATTCATTTTATCCAACACAACCACGGACGTGAATTACGTCATTAAAAAGACAACTTCCACATCTCGACAATAATCAAGATTGTGCATTTCAAACTTTGCGATCCAGTTTATGACTAAAATCATATCTTGAAATCGTTTCATTACATTTTCGAGTACAAAAACAAAATATTTTTCGCTGACGTCACTGGCGTTACGGCCGGAAAGCCAAGTTCGGCCGATCTTGTGTAAATTGTGGTATGTGATAGAACACTAAAACTTAGAAACGGTTTTTTTCCGAGCTGGTGTGTATTTCTGACGTTATGATGTCAAAACGAAACCTTCTCGAATCACTGCCTTTTTCCATAAAGTCTCCTAAGTTTAGGAGCCTTCACATTACTGGATAAGGTTTTGTGAAGCCGTTAAACAAGGCATTATCCTCTAGACTTATATCCAAATTTTGCTCATAAACGGTGGATTGTCCACATATTTGCCCTTGCCTTTAGGAACATACTAATTATTCGCTGCGATGACCACTTCTATCAGAATATATATTATTAGTTACCCCGTGTCTGATCACGTGGTACGGGTTTTTACCTACCCGAAGCCAGCCGTATCCCATGAGGCCGAAGGCCGAATGGGATACGGCTGGCTTCGGGTAGGTAAAAACCCATACCACGTCATCAGACACAGGGTAACGAATTTATCTATTGCATTTCCGTTTTAGAAGTACAATCTATTTCATGTGTGAACACACACAGCATGAGATCTTTTATCTTCCATTGTTGAGCAATACAGGTTTCTGTGGAATTTTTGTGCAAAAGAGTTTTTGTGAAAATATGGCGATATGACTAGTATAAAAAATTATTGAATTTCTTTTTTTCTTTTTTGTCTCAAAAACATAGCTTATGAGCCCCACATTGGGGGGTACTCGACAAGCTCATTCCAATAAGGGGTCCCGAGCTATATTTTGGAGATAAAAAAATAAAATATAATACTTGTACACTGTAAAACTGGAATGACGCGTCTTCTACCGGGTATGGACAATTTGTAGATTTCGGAACGAGGCTTCCACTGGGTATGGGAAATTTATCAGTGGCTGGGCGGACGTATCGTGGGTTTCAATGAATATGGTCTCATACCACGTATCTATCAACCAATCAAATCAAAAAAATCACTTTAGTCAATAGATAATGTGTAATACCGCGTCACTATCTGTTTATTTCCCAAACGTTAATGATGTCAGATACTCGAAAAACTCGCCAATGTTTAGGGTTAAAGTACTACTTGTGATACGCAATTCGTGGAAACATGGAATGGTTTAGGACAAAAAATTATCATGAACTTTCTGTAATTGTAGAAGTGGTGCAAGACACTCTTTTTATTGGAAAATATTGAAAGATGTTAAAGCCATGACGTTTTAAACAGACGTGGTGTTAAAACACGTGGACATTTAATTTATTACAGGAAGCTAAAAACCGGGTATATGTAGCATGCAGCACGTTGATGTCGACCACTTAATAGCTGGGATCGCCATCGTTGATTTGTAAGATAACACTTATTTGCTATGGGAATCAGTAGCAATGTACTCCATTCACCTGAAGTAATCCACATTCTATCCTATTTGACTAAGCAGCATTTTTACATGTATTTTCCAGCATTGTAATGATTATACAGGACTGGGAAGATCGTTTAGGTTACGTGGGGATAAGATCAGTTGTAAAAAATCAAACAAACTAAAGGTTAATATAAGTTATCTCCGTCAACATCTATGGTATATGGAGATTTAATACCTGGATGTCGGTGTTTAAATGAGACATTCAGGTATTAAATCTCCATATACTATACATGTTGGCGGAGATAACGTTTCTGTCCCGTTTGAAACACAATACAACTTAGTGGAGACAAATTTGTGGACCCATTTCTCAGCTCCACAATCATTTGGACCAAATGCGTGATAATAATTTTGTTTTTATAATTGCAGAAGACAACTAGATATAGCTACATCCCTTGGGTCGCTAAGGAAACGAGTAAACAGTATTTTGTTGACATATCGTCTCCTGAGTTCCAATGTGTTCTATGTGAGTACTGGCACATAGAGCACATTAGAACTCAGGGGACGAATTATTTGCTTTTATTTTATTTTTATGATTGCATTGTCGGAAATCTGATGATATTTGTGACTATTTTCGGGGTTTTGGGGTTCGATTTTTGTAATGAGGCGAGGGAAGCGAAAAGCTTTCACTGAACCCATATACCCCCGATGTTTCGCATGCGCTTATACCCTGGATGTTGCACGCTCTCATATACTTTGGATGTTGGGCGCACCCTTTGCCATGGCTGTTTGTCCAGGGCATCCTGACTAATCAAAAGACAGAATCTATCAGGATATATCTGGACAAGACAATTTAATACAACACAAAATAAACTTTTAATCCAGCATGTTTACAAGTCGATCTCGGTAATCGTTCTGCACTAACTTGAATCAAAGGGTGCTCATTACATCCGTACACGAACAGAGCTGCCATGTACCTCTTAGAATTATTTTCACCAAAATAAATTAAAAAAAATAATAACGCGCTATCTGGGTGCTCTTCCTGACCCCTCCGAAATCCTAGCTATATCAGTCTTGAACAGTTGGACTGAAAAGAAATATCATGTGCTTTCCAACTGTGTTCCAAGTCAGCTTGACTTGGGTTAAATAAACCACAAAAAGGTACATGTTTAGACCGAGTTGCCTCTACATTTCGTTTCGTTATCGGTGGTAAAAGGATGTGGGTTAGAACGTACGCAGTAAAATGTGTCCAAGTACTGACAAAAGATCGTCCAAATTTATGAACTGTTGAACAGTGACTAATTAGGTTCTAAACTGTTTTTCATTTTCCCAATCTGAAATCATATCTAAATAGACGAGATATATTAATAAATATTAACTCATTAACGTGTTAGTATTGTGTTCGATATGAAATTACGTTTTCTGTTCTTCGTATATATCCCGTACTATTAACTCCTTCATTGGGAAAGACACGTCTTCCAAATACATACCTCCAAATTAATTTTCAAGACTTTATTCACTTTAACCCTTTACCCAACGAATCACCCGCATCCGCCCGCGTAATATGCAAATTCAGCAGCTGAAAAAATATTATTTTTCGAAAAATGTCAACAAAACCATATCATATGACCCTCTTTGGAACGAGCTCGACGAGCTCGTTCCAAAGAGGTGTCACATGATATGGTTTTGTTGAAATTTTTTGAAAAAAAATAAAAAATGATATTTAAAATAATAAATTTTGAAATCGTCTACGTTGGGTAAAGGGTTAACAAATATGAAACGTGAAACTTCAACAAAAAGGGCAGAATAATGCCCCCATCCCAGTAACAACCCATCTCCTCCGCGAGAAACTTGACAGTTTAAGTCGTCTTGTCAACACGAAATTCGAACCACTCAGTATGTGATACACGCAGGTGGGAAATTGTATTCACGTAAGAAAACGACAGTTGGACAACTTAATGTCGTGGCGATATTGTCCAATAGAATTTCATTAAGCCTTTACCCAATGCACGCGATATCAACATTTGTTATTTTATTATTTTTTTTTTCTTCAAATTTATCCGACCCCCATCCCCCACCCCCACCCCACCCCACCCCAAAACAAAACATATAACTTAACGCCTCATTGTAAGGTGTCAGATGTGCTCGTTCCAGTGAGGGGGTTACAGTACAGTCACTGAGGACTGGTCGAAAAGACGAGAGAACAGTGATGTCCACGCATACGTTTACCAGGTAATAAAAATCGTTATCAGC
This sequence comes from Pictodentalium vernedei, assembly GCA_031216915.1. NCBI lineage: Eukaryota > Metazoa > Mollusca > Scaphopoda > Dentaliida > Dentaliidae > Pictodentalium > Pictodentalium vernedei. The sequence goes on from CM062297.1 coordinate 855,624,970, forward strand.
AATATTTCAGTTAATGAAGCACCAGGTTGTACCCGGTTATTCATTGATTGAATTTCTGATGATTATTCCTTTAATTAGTGTTTGGAATCTAATGTATTTGCGTCCGTGCAAATATTGCCCACCCGTGGAAAGTGACCAACCCAAGGGGGCTGTACTGTACATAACATGTTTTCTTGACGTTTAAAAAAAAAACACCTGCACAATTTGTAATTTACTTGGGCGAATGCTTCCAATTCGTTTGATAAAGGTTAACAGCACATTAGGCGAGAGTTTATTTTGTATTTTGTGCCTGTCAGTACCTCTGCCTGGGTAGGCACGTGTATGTGAGGCTGATGGTGAGGGAGTATATTGATGTTTTCGAAGAATTGTTGATTTCTGATTCCGGGACAGATCGAACCATCGCCAACCCCTCCTAGCATCCGTGAGTTAAGCATCTAAACCATTAGATCATTGCACACCGTCAAAAACGCTGGCTGGAATATAGCTTTTCAGATGACGTTCTCATGATAACTTGGTTCACTTTCCTCACGGCAGCTACATGACAGTGTGAAGCGCCATCGCAGCAGTACGACGAAAGTGCTGAAACAAAAACTTATTTGTAATACAAATAAGTTGTTTACACTACACAAATTATTTTCTCTAAAACAAAGAAGTTTACTTGTAGCTGTACAAATTACTTTTACCGTCATTATGTATTTTACACTTGCCGTGCTAATAAGTTTTTGTTTTCAGAAAAATAATTTGTGTTTGAAAACCTTTGTTAAACAAAGGTTTTCCAACACAAATCATTTTTTAGAAAACAAAAACTAATTTGAAATTGTACAGAATATTTATTCTGTCATCAAATATTTTGTAATTGCGGCTCGAATATGTTTTTGTTTTCAGAAATGTAAGTTGTTTCGAATAGGGATCTGCGAATAACAAATTTCTTTTCGAATCGAATCTCGAATCGAATCGTGTCTTTGATATCGACATCGAATCGAATTCTGAATCGAATCTTAAAAGACAAGTTATTTCATATTGCATCAAACGGAAGTTACGGAACACTGTGATGACCCTTACGCGACGGAGTGAACACCTTAAACACCAATAACTAAATATTCTCTGTAGCACCGTCGCTGAAACAGCTAGGCCTATTGTCCATAGTTTTAGTTTTTGAAGGCCTAACTTGTTACTATTCACGTTCTTAAGAACGTGAATAGTAACAAGTTAAGCCTTCAAAAACCAAAACTATGGATACTGTTCTGGGCCAAATTCACACCTTACCTAACAATTAAACATTGTCAATTACTCAAATAAATAGGAATTGAGCCTACATGAATGAATTTTCTAATGACAGTATTATCCTATTTTTGTTGGAAATGTAACAAATTGAAGTTAGTACGAGAGATTCGAAAAAATCGAATCCTGAGACTGATTCGGGATCGATCTCGAAGAATACGTATGGTATCGATATCGAATCGAATCTCGAATATTCACAGGACCCTAGTTTTGAAAAACTTAGGTGGAAACAAACGTTCTCCAACAAGAAATATTATTTTTTTTCTACCATGACATTTTTAATTGCATGAGAATTATATTCGTTCAAGAGATAACTGATCATCATTATCCCTTTTTTCTGTATTGCATTCCATGAATATGTTACAGATTTTTTTTTAGAATGCTGCTTGAAACTATTTAGAGTGTCAATTTGAATGTTCAAAATTTATTGGGCAGTTGATATACGATGGGTTTTTTGTCCTTCTTAGCTCTATGTTTCTGTGAAACTTTCATAGGTGGTGCCTCTTTCTCTGGAAATAATGTTTCTAATTTACTTCCATTTTTGTTCCATTTTTGTTTCGGTTTGTAGGGGTGGATGATCCAAGTGAGGGAGCTAGTAGAGAACTAATCATTGGAGATCTCGGACATGGACGTTAGGCAAACCAGGGTAAAAAATCGCCAGAGAAAGGGTCATGGAGGATTGTAACCGTGATTGGCGAGAGGGGGTCAAATCAAAGAGGTCTTTGGGTGGCCTGCGTGATAAAGAGAAGCCAGGTTTTGAGGAATACCTTGATGGCACCTTAGGGGGGTCACTGTTGTTCAAGCTGAGGTCGCGACCCCTGGAGCTGAGGGGAAAAATTGGGAAAGACGGTGAAAGGGAGTGCCAGATGTGTAACTTGGACATGGTGGAGACCCTGGAACACTTTCTTCTAGAATGCCCAAAGTATGAGATTCACTGGGGGTATAATGGGGAAGTGTGATGGGAGAATGAAGGACATGTGGTTAGGCGGAGACTCAAAGGAGAGGGTTAATATACTAATCGGAGAGATTGGGAAGAATGGGACAAGGGATATCATCAAGCAGTTCGTCTCCAAGTGTTGGGAGGAGAGGAGAAGCGTGGGAATAGGGAGGCAGTTGGGAGTACAGGGGTAACCATGGCCTTCTCGTCCGAGAACCGCGACAAATCAGCGGCTGGCCAAAGTGTTATTATTATAGGTCGCACAGTAAAGTATCTATATCCTCAATGAACTCCGGTAACACGTTATCAGCAATCTGTTCGATTAATTCATCATTTTGTTTCTGTGGCATGTTCAACCCTCCGGTAAGTATTTGTGAAACGTCCTTTCGATCTCCCTGATGCCGAGACCGGTAGTTGGTGTTACGGTAGCTGTTGAACCCCATATTATTAGTTACACAGTTTGTTGGTGGCCTAATATGGTATATATGGTGTCAGTTAATTCCATATTGGACGAGAGAGAAGATCGAGTCCAATATTGAATTAACTGACACCATATATACCATATTAGGCCACCAACAAACTGTGTAACGAATACATCTTACCGACTACTGCATCGATGCACAGAACTAATAACAACAGCGATCAAAATTAAATGAGAGAATTTTCACAATGTGTTCACGTGTCTTTGCCATGTTACAATTTATGGGGGAGTGCAGGCACTCTCCCATAAATTGTAATAAGGCAAATTCATACGTACCAAACAGTTTCATTTCGAAGGTAACATGACACACATCCACAGAATATGAAACCTTTTTAAGTTGCCTAACCTGCACTTCAGACCAAACATGGGCTTCCAACACTCAGTCTTTCAACTTGAAGCGTTTATCGGCTGCCGACATTTTGAATAATAATTGAACAAAGGTGAGATTACCCATAGCTGTCAGCGTATATTGATGTTGATAGGCAGTATATTGTCTTATATGCAGTCTGCATGTGACGTCTTTGAACCAATGAAATTCCCAGATACTTGTAGGAGGTAAGATATTGGTTGATAAGATAACCTGTTCATTTCAGATTCAGTAAACCCATTATCTATTTTGGGTGACAGTAATGAGGCGGTGCTATATTTGGATATGTATTAGCCAGATGCCCATTTTCATTTGTCATCTCATAAAATTTAGTGACAAGTCTTCTCACTTCTACCCATTTACTAGGTTTGTAGTATATACTATTAGGATCATAATATTAGGGGGCGCGGTGGCTCTGTAGGTAGAGGTGCAGACTGCAAGCCGAGAGGTTCTCGGTTCGAATCCCACCTACGGCATCGGCGTTGTATCCTTGGGCAAGACACTTCATCTCCATTGCCCGCGTGGGGGCACGATGACGCCGTGTACTAAGGCGCACTGCACGTCGATGGTACGCATGTCTTCAACCAATCTTACCCTGATTGTGCTGCAGTGCGGAGTTACGATGTTAGGGAGCTGGCAGCTGCTCGTCGTTGCTCGGTGGTTCTCTCCGGGTACTCCGGCTTCCTCCACCTGTAAAACTGTCACGGTCATGATTAGCCACTGACTCAGACTAATTTGACCCATATTGGAGGAGTCTTATCTTATTATAAAACTATAAATGTACGTGACACTATCCGACATTCAAACCGTGGACCTACCAAGGATGCTCCCTGCTGCAGAGCAATATGAGTGTGCGCTTGCTGAAGTAACATTTTACCCTCTTTGGGACAACATTAGCTCGCGGAAACGCAGAAACGCAACAATACTATTAGCATTGTGTCTGAGAATGATGACGAGCGAAAGATGATTTCAATCGCAGATGGCTATTAAAATGTATGCGAGCTAAATTAGGAAATGTTTAGTCAAGTTGGGGCTATATTGGATCTTCACAAACCATCAGGTCGTCTGCGACTCAAGACTGATAAGTCTCTGAAACTGGAAAAGCTGGCACGCTCATTAGGATGTACAACAACCCAAATCCCTGGGGGAGGGAGACTGATAGGGGTGAGTTACCTAGTCTTGCGGCCCACCGTGAGCTCTCCGTTCATCTGTCAGAAGTCAGCACTACAGACAATTTTAACAATGGCCTACCCAGAATACTACTCAGAACAATACCTGTACCAAATGAAAAATGTGCCAGTGACAGAACAGGAAGCTTTCTCTCATTTGCAATACAAGAAGCTTGTCCCAGGTCCAATAGGCAATATCACAGTTAGCGTTGTAGATAGCAGGGACGTCCCTATTGAATTACATCACCTATCAGTAACATTGCATATTCGAAATATATCTTCTGTGTAAAGACATGGTGGGAAGCGGAGGACCAGGATCTCATGATGTATTGCCTTGCACAACCATTTCGCTGGCTGATCTTGGGGATACGAAGGGCTTTGGAGAACCAGGTGAGAAGGACAAACTGTATATATTTCAACTTTCTAATGGGTTATATAGGAGAACGGAACCCCCATCTGCTGTTTCCACGAAACAAGCTACCTTTACCGAGCTGCGTGGGTTGAACCTGGAAGGCTCAGCCCCGTGGAGGAGCTACGAACTCCTCCAGAATGATGCTAGACAGTGGTCTCTGTGTAGGCACCCTGTACGCGAGGCGTTAATATCGCAGATGGCATTGAAACAGTTATGTCCGCGACGGGTGTAGGAATCGGCGTTAGTGGTATTGGACTATTGGCCAACGTAGCAGCGGTTCCTGTGGTTATAGCGCTAGAGGCCGCGGCAAGTGTCTGTGGATTGGCAGGTGTCTTCGGGAAGTTTGTAAGCCGAAGACTCACAAAGAAGGCTAAAAAGCGCAACACCATTGCCACATTAGCGGAGGCAAAACTTTCGAGCATCGCAGATTTGTACTCGAAGGCTGTTGGTGATGGCCAGATATCAGACGAGGAATTCAATCATATACTCCCAGAGGAAGAGAAATTCAACCAACTCCGGCTTGATATCCACATATCTCGCCGAGAGAACTAGCAGGGCACAAAAAACGAGATGTTACTGCTGATATCCCAAGAACTCACCCGGCAGAGCAAGCCCATGATACCCACTGGCCAACTGAAACCAGAGCCCATCGCGCCCGCCGCAGATGCTTACTGAGCATATCATGGGCATTTGCTGTGCGAATGATTGATTAGTAGCTAGGCGCAGCGCAGCAACAACAAAAAAAAAAGTTTTTTTAGACACCGTTACTGTTTCTTTTTTCTCCGTTACAACGGCGGGCAGCACAGCTGCAGTTCAGAATTGGCGAGTTTGTAGGCCACCAGGCCCGTCGCAGCCATCCCCATGATAACAAAGGCGACCTCACGGTCGTTTTGGTCAGCTGATGGTGTGTAAAAGTCTTCTAGTTGCGGCTCTGGGCCAAGACTGTTTAAACTGTTCACAGTTACCGGTGCATGTTCGCGAATTGCAGCATCGACATCCTGGAATGTGCGTAATGCATGAGCTTGGCGATGTAGTTCTTCGATAATCCAATCGAGGCGTTCTGTTCGCTTATGGGACCATGCTGCCTGAGCTGTCTGGAGCTTTTTTATGGCTTTGTCATGTCGTGCACGTTCCTCGCCAGCCTCATTATCCCGAAACATGGAGAGGAGGTAGTTTCTGCCAGAGAAGGCCAATGCGTTAACAAGGGCGCCCCCAACTAGCATTGTGATCGAGGCCATCTTGTTATTTCATAATATTTGGTGGAATGATTCCTTGTTTTAATTAGCATGTCCTTGGTTGCCATCGCCAGCCCCACGTCAAGGACTACCATCCCGACGTCATAACCGGCGAAGTCAGGTTTAGGGGTGGCACCTTTCATTGCCGTCTTACCTAAGCGGGCGTACCATATTGGTAGGGCAGAGACTACGGCGCTGTGATAGGCAACATTGATTAGCTGAAGACATGTTTACTCCATATGTAATGGGTCATTAGATACCTCTAACTGCTTGTTCGGAGGTGCGACTCGGTTGACCGGTTCAGCATTGGGCGACTCCACTGGGCTGGTCCTCTTCCTTTTGCTCTGCAAAAACCATAATGCCAAGCCAGCCAACCCAACAGCCACAGCAATCGAGATCCCTTGCTGGTGTTGTTCCCGTTCGGAAGGAACACCAACTGCTTGGGTTGCGTTGTGTATGGCCATTCTCTGGAGATTGGCCTTCTCCTCTCGAAATTCGACCAAGGCTTTTTGTTGTTTTGCATTCCGTGCGGCAACTCCTGCCCTCCCGGGGGCCACTTTTTTAGGGTCTTTCTATTGCTTCTGTACGGGAACAACAGGCGACTCAGTTGTTGGCACGGCTGTCACTCTCTCCACCTGTTTCGTAGCAACTGTCGGTAGGTCTGGCTCCGTCGATATATTTCGCTCTGTCGTCGATGACATCGTCTTTAATTGTAAGAAGGCAGGTATGTTCAAATCGACATTGTTTAGCAGTGGTTAGCGCCGCGGTTAGCGGTGCTAAGTACATGCCAAACCGATGATATAGCAAACACGTGGCACTGCTTAGCGCGTGCCCAACAAATGGATCTGCCTCAAGGTCAGCAACCAGCTTTGGCTGGTTCTCAGGAGGTATGGGAAGTAACATGCTGACCACCCTTGCATAGAGTTGTAGTGCGGCCGTCCCCAGAGTTTTTGTCATTGCTGCGCCGAGCCGTGCCTCATATCGAGCATAGACTTTACCGATTTCCTGATCGGCCATGTCGTCGACCTGGTCAACCGTGAGGTTTTTCCCCATATATTGCTTAGCCTGCCCACCGGAAGCTATCGCAGCTAGCCTTTCGCGTTTGGCCCCATCGGCCTGTTGTTCATTCGGATATTGCTCTGCAACTGAAGCAGGATCCACTGCCATCTTGTCTTCTGTATTGACTGCCTGCGGCGCAGTATCTTGCTCTTCCAGCAGCTGGTTAATGATTTCGTCGCAATCCATGATGGTGTGGATATGTACATGCACTCCGTCTGCGTTTAATATAAAACTTTATAAGTGGTAGATTGATCTGTTTTTAACACTAGCCGGACATGCTTACTATCCTTCAATGCCTGGCGAACTGCTGCACGTTTCTCGCGGCTTCCAATCGCATCAGTCTCTCCCAGGCAGTCCTCGAAGCTATCTCTGTCCTTGCAGTAGAATAGACAGGCCCAGCGGGTCTGCTCGCGGAGATCTTTTAAGACAGAGTTATATTTCTGAGTCAACACCCAAACGCCCTGCTGCGCATGACGACCAGAGAAGGCTAGCTCAGACAGCATGTCTTTCTTTTGCGTCAAAGCTTTTGTAGTCGTGCAATCGTCGATGATGTACAACGTTGGTTCCCACTGGAACAGCTGATAGAAGGCCCGAAGATATGAATGGAGGCGCTCGCCAGCATTTGCAATGCATACATCCGGGTCTTTCCAAATCCATGGACAGTCGTGGTATGTCTTGTATTTGATTGTAGGACAGAGGACTACAATGTGCTGAAATACGCCCCGGTAAGGACCCTCCAGCAGGTTCAGAGCGAAAACTGTCTTGCTACAGCCTGATTGATCTGAAATAATGGCTGCGTGTGGCTCCACAAAAAAGGTTATTAATAAAGTGTGTTGGTAAACTGACCATGTTCAATGTTAAGCTGCGCATCCATGAGAACGTAAAGGTATATGTTCAATGTGCCACTTGTCTCTACTGTCTTTGTGATCAGGATAATGATACCTTCACTGGCGTTTTCTATCCGCCGGCCACTGTCGTGTAGCTCGCCATCATCCATGGTCCGCAGGTCAAGCCATAGAGCATACTTGCGGGTCAAGAACTCGCCTAGTGTGACATCACCCAGAAATAGTTCCTTTGCAACCAGGGCCACCTCGGGATCTCTTTTGCTGCTGGGACAAGCTCCAAAGTGCCGAGTGTCTTCATCCCATTGCTGGTAGGCACGCAATCCCCGGGAGTACAGTTGGTTGGGCACTCCCTCGATGATAACCTCAACTTTGGTGATCTTTGGATTATAAAAGACCTCAGGCTTCCTAGCAAAAGCAGCACCAGCTGTAGCAGGGTCCTCGAACAGCATCAAAATCCCTTTCATGCTCCGCGCCGCCACATTGAGGTTGATATACCACAGAGTGTCGCTTTTATCTTTTGTCATTTTGCGGTGGCGAAGGACTCGGTCGTAGAGGATGGCGAGACGACCAGAATACTGGTTGTGGACCATGCGAGCAAGTTCATGTTGGGTGACCATCTCGTATTCCAGGCTGATATTATCAATGGTGTAACTGGCATCGACATCGCCTGAAGCCTGGACCACCCGGCTGTAATCCTTGAACGTAAGCTCGCACCCGTGCCGACCCCTAAGCGCACTCTGGTAGAAAGGCATATGAGCCTCGAGAAGTTCAAACTCCAGCGGGATATAGAAACGGTTACCATGGGCATCAGCGACAGCCTTGTCTACAACAACATAGTCATCCTTGTCTCCTGCGCCGACCCGCAACTTGGTAGCATTTCTTTTCGCGGATGTATCAATACCCTGGTAGTGCGCATTGTTGCGCTCGGAAGCTGTCTTCCAGAGGTCAAGGTAGCAGTGGTACACGTCTGCATAGTCGGCCGACATCACCTCGTTCCCGCTGATCTTGATTGCCATTCTCTTGATGATGGCACGGCCAAGGTTCTGAACAACTGGCCTGTTATCATCTGTTTAGTTCACGGTGACTGTAAAGGTAAGGCGTACAGTACCCGGTGTAATAAGATGGTATTCTCCAAGATTCGAAAATCGGACATTGAGCCATTGGTTCTGGTCAATCGTACTAAGATCGTGCGTAATACCAACCGATTGCCTGACTCTCTTTACCCCAAGAGGCATTCGTAGTCTGCGGTATGGGTTAAGTTTGCGTCCATATTGGCTTGAAGACATGTTGAATTATATCGAACTCTGTCGCTCATCATTCAATACAATGGCCGAATTTGATGCCTTCGACCATCCCGATGAACAAGGTGGCCGCGATGATGGAGAAGATGAAACTAGCTTTACCCGGGTCCCTGTTAATATCGCAGCTGTCGGGGAGATAAGTGATCGTCTACCTTCATTGAAGCAAGAGATGTTGGAGACGACCGTTAATGACTACTACCAGAATATGTCTGAGAAAGGGATGGTGCCCCTTCTACGTGACTATACCAAGTTTGAGCTCGACAAAAAAGGACTGCTGAGGCTGAAGGCCCATCCATATTTCGACATTGTTAATAGGTCAGGGGCACCCCTTTCGATCTCAACAATTGCTGGGAGGCGTGGCGGTGGTGAGGTCATACGGAATGAGCTGGGGTTTGTGGATTGGACTCGTGGGGCAAAGGCGCTTAAGCCCAAGGCGCTTGAAGCACTGCGGGTCAGTAACAATGAGTTGGGTGAAGCAGCTGCTAGGATCGGATCAGATACTACAGAACTGCGAGACTTGGGACATGTGGCTAATGCTGCGTCAAATTCCAGTCAAAACGTGGTGGAAAGTCTTACCGAAGAGGAAGAAACTGCACTTAAAACCTTACACGACCCTGCACTTGATACCGTGGAATTGGAGTACAGCATCAGAGAGCTCCGCGGACTCGACAGGCCAATGCAGACAACCCGTGGTGAGCTGATAAACAACCTGACTAAACTGTCCGAACTTGATGAGCACATCGCTTCGGAAAAGCGCAAACTGGATACTGGAGACGTTGATGAATCTATCAGGCGCCGAATTGCAGAACGTCTGCGCAACCTGGAAGATGAACGAGCTTCACGCCTGGAGACAGCCGCAACGAATAGAGAGGCTCTCCGATCCCAAATCAATCGAATCGACACGACACTCTCTGAGCGCATTCGCACCCTCTTCAGGGAACAAGGGATTACGATCGCATCTATCCCCACATCGATTGGGATGGCAATCTCGACCCTAGTACTTGCGCTGACCGGCGGGGCTGGAAGTCCCCCGCTCCACCCCATCTGATAAGGGCGGCATCAAAGAGTGGGTGAAACACACCTACAGGGCCTTGGGCGTACCCTAGCCAAGTTGGCGGGGAAGGTTGCGGCTGCACTGCCTGGAATTATAGGCTCTATCGTTTCGTCGGTATTAAACCAACTCGCAAAGGTTACGGGCTGGTTGGCAGGAAATCTATGGGCTGTGGTCCATGCTCTTGGAGGGCTGCTTCTCGTGGCCGCTCGCGACTGGTTAACGAAGTAACCATAGTGCCAGTAGCCCGACCGCGACCCCACCCACGACGAGGGCGGCTATTTTTTCCTTATGCTGGTGTGTCTTTGAGACTCCCTTGCTCCCTGTAGCTTGTAGCTCGACCGGCTTGCCTCGTTTCTTTTGGAACGATTGCGGCTTTACTAGCCCCATCTCGTGTGTAAGCGTCGGTGGTGGAGTGGGTGTCGTGTTTACATCCGTATTCACACCCAGGGCCTGTGCCCCCAAGATTGCCCACACGTAGGTCCTGATGCTGTCGTTTAGGCGTTCATCGTAACCTAAAGAGAATTATCGAGTATGAATGTGTTCCACGCACTATCTGCGTTTGGGGCATCTTGTTTGATGAAATCGACGTGGATGAACTCGTTGGATGCCCGGTGTATGAATGACATGCTAGTAGGGTCGTAGTCAGGATCAGCTAAGTGGTGAGAGTCAAGGTTTGTCCAGTAGTTATACACCCGCCCCATGCCATGGTTTGGGATTTTGACGCACCAGTCAGTGTGTGGGGATACATCAAACTCACCACAGATTCGCTCATATGCCCTCCGGTCATATGAGTTATTGAACGCATTCCAAGCTTGATCCTGGGGTAGTGCAGTCTTTAGCTCGTTGAGGACCCTGCGAACCTGGTAGTACACATGGAACTCATATAAGGACTTAATTAGGGGGTCAGAGGCGCTTAGGTGATCTTGTATGGACACACCAGAGCCTGTCGTTGCACACCAGATGGCGAAAGTTAGCTGGTTCTGTCAGAACTGCATTGGTATGCTGAGCCATGACTGTACTAACTTGTCAGATTCGGCAAATGGCAGCCGCTACCTCTGGAACACATCAGAATAATGCTCTTGGAAATATGCGTGCGACTCTGCCCGGACCCGGATGCTGGGTTTTGTTAGTTTCTTCACTATGTCTTTGGACGAGAACACCCAGCCTGTCTTATATTTTGCACCACTATTGAAACTAAATGCCCGGATATCCATAGTATGTATGCCTAAGACAAGACTTCAAAATGGCCAGACGACTGCCTTTCCCAGGTCGAATGAGATTGCCGCACCTTCCATAAATCGACTTAATGTTGGTAATACCAAGCGACCCCCATGATATTCTGTTTTGGCAACTACTGTATATATATTATTTTGCAGTACAAAGGTGTATACATCAAAACAAACATTAATCGACCCAGTTTTTGAACAGTGCATTTTAACACAGATAAGAGCTTCACAACTTATGTTGAACGATTTATTTATTTATTTGTGTTTAAGGTCACATACTTATGCACAATGGCTAATCGTGACCGTGACAGTTTTACGGGTGGAGGAAGCCGGAGTACCCGGAGAGAACCACCGAGCAACGACGAGCAGCTGTCAGCTCTCCAACATCGTAACTCTGAACCGCAGCACAGGCAGGGTTAGATTGGTTGAAGACAAGCGCACCATCGACGTGCAGTACGCCTCAGTACACAGCGTCATCGTGCCCCCATGTAGGCAAAAGGGGTGAAGTGTCTTGCCCAAGGACAATGTTGAACGATATACTCACACTAAAAACAAATGCATATTTTCTTTACGGAACCACTTAGCAGCAGGGAGGGGTGCATATATATTTGACAGAATTAACAAAACAAGAGAGTCCGGGCCGGCGAGGGTAATGGGCCATCCCATAGGCTCTCGCCGTTCATGGGCTCGAGTGGCTTTTTACAAGCTGTCGAAATTGGTATGCTAACCCTCCGGCTGCTCAATAATAGTGTTTGTTATTGTGTTTGTTAAATAGTTGCATTATTATTTTTATTCACCTATAAATATATAAAAATATATAAAATTAATGCTAACCTAACTGCCTATCTGTGTATTAAATTATGCAAATACTTAAAATTAGTGCTAACCTTATTGGCTATCAATGCTTTAATTCTGTTAAACCTCGTTAAATTCTATTGAACTTAGGACTGTCACGTTTAATCGATTAATCGATTGTCGAACAGTCATGCCGAAATCGATTAGTATTTTTCGTTGTCGAAGAATCGGTAAATTTTACCACGTTTTAGACGTTTAGTAATTAAAACAAAATGATAGAAAACTATTTTTCCAAAGGTAAAAGGTCAAGAACGTCGACGTTAAACCTCAAGAAGCCGTTAGAAGCATTTTTTTTAGATACAATCAAGCTTTGATGTTCTGAACTTGTGAACGTCAGTGTAATAATCGAGACCGGTCGACAATTGCGAACTTGCGAAGTTCGCAACTGAAGACCGGTCTTGATTATTACAGTGACGGTTCGAAAGTTCAGAACATCAAAGCTTTGAATGTACCTAAAAGAGGATCGTCTTCGTTGTTTACTTGAGGTAGGCCATGTGAGTTGAACTTCAGTTTTAACGACTTCAAAGAAAGGGAGGGGTCATCTTGGTACGATTAACCGATTATTTTCGATTATTTGCGAAGTTTAATCGATTCCTAAATTAAAACATCGCGACAGCCCTAATTGAACTAACAATAAATCATTGAAGAATTAGTCTATCTTCGTGTGTCCATAAACTCTAACTATTCCCGATACAAACCACACGCGGCAACTCTTTCATGTCGGGGATTATCACTCCTACTTCGGATACAATAGGTGCCGGGTACGTGGCAGCATCCCTGCAGTGGTTGGCCAGCAACGTCTTCTAAAACAAACAATGCTTGTGCAGTGAGAATATTAGTCACCAATAATAAAAACAGACTATAACGCCTCTGAATCGATACCTTAATTACAGTGTGCCGGGTAGGTGGGAATAAGCCCTCACTGAGCTTGTTCCAATGAGGGGGCCCATAAAAACACCTAAACAATGGAGAGACGATTAGCCATTTCCAAGTCATGATTTCTTCATTAAACAAAGACTTATGCAGGCTCCTAATGAGTCTGCAGGTGTTGACTAAGATAACTTGAACAATGCACTGGCGAAAGAATTCAGAAATGAAACCTATTTCTGTTTCTCTGGTTAAAAGTCTACTTTACAGTTAAAGTCTTTGCCACGAAGCGCCCGCAAAGAGCACGCAACTGTGCGTTGGTCTGCATCTGTGACGATAGTAAGACTATCAAATTTTGTACATATGTCCTATGCATAAGCAATGTTTCAGCCAATGGACTTCCGGGATCAACCCGGAAGTCCATTGGATGAAGCAATGCATGTGCTTACTTCGGAAATCAAGATAATCTGTCGTGCTTTGGATGCCATTCGATGGGGACGTTTCGCGCAATTCCGATGTTAAACTTCGATAGACAACGCAATGACCTTATCATTACCGGTGATTTTAGCAATTATCAAATTCCAGGTCCCAGACGTCATCTTTCAGACATTATTAGATACTTTAATTTTAGACAGCTTGTGGATGGGTCAACGTGTTTCACGGAATCCACCACTTCACTGATTGAATTTTTGCCGTAAGCAAGACAGTCAACGTGAAAACTTGCGAGATCTTTGATCCATTCATACCTAATATGATCCGCTATCACTGTCTTAAATGTTCTGGAGATCGACTTTATCAAAACAATCGCGCATCTCCTTCAGGAGACAAATTTGGATGTATTCACCATCGCGAACTGAATGCCGCGTTCGATAGTGTAAAATGGGATATTATATTCAATGCATCGACCCTGGACACAATTGTCTCAGCGTTTACTAAAGAGCTACTTGACACTACTTCCCGTCACATTCCCAACAAATGGATCGCTGTTAGAAAGGACCAACCGGAATGGATTCATAACGAAATAAGATTACTAATAAGGCAGAGAAAACGATTATATCGTGTTGCCAAACGCAATAGCCTCCCACAGTCGTTTGAAAAATATAAACAGAAGAGAAACGAAGTGGTCTCGGCCATCAGGAAGGCGAAGGCAGCTTATGTTGCAAACGTACAGTCAGTACTCACTTGTCGTGCAACTACGCCAGCCTAAAGGTGGAAAACCCTTAAGACGTTCATTGGCAACACCAATTCAGATATCCCGGCTATCAGTCGTTTGGGCAAAACGTACGCCACAAACAGATAAAAAGCTGACGTGTCCAACGAATATTTTTGCTCTATCTCATCAGTGGATGACTCTCAAACCACTCTACCAATACTGACCACACCCGTCCCTCACTCAATATAGTATAACCATACAGAGCAGCGAGGTATACGAAGCGCTGAAATCCCTTAATGCACCAAAGGCTGCACGATCTGATTTTATAAGTCCCCGGTTGCTCAAGGAATGTAAATTATCCTCATGTGAACCCCCCTCTCGGTAATTTTCAATATTCTCCTGAATAATAATTACTTTCCTTTTATGTGAAAAACGTGTAATGCAACGCACGTTCGAAAAACAGCCCTTCTAATTTAGAAACCTACAATCGCCCGATATCCCTCCTTAGTTGTGTTGGCAAGGTTTTTAGAAAAAATGTATCTTCAAACAGCTGTGGAAGTACTTGAGTGACAACAACATACTAAGTAAATTTCAGTCATAGTTCACTCCTGGTGACTCGACTATACTTCAACTAACTGACCTCTATGACGAATTCTGCCGAGCCCTCGACGACGGAAAAGAGGTTCGGGTGGTCTTCTGTGACGTCAGTAAAGCATTCGATAAGGTGTGGCATGTGGGTCTCATTCACAAGCAGGAAAATTGGAGTGTCAGGTGATTTACTTGCATTTTTAAAATCGTACCTCTCTGACAAGGTGCAGCGGGCTGTAATTGCCTCCGAAATGTCATCCTGGAGACCGATAAACTCTGGAGTTCCTCAGGGGTCGATACGTGGCCCGTTATTATTTCTCATATATATATTAATGACATAAAAGACAACCTCGTAAGTAGCATTTGGCTCTTCGTTGACGACACATCATTGTATCTCATAGTTGAAAATCCAACCCAAGCAGCAACTGTGATCAACCAGGATCGTCCCCAATCGAGCCAAGACCGGTTGGTTGAGTTCAATCCTAAAAAAATCTGAAAGCATGCTCATATCGCGCAAGGTTACTCCTGCTTTACACCCACCATAACTTCTTGGTAACACCCAGATATCGGAAGTTAAAAGTCATAAGCACATGAGAGTCATCTTGAATGGTGCATGTACGCGGAATGACCACATCGAACATATCTGCGGTAAAGCTTGGTCCCGCGTAGATTTACTGAGGAGGCAAAAGTTTATCCTTGACCGCAGTGTCCTTGGAAAGATTTACTTTGCCTTTATCAGGCCTCTTCTTGGATGCGGTGGCACCATTTGGGACAACTGCAAGGTGAGTAATTCAATCGAGCTGGAAAACGTACAGTTTGCGTCAGTAAGGATGGTGGCTGGTGCTAGGACTTCCGCGTTGTACAACGAAACCCACTGGGACTCCCTTAAGGAAAGGCGACGCAAACGCAAACTGAGATAATTCTTCTGAATGTTTCATCGTATGACGTCCCCATATATTGCTAATAAAGTTCCCTTCTGCATCACCCAACTGTACCAGTCTTCATTTATACGTCGAAAGCGCAAAACATAAACACTTGTAAGTTGTAAGCTCAGCATCGGAGACGAAACATGAAATAAGATTAAAATAGGATAGTACTCAACTCCACACAGACCGATCAACGGGATATCGATAGATTTGTGCACCAAAACCTTTTTGTGCCCTCAATTTATGAAGAATAATTTTGCCCTTCGTTGACCCAAACGTTTCAGTTGAAACGAGCCGCCAGCAAAACATGGGACGTAATTCGTGTCATGTGACTATTTTTAACATGTCATTGTCAATAAAGTGAATATTACTGAAGTGATGTGTTGATTGTTTTTGTGATTGTAGGGAGGAGTAAATAAATTATGTACTCGCCAATCTGGTAAACAGGGCTTGTTTCTGATGTGAAATATGTTGGATTTAATTTCTCGTTCCATCCGTAGACGTTCTACTGGGCCACCGGGCGCTAATGAAATCGAAATCCATTAGCGCCCGCTGGCCCAGTACGTCACGTGATCTACAGTTAAAACTAGAAGTCCTGTCACGAATAGTGCGCTTATCTAGGCTTAATTGCGCATTGGAATTGCGCGCAATTGCCATATTGAATGGCATCCAAAGCACGGCAGGTTCTCCTGGTTACTCATAGCAAACACATGCAATGTTTCTGCCAATGGACCTCCGGGTTACCCGGAGGTCCATTGGCTGAAACATTGCCTGTGCATAGGCCATATGTACAGAATATGATAGCTTTAATTGGGTCATAACGCGCACATTAACGCGCATATCAACGTGCTATTTGTGCGCATTTCATGACAGGATTTCTAATTTTAACTGTATTGAGCATCACGGCTTTTGATCGCCATTGAAAACATTGTTAATCCACTAGGGAACGCCCAGTAAAGTGGTAATAATTGGCGATTTTTGTGAATAGCGCCGGCCGGTTTTGACGGTACGTTGCATAAAGGGTTGAGGATGCGCTCCACAATTTTCCAGGTTGGCTTAACTGGGCGGGCTGAAACTGCAAGCTGCAACTCATTCCAAACATGTTCGATTGGATTGAGGTCAGGGGATCTTGCTGACAAGTCCATACGCTCAATCCCCAACATGACAGGCATTATCGTCCATCAGAATGAATCTATCAACCACTGCACCCGCATACAATCTGACGTGGGCATCCAGGATCGCATCAATATACCGCTGTGCAGTCAATGTACCAGGGTCAAGGACACATAGCTCTGAACGTCCATCCCAGCTGATGCCACCCCAGACCATTATTGACCCTCCACCACAGGCGTCATGTCCAGCAATGTTGGCTCTATGGAATCGCTCTCCTCGACTTCGCCATACCCTATCTGTGTAGTCTAGGCAGTACCTTGACTGTTCTGTAAAAAGGGCAGGTCGCCTATCTTCTCTGGTACATCCAACATGGCTCATTCATATCGGGGCTGGTGGTGGTTATGGGACAGCGGAATGCGAATACATGGTCGTACCCCGGATGCATTCTGAAGGTCACTGCGAAGCTAGGTTGCTGTTGCAAAGCGGTTCCTGTGGGCCTGAATGATGAAAAACCGGTGTTCAGCTGCAGATGTTGCCCTGTCCCTGCCACCACCATGCCGTCTTACTGGTGTGTCATACTGCTGAAATCTTGTTCAGGCTCTGGTGAAAAGCGTATGGTGCACACCAAGGGCTTCACCAACCTGACGATGCGTAGCCCCCGCTCCATCATCCCAACAACCCGCCACATTTCTGCTTCAGACAAATGTCTTCTTACATTTGCATTCGCCATATTCAATCATTAAATCACAAGGGTTTGTGTTAAAATGAAGATTGAATACCCTACACATCTCAGGTACATATAGACAGTACACGAAAACATCACGAAAATCAAGGGGTACATGCTTTCCATGACTGTCATGAAAAGTCTGCCCGTCAAGAGAGCTAATGCAAAGGACCATCTCAATACATTCCTCAATCATATCCACCATATATACCACAAATATGTCACAAGCAAATTGCACAATGATGTGTCAAATATGTGGTGCTTAGCAAACTTTGAGTAGTAATTTATTGTTAAATGCAAGGCTTCAACCTGCAAAATTGCAGGAAAAATGCCGATAGTCACTTTCAGCCACTCAGCAGCCTCAAAGGCACATCTTTCCTACTCTAACCTATTCTAGAGAATATCACCCCTGTTTCTAAAAGGTGAAAACAAATTACAGGTTCCCGTCTCAATTTTAGTTACATGCCTGCAAACAATGACATTTTGAAAATTTGTCAATTTTTCGAAACCATTCTTTCCCATAATTTCTCTGGTAATTTACCCCTATGCATCAGACTCCAAGTCTGTGATCAAAACTTCTCTTGTTCAACAAATAGCTTAATGTAATCCTATATCTGATTCTAAACATATATATCCAATTTACACGGCATTAGTTTCATGTTTAGAATTTTACCCCAGCTCAGTGCAATAGTGCGAAACTGCAGACGGGGAACCTAACTACTTGTTTAATTAGCACGCTATGGATAAATTAGAACTGCCACCCCCAACCCCAACACTCCAAATTACTTAACATATCGTCACGTAAGAACCTTACTGTTCTAACTTTCAGTAGAAGCTAGAATCTCATGCTTCTCACATGACGATATGTCTCAAATTGTGTGGTCGACTGCGCGTGGCATTAGTCGAAGTATCAAATATACACGGAGACGACTAACATAAGCATTAAGCTTTCTGTTGAATCCTTTCATCATTTTGCTTCATTTATTCATATAACTGTATACTGCAGCCATTATCTTAAAATTGTATCTGTATGTTTTTTTTTTTGTTTTTTTATTGTTGTGAACTATATTGTATGCAATTGCAGTGTTTCTGTCAATAAATATTGTTTAAACTAAATATACAGTATGTGGAGAGTGGATTGTAACTAAATCACCCGCGGAGTGGAGTTATCACCCAAGCTATAACTTTCAATTTTTTTACATATCGACAAAAAAACACAAGCAATGTTTCAGCCAATGGACCTCCGGGTTTCACCCGGAGGTCCATTGGCTGAAACTTTGCTGGTGCTGGTTATGCTTTGCAACAGATTTGCAATTATTGCTCGGGTGGAATCTCCACTCTGCGGGTGATTTAGTGATAAAACACTCTCCACGTACTGTACATGTAGCCTCACAAAAAGTTAATAATTACTAGAGACAACGACAAGATACAGTACGTGTGGAGTGTATTATCACCAAATCACCCACAGAGTGGACATTCCACTCAGGCAATAATTCCAAATTTGTTACAAAGCATAACAAGTACAAGAGAAGTTCCAGCCAATGGACCTCCTGGTTGAACCCAGAGGTCCATTGGCTGAGACATTTCTTGTGTTTTTTGTCCATATGGATAGAATTTGAAAGTTATAATTTGGGTGAAAATGTTACAATCCACTTTCCACGTACTGTGTATTTAAGACTCCTATCCAGACGAAATTGTGTCCCGACTGAATAAAACAGGTATTAGAGGGAAGATCAACCCCACGACCTCCCCTTCAGTTGCCCCCCCCCCCCACCCCCTGGAGGAAATGCTTAAGTGAATGTTGCCCACATACAGTTAAAACTAGAAGTCCTGTCATGAAATGCGCATAAATAGCACGTCGATCTGCGCGTGAATCTACGCGTTATGGCCATAGTAAGGCTATCAAACTCTGTACATAAGGTTTGTGCACAAGCAATGTTTCATCCAATGGGCCTTCGGGTAAGCCCCAATTGCGCGCAATTCCTACGCACAATGTAGCCTATATAAGCGCACAGTTCGTGACAGGACTTCTAGTTTTAACTGTAACTACTGAAGTCTACCACAGTTCGTGACAGGACTTCCAGTTTTAACTATAACTACTGAAGACAGTCTGGTCAGAGTTGCCTTTATCCGTGCTTCTCATAAACATTATCTAACACATTTGTTTATATTTGTTTTTATTCCAGACTGTGGCATTTATGCGGTTAACGGATTCAGTAATCAGGATATTTACATCCATCCACAAACACGTCTTCGGACTCAGGTCGGTTGCGTCAAAAGAAAAATGATAATTTTAGCTGTTCCTGACATCGGCTGGTCGACACTGCGTGAGGCAACAGGAATACATATAAAAACTTTGGTATACACAACCAAGGCATGGATTTACTATACATTATTTCTGATACAATATTCAATTATAAGCTTACATTGTCTTTTAGAGCTTTGAATAAGGCGTGGCACAAATCAGAGTATTCCAATTTTCGATTGGGTGATGAGGCCAGCAATTACGCAATATATTTCAACCATAACACATCTTATTCACATTTCTTCAACACAACACTGGCAGGAAGTGTTACTATTGACCAGGTTCTGTTTAATGGCACCCAGTTTCGTACACTAGACTACAATTATAACAACTGCGTAGGAAAATATGTGTCTGCTTTCTGGTACGACGATAACTGTACTTTTCCCTCACCATTCAAACAAACTTTCCCAATCGACGGTGTGCTAAATGACATAACCAAACTTCGAATTTATTTGAAAAAACAGTAAAACAGCATGTATTTTCTGTCATTTTTTATTCACTGTGTACATACATCACACGTTCTTTTTTAGTACTGAAATGTTTAACCGGATAACTGGTTTGTAACCAGTTAGCTACGTAACCGATTAGAAAAACCGTCAACCGGTTATCCGAAATATCGATAGTGATCGTCATTCCACGTTTAAAACGTAGTAAATCTGTCGCTTCTCTTTTGTGATAGACTACGCGTCGAAGATGCCTTGTGCATATTGAGAAATAATAGACTTTGGCGTTCAAGACTTCGTTAATGATCGGCAGTTTCCGTGAGTGAAGTAATCGGGGAAACTATCCCGGAGTGTGTATGCAAACGAACGTTGTCGAGTACAACGTTCGTTTGTGTACACTCTTCGGAATATGAGAATACTGCTTTCCAACTCATATAGTTTTGATCCCATATTCGGTGAAATAATGGCCATGGATAACCGGATATTATCCGGTTATAGCTCTCGGTTTGTCGGTTACGAAAATGAGCCAACCGTTTCAGCCCTACTCTTTTTAATAGTTAAGTGTGAACTATACTGCTAATGAGTGAACGGAACGTTGCAGAGTGGTCAGTAAATCCAATTACGATGAAAATACAATAATTATAGAATAACAAGATTTTCGAGGGCGTTGGGCTCCATTATCGAACCCATATCAGTGATTAGCAGCCCAGTGGCCATTAGCGGCCCGAGGCGATAGCCGAGGTCCGCTAATGACCGTAGGGCTGCTAATCACTGATAGCGGTCCGATAATGGAGCCAAACGCCCAAGAAAATCTTGTAATTATTATTACTATTATTATCAATACCGCTCTGCGGTACTTTGCATTCAGACACAGTAGTATCAATAGGATTTCTGGGGTTACACCGTTAAATATTCACAAGAAGATTAACAGCACAGTTACTGGAAGTAATGAAAGCCTATTTTGCCCTGACCGATACCCCCTTCCCAGTTCATTTGTGAATTCGCTCACTGAACAAAGATTCATCAACACAGTTTCCTTGTACAGCTATCCACAAGGTATTTAACTTCATGTTTATCATAAATTAATAATCAAATCATCATACTACGGCTTCCTTATTTGATAAAAAAAAACCCTCTCCGTTCGACTTTTTTGCCCGCGACTCGACGCCATTGCAACAACAATGAGGGCGTGACATTTCGTTGCTAGGCTGTACAAAAGATAACCCTGAAAGCGAAACTACGCACTGCGTTGTTCTTGTGCTACAGACGACAGAACAGAAGGATAATGGATGTGGGCTATAATGTAAGAGTCTTCCCTGCAAAACAATTGCTGCACCCCTGTCCTCGAGTTCTATTTATTATCAAGGCACAACCAACTTGTCCGAACGTTAATAAAAAAAAAAACAAAACTGGTGGTTAATTTAAGACAGCGCTACCTTGTTGTCAGAAGTTGAAAATGCGGGAAGCTTTGAAAGGAATATGTATTGGCGGGCGGAAAGTGTATTAGATCTAGGCTATGGGCCTATATGACAGACAGGGAGGGGTGCGAGTGATCTCAGGGACTGTATAAAAAAGAAATTCTTTTGCATCTCTTTTAGAAATCGTGGCATTGACAACATGCTGGTTGAAACGTGGAGCGCGGGGGTGGGGGGGGGGGGGGGGTGTATGGGTTGGGAGCGGCGAGGCTTGTTGTAAGCACATATTATTCCGACGAAACACTTGGCCGATTAAGATATCTCGGGGTCTCGACAATCTTCCCCGGGGACATTTTTTGGAAAAAAAAGAAAAACCTAAAAACCCAAGTGCTGTGAGCATTTGTGCGTGCGTTTGGGAGTCGGTATGGAGGCAAGGGTAGTGATGCTTTTGGGGGAACGCCGTTCCCCTTGACCCCTTCTACTTGCTGCTGCAAACGTTCTTCCTCCTCAATTGCCAAACTTGAACTGGCTACATCAAAAATTACCTGTTACTTGCATGAGGAGTGAAACGTAAAGTTAGAAGCTGTGAATGGGGGGGGGGGGGGGGGGGGGAGCTTGTGGGCGCAGACTTTCAGATGCGGCGCTTGGTGGATGAAGATCAACAGCCCTCTGCCTTATTAACGGCCCTCGACTCTCGGGCCGGTAATAAACCCTCGGGCTTTTATTCATTCCTCTCGGATCGGTAATAAACCGCAAGGCCCCCCAAACTCATGGTATTGTTATATTATTGGAAGATATCTTCAGAATCTGTAGTTTATCTTAACTTGGCTGCTCGCAGTTACTGGCTTTCTTGCCGCTAGATTCATGGATAAGCCTATTGTGACTTTTTCCCAATTAAAACAAAAATTATACAAATCTGGCGAAACCATGGTCGGCCTGGGGATTTCCAGACCCTTGCCCGCGGGAACCCCGAGAAGTAAAGCGGTGCCTATTCACTGCGGTAAACAGACTCTGTTTTACTGGTAAAATAGGACCCAGTCACCAATTCTTGGGAGATGTAAACCCTCTCTAAAATAGGCAACATGGCTTATTAACGCTCACCCCTGGTGTTGAGTTGATACTCATGTTGTGGGCATGATTACCCATTATGCAAAAATATGTGACCTTAAACACCAATAAATAATTAAATTGTCTAGACCCCCCCCCCCCGGGTGGGGGTCATACGCCTACATCGGGGGAATGTTGGGCGCCACCCCTAGATTGCGGCACATTTCCAAAGTCAAATAACCTGAGAGAACGAAATAAGCAACACCTGTGAGGTGTATAAATGGGCGTAGGCCTGAACTTTATTTGTTTATTTATTTTTTCCTTTGAACTAGCCGTAACATTAGCTGCACATTTTCCGCACACGCAGATACTGCTGCAGACATGTCCATCTTCTAAGCACTTCCTTTTTCTTATCATAAATAGCATAAAACATACGACTGCGGTCTAAAAATTCACCGACTATCAATGTAAAGCAGATGACAAAAACTTGATCCGTTTCAGTATTCCGCAATCATTTTTAGACAGTGTTTTCAGACATTAGAAACGTTACGTCATCATTGTTGTTCCAATGGCGTCGAGTCGCGGTAAAAAAGTCGAACGGAGAGGGGTCTTTTTATCAAATAAAGAAGCCGTAGTATGATGAGTTGATTATTAATGTATGATAAACATGAAGTTAAATACCTTGTGGATAGCTGTACGAGAAAACTGTGTTGATGAATCGCTGTTTAATGAACGAATTCACAAATAAACTGGGAAGGGGGTATCGGTCAGGGCAAAATAGGCTATTTTTATGTAGACTACTGTATGTGTAACACGGGTCAGGACTTTTGTAGAATTGCTATATAATCCCACTCGCGTGAAGTCATCAGAGACAGTCTGCGAACCAGGAAAGACTTCCAGAACTCGCCGGAACCTGTTCCAGCTGTATACCACCACTCTGAGGCTTCGTGTGACCGGGATTAACCAATTGGAATCAAAAAACCAAGAAGACCAGCCTCTGTCTCTTTTCAACAGGACCGCGAAAGCGTCAGTTGGGAATTCTCAAACAGTTTCAGATTTTAGTGTGTTTAACGGGAGTAATTGGTAAGAACCCTAGTATTTTACTCGCAATTTATTTCTAAAGTAGAGATTTACCCAAACCAGAAACTACTTTATTGACGTCGCCCGTATTAGAACCAGTTTGCGGGGGGAACTTTGTAAACTTTTACAAAGTTTCCACAGGTCACGAGGTCGAGGTTTACCAATTCCATTGTTGACGATGACAGCGGGAATTAATCCACTGACATCGTCAAATTTATCTTATTGATGCATTTGTAATAACCTTGAAAATCAATTGTTGGGTAATTTACCTAACATTGATTTCCAAATTAGTGATTTTTGTTCGCAGATTATGAATTCAAAAATGTTTGTTTTTTCGATCGGGCTGTGGTGACATATTTCAGTGATCGAAATTATCTGCGGTTTCAGATATTTGGTATTTCAGAATTATTTGTGTTAAAAATGAATTTTTATGTTGGAAAATTACCGTTGCCGCAATTTTCAGTTTTTGCGGAGGTGGGATTTGTGATATGTGAAAATTAAAATTAATTTTGTATATATGTTCTGTGGCCGTGGATTAATATCTTCGGATACAGATTTGATTGACATTAAATTTTTGCTGTGGCTGTAGATTAATTTCTACAGATACAGGTTTGAATGAATTAAATTTTCTATGGCTGCAGTCTGATTTCTGCAGATATAGATTGATTTTTGAAATTTCCGGGGCTGTGAATTAAATTTCATAGATACAGGAAAATTTTGCTGTTGCTGCGGCATGGACTACAGAGACAGTCATGGTATTGTAGATTGCTGCAGTAATTATACAAAATTTAATTTGCTGTTGTGGTGGCAACAAATGCTACCAAGACAGTTTGTTTGTGAAATTGTGCTGTGGCAGTAGCACAGGCTACTGAGACAGATAATTGATTGAATTTGAATATTTCATTGTTGCTGTGGATCTTCTAGAGATGCTACAGGAACAACCTTGATTCACATTATTTTGTAAAAATTGCCGTGACCATAGCATTCTGCTAAGGATACGGTTTGTCTGTGGCAGTGAATTGATAGTATTGTTGTAATATTGTGAATTGTATTTTGGCTGTAGGCCATATAGTGCTCCCTTACCACAGGCCTAGGAAAGCTGAAGTTGGGAGGTTGACTTGAGTATTAGTCGGGATTAGCGAATTTGTGGATTTTGTTGAGGATATACTGGCTGCGTGCAGTATACAGGTAGGCTCCAGAGGTACCAAAGGCCTAGGAAAGCTGAGGTACCGAGCAAACTAGGTCTTGGTAACTGTCAATTTGTCTTGAATTATATAAATTGAATTTCATTGAGTGAGAAATAGAAATATGGCAGAGGGGAAGGTTAAAGTAAATTATGCCACATTTGGGGAATTGCAAAGAATACCCAACATAGGGCTGAAGATTGCCCTGGCAATACTAGAAAAAAAAGGCTCAGTATGGGACCCTTTCGAGGGAGGATCTCTCCTCGATAGCTCATTTGAGAGGGTTAAAGGACCAGTGGGGGACGATAGACTTCTCTAGGCCCCCACCGGGAATTATTGTGAGCAATGAGGTGGATGAGGGCTTAGTTAAGCAATTGAAGAGTCGGGTGTTGATGGATTTTTCGTCGCCAGGGCTGGGGCAGCCTGGGGCATTTCCGGGCTGATTACCCCACCACCAATGGAAACTGTAGTCGAAAAGCCAGTGTTGCAGGATAGGTGTAATCCATACAATCCGGAAAAATCCTTGTTGACAACAAACTCGTCGCCGTCTGAGGGTACCCATACACCCCTGCAGAGTCGGGTCTTACTGCCCTTTTTGGGGTCGGATGGTGGCGATGGGAAGACGAGTGTAGACAAAGTAAATGTTGATCAGACCGGCTCACAGAGGGTCCAGTCTGGTTGGGATTATCCCAGTCGGCTGGTCCAGGATGGCCCAGGATGGGATGAAAAGCAGCGACTAGTGAATTTGGTCAAGTCCGATTTCCGAGGGGCATCCCAGGATTTGAGGGAACCCCGGATACATGATAGAAAGTTGGCCAATACAGGTGGGAGTGAGTACCAGAGTGGTTGGAGAGGTGGTCCCCATTCCAATTACCATGACAGTGGGATCAGGCCAGAAATCACGACGACATGTAATGGTAGAGGAGACTGTCGGGGTGTTGGAGGTGATGGTTTCCCCTTTGGGGTCCTAGGGCAGACCACTGAGGGCGTGCAAGCTGGGTATGGGAATCCAAGCATGATAGACCCCAACAGAGGCAGGGTAGGGGCAACCCCTGCAGTGTGGGAGAGGCTTCTACAGTCTAAGGTGGCCGGTTGGGAAACTCCTGGTTTGGGGGAAGTTTACCAACAGGGTGCCCCCAATTCCTATGTAGTGTCAGACCTTAAGTCCAGAGGGAATGCTGTCCACAGTGGGGAACAAACCTACTGCCCGAGGTCACCCAGGTACACTGACACCTTAGGGCCCCAAGCTTCGCCTGGTACAGTCAGTAGGTGAAAGTGATGGTGCTTTTCGCGAGAGGGTACGGAGGTGGTCGGAAGCAGGTACCCAAATCGTAAACACAACACCTGTAGGACTAAATGTAAATGAAGCCCGGAATGCAGAACAGGGGCCACGGGAGGCGTCGATTGCGCCAGGACTCACTGGGGTATCGAACATTCAAAATCAGGAGTGGGGTCCTGTGGGGGATCAGCCGACTATGGGGGGACAGGGCATGTGGCCTATGTCCGCTCAGGTCGGTCGGGACCCACAATGGCAAGCAGTGCCCCCCCCCCCCCCCAACCGACTCTGCCGGTAGGTTACCAGCAAAGCCGGGCGGGGTACCAATCTTCCACAGTGCAGTTTTCCGTGGATAACAGACAAGGGCCATATAGGAGGAAAACGCAGGTACCCAAGTCTATGCAGTATGATGGGTCGGAACCGTGGCATTTATTTAAAAGGAGGTTTCAGGATTGGCTCCAGTATGAGGAGGTACTAGAGGAAAATGACCGGAAATGTATGTTTGGGTTGTGTTTGAAGGGCAGGGCAGCGGAGCACGCTAACCTGTTGGCAGAACGTACCCAAAACATGACATGGGCCGAGTTGCTGCAGGGTATGGAGAGCCGATTCGGTTTTCATGACTTGCCAATAACTGCCCAGCTTCAGTTTCAACAGGCTAAGCAGGGGCAAACGGAGGGCCTAGAGGAATGGGCCGACACCATTTTGGCATTGGCTAATCGGGCTTTCCGTGATTGCCTTGCAGATTTCATATGAGAGCAGGCCAGTATCAGATGTTGCCATGCCTGTAATGACATACGAGCGGGGGGAGGCAGCAGTAAATCAGCCCCCCACCACCATTGAGGATGCCATAAATAAGATCAGGTGGTATCAACACAATCAGACAGCTATCCATGATGGGGAAAGAGCGATCGGATCAGACGCGAGGTCCGGGAAGTTGGTCCCTTTTTTGACGACTCGGATGAGGAGGAAGACCCTGCCCAACTTCGAGAGTTTAAACAGTCTGGGTGTGGTAGGCCAACCAGGAGAGAGAAATACACAGGAAATAGGTCCGAGTTCAATAAAGGGGAAGACTTTTCCAAACGACCCCCCTCACCAAATTATATGAACTATGCCACTGAAATAAAAGGTTTGAAAGCGAAGTCGTTCGCTATGAAGATACAGATCGAGAAGGTCGAAAAGAAAGTGACTGGGAACGAGGAGGGACTAACTAAGCTCACATTGTTGGTAGAAAGGGTTTTAACCAAGGTGGAGGGTCAGAAGGAGTCTTCCCCGGGAGAGAACGTGCAGACCCAGGAATGCCCTAGGTCAAGGTCACCCTCGCATGGTAGGACTCAGTGCTACTCCTGTTCAGGGTATGGGCATTTCTATCAAAAAATTCCCGAAACCAGTCGAATAGGGATCGCAAAGTGCGATTTTCCGATTAAGAGTCAAACTAGTTGGGCGGGGATCGCGAGGTCGGACCCCAGCCCATCATTACCGAAAAGACCTCCCACATAACAGTCGTCTGATTACTATTCGGCACTGTAAACCTCATTCTCTGTCCGCGTTGCTCTCCAGATAGGGACAGTGAAGACAACTGCGATCGTGGACTCAGTCATGGCCGACAAACTATTTGAGAAACTGAGACCGACTCCACCCATAATTAGGGAAGTGGCTTTCCAGACTGCAGAGAGGGGCAGTAAAATGGAAGGTTACAACGTGGGGCCACTCGAGATTAAAATTGGGGATAGAGCGTTCAATGAATGCCTCTATGTGGCACCAATCGGCGACGCGGTCCTGCTAGGGTGTGATCTTCTGATTAAGCACGACGGACGAGCTTACTTCCGGGAGGAAGTTCTCTCCCTGGGAGATTGGATCGTCCCCAAGGTTTCTTCAGAATTTCAGAAATCAAGTGATACTAAACTGATAGAGGTACCCGGAAAAGACTCTCAGGCAGCATCGGACTTAGGGCATCCAAAGAGTCTGGAAACTGATTTCAAGACGATCCAGACTGAGGTCCGGGGAAGATCTCCGCCACCTCCTAGGGTTGCCAGGGTGATGCTGTGTGAAGACACCGTAATTCCGGCAAACTCCATTGCATTGGTACAATGCAAGATGGAGCCGTCTGCGACGGACTTCATAATCGAGCCGATAAAAACTGAATCAGTGTTAGGGCTCCGGTCAGTGCATGCGAGAAACACACAGCCTGTCGTGTGTGTGTTCAATGTAAACAATCATAGTCTGTCATTGCATAGGTCTCAAATCATGGCAGAAGCCCATGGGGTTGATGCCGTGCTTGACCCGGAATTAAATTCACCAATGAGTAGTAAAGATTGCGAGGACACTTTCGCGCAATCGGCATCAGAACTCGCTAAAATTTTGATAGATGACACAATGCCCCAGGGTATTCATCAGGTGACCGCATGCCTGACAGGAGATCAGAGTCATAGCGAAACAAACCCAGAGTTGGGAAAACAGACTCGGATTCCCCAACACCTCAAAGACTTGTACGAACGCTCTTCTAGGTTACTTAATGATTCCGAAGCTGAAGAACTGGCGGATCTCCTGGTAGAATACCAGGGTGTATTCGCAAAAAATGAATATGACTTAGGCAATTTCAAGGAGATTCAGAATGGCATAGACACAGGCTCATCACCGACCCTACGCCAACAAATGAGACGCACCCCAATGTGCTTTGTGGACGAGGAGGAGGCCCACCTTAAAAAAATGTTAGAAGCCGGAATAATCCAGCCTAGCATGTCAGACTGGGCCTCACCCCCAGTTCTCGTGAGGAAAAGGGACTCCACAGTTCGATGGTGTGTTGACTATCGACGGTTGAACGCCGTTACTCGGAAAGAGGTGTATCCCCTACCCCGCACAGACGAGTGCATGAACGCATTATCTGGAAACTTGAGGTTTGGGAAGGCCGATTGTATGAGTGCATACCATCAAGTCTGGGTAAAGGAGGCAGATAGAGCGAAGACTGCCTTCAGTGCAAAGTACGGGAGTTGGGAGTTTAAGAAAATGCCTTTCGGGCTCTCTGGGTCACCATATACCTGGTCACGGGTAATAAATCTCGTCCTTCAAAGTTTAAATTGGTCAGTGGCATTATCTTATTTGGATGATGTAGTCATTGGAGGTTTATCTGTGCAAGATCATCTTGGAAATCTCAGGAAGGTACTCCAGAGGTTATCTCAATATGGTCTTAAACTAAAACCTAAGAAATGTGAGTTTTTTCAACAGAGCATTGAATTTCTTGGCCGGATAATCAGCAGAGATGGCATTCAAATGAGTAACGAATCAAAGACTGTTGTTGAGAACTGGCCCGTACCAACACGCACGCGTGAAGTAGAACGTTTTTTGTGGCCTGGTGAATTATCACAGGGCTTTCATAAAAAATTATGCGGAACTGACCAGGCCTCTGTATGCCATCACTGGAAAAGCTAAATTTGAATGGACCGATCCACAACAGGGGGCTTTCGAAGTCCTTAAAGAGGCCCTGACGAGTCCACCGCTACTCGCTATGCCAAATCAGAAAGATCCGTTCATACTGGACCCGGCCGCGTCACATTTTGTAATCGGGGCGGAGCTATTGCAGATTCAGGAAGGTACGGAACATGTCGTGGCGTACGGGAGCTCGTTACTGCACTACGAGGAAGGAATTGTTGGCAGTCGTAAGGTTTACGAGACAGTTTAGAAACAATCTCCTAGGAAAACCCTTTGTGGGCAGAACCGACCCGCGGTGGCTGATGGGCTTCCGAGCGCCACAGGGTCAATTGGCCAGGTGGCTGGAAGAACTCAGCCAGTACGATATGATTATACAGCACCGCCCTGGTGCCAAACATTCAAACGCTGACGCCCTCTCGAGAATCCCTGTTGGGGGAAATTGCCAGAGATATGCTGCAGGTTGTAACCCCCCGGATTTATTCTGTGGTGGTTGTAGTTATTGTCAACGACTCCATAAATCATGGGCTAAATTCAAGGAAGAGGTTGATGATATCGGGCCCCTAACCCAGGGGTCAATCCAGTTTGATAAAAATGAAGACACTAAAATCTGTGAAGTTCAGGAGGCTAAGGTAGAAACCATTTAAAACAAAAACCAAAAAATCCGCAGAGTTAAGTGGTTTATGGTACAGAACCTTGCGAAACCTTGGAAACATCCCAAGACTGGGTGCATGTTGCAGAACCAGGTAGCCTGGGAATTCCCTGGGATCCATGTGATGCGGCACATCTCCAGTCATTGGGTGTCAAGAGCAATACTGCGAAACACACAGAGGAAAATTCGCATCGAGGACCAGGGTCCCTTCGGGGAACCTTGGGACCCAGGTGGGTCCAAAATGGAGACAGATAAAATGAGATCGGACCGCAAGATGGGTCAGCTCAAACCTGGTGTCTCGGGAATACCATGGGACCCGGGGGAAGATTGGACTGATGACCTGCCATGCCGGGGTTGCATTTGCCCGGATACAGGGTGGGCACATTCGCAGCTTGCAGTGGCTTACCCTATTTCTCAGATAACGGCTGATCTAAATGCATCCTCACCATCAGACAATAATGACTCGATAAAATTAGCGGATGTGTGCACACTGGCTGAGTTAGGAGATGTCCAGAGGGGCGACCCAGACTTGGCTCCGGTTATCTCGTGGTTGGAGAGCGGGACCGATCCGGACCAACGGGAGTTATTCTTAGCCAGTGCAGCCACTAAGTACATTTGGATGAATAGAAATCAATTTGTCTTGGAAAATACTCTTTTATACAAAATCAGGAAAACGGGGGTTAAAGTTCCGGTTATCCCGGGGAAGTTCTCCTCGGAGATATTAATACTGGCCCACGAAATTCCCGCTTCAGGTCACCAGGGTAAGGACAAAACCGGTGAAATAGTCAAACGAGACTTCTATTGGTATGGCATGACCCAGGACATTAACTCTTTTGTAGCGGCTTGTCCACAATGTTATCAGGGAAAGAAGGCCAACCGCAAGGCTAAGTACGAGTTAACCTCTTTCCATGCGAGAATTCCCATGGAGAGGGTTCATCTGGACTTCTTGGGACCCTTGTCCCAGAGTGACCGCGGGAATAAATACATACTGATGATGACTGACCAGTTTACGAAGTGGGTGGAATGTATTCCACTCCCTAACCAAACTGCGGAAACGACTGCGCGGGCAGCTGTAGATGAGTTTTTTGCGAGGTTTGGCTGCCCGTTACAGGTATTCTCAGATCAAGGTTCGTGTTTTGAAAATAAGCTTTTCCGTGAAATATGTGAACTCCTACGCATTCATAAAGCGCGAACCACTCCTCACAGGCCTTCTTCAAACGGTCAGGTGGAGAGGCAAAACCGAACTTTGATGAGCACAGTGCGTTGTTTCGTGGACAGGAATCAGAAAGACTGGGATAAGTTCCCGCCACAGCTCGCCGGAGCAATGCGATCATCAGTACACAGACAAATAGGCTTTACCCCGAATAAGCTCATGCTAGGTCGGGAGGTGAATCACCCCTCAGACCTAGTTTTGGGTTTAAGGGTGAAACCAAATTGAGCGAGGACCTTTCCAAATACGTCTTGGACCTGGAGAGCGAGAAGAACAAATCGCACAAAATAGCCCGAAAAAGTTTGAAGGCCGCATCTGAGGTGATGAAGCGTGATTATGACTTAACGGCAGCAAAACATGCATATAAATTGGGCGATCCAGTTTATTTGCTAGATACAGTGGTCAAGAAAGGGAAGAACAGGAAATTATCACCTTTCTGGAGAGGGCCAGGTATCATTGCAGAAGTTATCACTCCCTATCTTTACTCAGTGCAGTTTCGAAATGAGGCAAGGGTAGTACATCGTGACCATTTAAAGGCCTGCAGGGATCGCACGTTCCCTCCGTGGCTGACCAAATGCTTGAAAAAGTTTAAAGAGACGGGAGAGGTATCCGTCTTAAAGCCCTCAGAGGTTTTCTGTCTGTGTAGAAAGACCTACCGGGGCCAATTCTTGATTCAGTGTGACTTCTGCAATGAATGGTACCACGGGCAGTGTATCGAATTAACCGCGAGGGATGCAGAACAGATGGAGATTTATCGCTGTCCTAAGTGCTTGTTCTATGTTTCAGAAAATAGATAGACGTAGCGATATTGGTGAATGCTGCGATGAAACTGGGGAGTGGACGGGCGCTGGTGGATCACCGGTACCCGTAACGGAAGAGGATATACTGGAGCTAACCATTCCGGAGCCAGATCTAAGACAGCTGCTGGATCCTGACAACGCCACCGAGGTGTGGTGGCAGACAGGTAAGGTCGAGGCCTCCTCGGGAGAAGACTCTCCTGGGGAAAGAAGTGTGGGCCGCGACGATAGGGTAGAGGAGGTGTGGGAGGTGGAAGCGGCCGGGATTCCCCAGCTGCCAACACAACCCTCACCCTCCCAGTTAAAGACGAAGCAACAGTTGGAGGGGCTGAATGCAGCAGGTAAGCTTTGGCCATCTGCTCCAGATTTTATGGCCAAGTTGTTGTCGACGAGTTGGCCACAAGAGGGGCAGATGTCCTTCCTCTTGGACCAGTACAGACTGGCCAAGGGAAGGGGCAACAGGAAGTGGATGACCGCCATCACTTTCCTTACATTGGAAAACTGGCAGTTCGAGGTGTGGGCCTTGAAGAACGTCGGCCCAATGCCGCAGCGTCAAGCTAGGGTAAGGAAGGCGGCATCGACTCCGAGTTTCTCTAGGGAGTCCCTGGAGGCATCTTGTAATCGTGATGTGCGATTGAAGGATCCTGAGTTCGTGCATAGGGGTAACGTTGGGCCCGCCGTGAAATTCCCAGCAGGTGCGCCTACTCCTATGTATGGGCAAACTGAGAAGCCGGAGAAGGTAGCCGCTGAGGTCCCAGCGGAGAAATCAAAAGGGTCCGAGTCAGATAGTAAGTGGTGCCCCTTTGAGGATTGCCAGGTAACGATCCTGTCAATGTTAAGGACCCATTTGGACCATCACTTGCCGACCTATTTTTGGAACCCTGACGCAGGAAGGGGACCAATCTCAGCACAGTGGCGGAGAAGGGCCCACCATGACCTATTGGTTTTTGCGGGGGAATTATCCCCTGCAGAAGACCAGGGGGAAGTGTCCGAGCTGGACCGCCTGGAGAATCTCCGGGCATTCTTGAATAGACACCCCAATCCACATACAATACCCATGAAGGCAACAGTTTCGGAGGAGGCAGCAGTCACGGTATCTGCTTTTGCTGAGGATCTGGGGATATCCCAGCCCTCAGAGGGATTTAGTATTGCCCCAAGGATCAATTTTGTGGCATGTCTAATCCACAAGCGAGTGGTGATCCACATACTAAACTCCCTACCAAAAGAGAGTCGAAAGGCCGCACTTGATTGCAAGGTGGGCCGCTGGTAGATCCAGATCATGAGATCCAGGATCTGGAAAGGTCAGATTCCGGAGGAGCAATTGCAGGAGGCAAGCTCGGAGATTTTTCAAGGCATGCGTCCTGAGGAGGCTGACCTTGCAATCACGGCAGCCTTAATTGTGGAGAAGGCGTTTGCGGCTGGGGATATCTCGGGACTGAGTGATGCGGAACGGGTAGTGAGACAGTTGGAGAAAAAGAGGAAAAAAGAAAAACCTGTTCCAGCTGTCAAGGCATCAGCCCGGACTAAGTCGTGGGGAGAACTGACCAAAGGGTCTGTTGTTGCCCCCATGCCAGTGAAATCCACTGGTAGCGGGGGAAGGGAACAACAGGAGAATAGCGAGACTGGCAGGTCGGATGTAAAGCGGAAGTTGTCGGGAATATCAGTGGAGCCACCCCAAAGGCAAGAGCCACGTGGGAGCATTTTGCTCCTATGGGCGCTCAAGTACGACCCATGGGAGGGACCGGTCGGGGTTTGGTGGCAAACAAACCTATTTTGCCCCCTCCCGGGCTTGGCCACATTCGGCCGTCACTGGCGCCGTTAAACCTGGCAGATGCACTCCTGCATCTGGAGGAGACCAGTGCGAGTCAGGGCCAGGGAAGGAGAGTGTTAGAGGGAATTGATTCCCACTTTCACTCAAACAGAATGTGGCATGTTGGTAGGGGGACTTGTACCGATAGGGACCAATCCCAGGGAGCAAGGGGGGCGGGGGCTTTTGATAGACCTCAGGAACCATATGTGATCCGTACGGTGGGTGGAGTGGATGTGGCATGTGACCCAGAGGAGTATCCATCCGAGATCAGCTATGACCCCTGCTGGAAAGTGGCCGTGGGGGTGCACCCAAGCAAGTACCACTTGCTGAGTCAACCCGGGGTTCTTCCCAGGTTCGAACAGCTGGTGAGAAACCTAAGTGTGGTGGCGGTTGGGGAGATAGGTATTAACCGGACACTCACCCAAAATGCCGAGAGGGAGGCCAGACAGGATGATATTTTCTGTGACCTCCTGTCTCGGGTTAGGCACCTCAAAAAGCCAGTTATTCTACATGTGCGTGGTCCACGGGGAGATACTATGGACCTTGACGCAGGATATGCGGCATTGGCACATATAATAGGAGGTACAGAGGTAAACCAACCCCTGCAGCTCCACTGTTTCAAGGGTCCACCGCGCATGGTGAAAGCCTGGGAAACTCACAGGCCAAACACCTACTTCAGTGTGAATGGGGGTTTTGCTAATTTTACAGCGTGCAGCGGGAAGGCATTAGGTGTATTCCCAAGAATAGGCTCCTGTTGGAAACAGATGCCCCTTACTTTGGTATGGGGCATGGGCCGTCCACGCCGGCCCTTATTGGGGAGATAGCCAGGCTATTGGCAGCTATCCGTGGGGAACCGGTGGAGGAATTGTTGGTCTTTACAACTAGGAATGCCCGCTGGTTGTTTGGAATGTTGCCCCCATCACCCTATACAGGAAATGGTGACTATTTCCAGTGTGTGGGGGGGGGGGGGGGGGGGCGCAAGGGGTGGAGGATAATTAAAAATTGTTAGGCTGGCGACCTGAGGATTATATATATATATGAATTCCTTATCCATCCACTATCAAAGGGCATAGTCAAAAATTGGTTAGGACAGTATTCATTGAGGGCTCCTCTCGTCCTCCGGGGAATTACCCAGTGGTAGAGCGGATGTCGGGATCTCATCTAGGCATTTATCGGGATCTTTTATTGCTACAATTCATGTTTAGGTATAGGGGATCAAAAGATCAAACTCTTAAAGTTTGAACGCACTCTTCTTTCCTGATTTCCCGGAAGTACTCCAGGTCAGTTGGGTTCCAGAAAGTTTCTTCTTTGGCATGATAATCTTTGGCTTTTTAAATTAAACGGGGAAGAGTGTTGTAGAATTGCTATATAATCCCACTCGCGTGACGTCATCAGAGACAGTCTGCGAACCAGGAAAGACTTCCAGAACTCTCCGGAACCTGTTCCAGCTGTGAAGCTGAATACCACCAAACTGAGGCCTCACGTGGAACCAATTGGAATCAAAGAACCAAGAAGAAGACCAGCCTCTGTCTCTTTTCAGCAGAACCGCGAAAGTGTCAGTTGGGAATTCTCAAACAGTTTCGGATTTTAGTGTTTTAACAGGAGTAATTGGTAAGAACCCTAGTATTTTACCCGCAATTTATTTCTAAAGTAGAAATTTACCCAAACCAGAAGCTACTTTAGGACTGACGTGGTGCTTTCATTGTTGTTATCAGTGAAAAAAAGTGGTTGCAGCCATAACTTCCAGTAACTGTGATTAACAGTAACAATATTTATTAAAGATAAATTTACAAAATCTCCTTGACCACTCGTCCCCTGAGTTCCAATGTGTTCTATGTGCCAGTAGGCACATAGAACACATTGGAACTCAGTGGACGCACTGTCGTCAGCTATTCAGTTGTTCTTATTTATGTTATAGTTTATCGAGCAGTTATTTAACGTTTGTCGTCTGCAAACTGTAAATATAAACATCGTTTCCGGAAGTAGGTCATGACGTCACATTTGACTCCAGTCCCCTGTCGATAATGGCTATAAATAGCCATTATCGACCAGCTGGAAAATATGCGCGTCTATTTATAAGTCTGTTGGGCTTTCTTACCGTCTATGGAGATTACTGTTAATGTGTTGGTAACGCACAAAGAATTGATAATATTATCCATGATCTGTAGATCTGTTTTCGGATGTCCGCTGATCAGTGGCGGCGCTACGGGAGGGGGGGGGGGCATTTGCCCCCCAAACGAAGGCTTCCCCCAACCCCCAGTTGCCCCCCCCCCCCCCCCCCCCCCCCAACCATCTCGCATGCATTTCCATCCACCCTCACACACAAACACATTCAGTCACTCTCTCTCTCACACACACACCCCTCTCTTTTTTTATTCCCAATAATTTCAGTATGCCTTAGTACATACATGTAGATGGATAAACATAATTTGGTTCATTCATACTTTCGTACCTATTAGTGCTCAAATTAGATAATAACTGAAAAACAATTCAATTTTGGTTTTTAAAACATAACCAAAAAACCTACATGCTCTATTTAACAAAAAATGGTGTGACGTTTTTTTCAAACTTCAATCTGTTTTCCAGCCGTGGTTGTATCAGCTGAACCTTAAATTTGTAAAATGTTCAGCCATCAGGCTTATACAAACACGTAGTAGCTGCAGATTGTCTGATATTCATCATCATTCCACCATTCATTCGAACTAGATTATTTAACTTGGCGAAAGGCTTGCGTGCACCAGCGTCAGTTTGACGCGTCTCGTTTTTCGTGTGCATGTTTTTCATTTTAGGTAACCCCCACGCAACCCAAACTGCCATTCGCCTCAAATCTGCATGCCTGAATCCAGGGTTTGTTTCACATTTGGAAGACATAAAGGTCTCTTTGAAAGTGATCGAGGCATTCTCCCGACATTTGTTTAACTCTTTACCTAACATGAAAAGCAGACGACACTTGCAAACAAAATTCTTGAATAACTAATTTTTTTTATTTTTTGTCTCAAAAACATAGGTTATGACCCCTCGTTGGAACGAGCTCGACGAGCTCGTTCCAAAGAGGGGTTATAACCTATGTTTTTGAGACAAAAAATGAAAAAAAATAATGAAAATTGATTGGCGATTTTTGTGAATAGCGCTGGCCGGTTTTGGCCGTTATGTTGTGTAAAGGGTTAAAAATAACTTTTTTTATTTGCAAATGAACTTGGAATGGGAAAAGGTGGGGGGCTGTAGACCCTAAAGTTTTGGAATGAAAATTGGGGCAAAATTCACACCCAAATTCATATAAAATCTGGGATAAAATTTGGGGTTGCAAATACAAACTTTCTGGCAATTTGTACACCCCTAAACTCCCGCCCCCACAAAAAGAAACCTAAATTTACGCCCATTCACGATACCGTCACAGAATCTGATGGAAACCAGAGGACCTGCCATTCACAATACCGTCAGAGAATCTGGAAACTAGACGACATGCCATTCACGATACCTTCAGAGAATCTGGAAACCAGACGGCATGCCATTCACGATACCGTCAAAGAATCTGGAAACCAGACGACATACCATTCACGATACCGTTAGAGAATCTGGAAAACAGACGACATGTCATTCACGATATCGTCAGAAAATCTGACGGAAACCAGACGACGTGCCATTCACGGTACCGTCAGAGAGTCTGATGGAAACCAGACGTCATGTCATTCACGATACCGTCATAGAATCTGGAAACCAGACGACATGCCATTCACGATACCGTCAGAGAATCTGATGGAAACCAGACGACATGCCATTCACGATACCGTCAGAAAATCTGAGCAAAATAACAATTTGTAAATTTTTCGTTATCCATATTAATATTTGTGAATGATTCTTTGGAATTTTGAACCAAAAGATCGTTATTTCCCACGAATAGATTGAGTTCGGCAATGATGTTGAAAAGGGCATCATTAGTAGGCTCACTTTCTTTTACAACCGAAAACCTGGAGTTTGGTATTGACGTCACCCAAGAATATACAGTGCTTGTATTTTTTTTTTTTTTTTTTTTTTGGGGGGGGGGGGGGGGGGGGGTATTCTTATAGATTTTACATCTTCTTGCCTTATTAGCAAAGCAATGCCGCCGACTTTTTTGGAGAGGGGTGATCTCTTCTAATGATTCCGAACCCACTCAAAGAGAACGTTTGCTTGGTTTTAGCCATGTTTCGCTAATTCCAATTATGTCCTTATTTTTTTAAAAGAATTGGTCATTTGCGAGTTTTTCTGATTAACTCTTCGAGCGTACCACAGGACTATTTTTAACTTATCCATGGATGGTTTATGGATAGCAGTACTAAGTTTATTTAATATTTATGATATTGCTACCTAATTATATTTTGTTAACGACTGCGCCTATTAGCGTGTGAGATATTTGAGTTTTACATAGCTTAGAACTGTCTTACTGATCTCCTTGTATACATCCGAAAGACGGGTGTCCATGTGTTTTTTCATTATGTTGAAAATAGAGCCAGACATTAGGGTGCATGTGGAATAAGGAGATGACAAGTTTTCTACATTACTGGTATTTGTAGCTTTAACACTTTGAATTCTAGTGGTATCTTCCATGCCAGTTCAATGGCAGCAATTAGAAAGTCCATATTCATTATTTGGTGTAGACCAGCCAATAATTTCAATGTGCAGCCTTAGGGCTGGTCTACCCCACACATTTACTGAACAGCCATCCTATATAATGACGTCATGTCGTATTATGTTCCTGGCCGGAAAAGCTGCCGCTAGGGTTTAAAGGGTTAACCCTTTACCACAACGAATCGCCCGCATCCGTCCGCGTAATATGCAAATTCAGCAGTTGAAAAAATATTATTTTTCAAAAATTTTCAACAAAACCATATCATGTGACCCCTCGTTGGAACGAGCTCGTCGAGCTCGTTCCAACGAGGGGTCACATGATATGGTTTTGTTGAAATTTTTTTGAAAAATTTAAAAAAAAATATATTTAAAATAATAAATTTTGATATCGTCTGCGTTGGGTAAAGGGTTAAGCTGAATATTCGCTTTCAACTTTTCTGAAGTGGTCAAACATACGGTAATTTCTGGTGTTATCTCCGCAATTAGGGCAGTTCAGTGTCGTGGCATTACATGCCTTCGTGATGTGTTTGTCGCTGCATTTCGTACACCCTTGCCTCCGTTGCATTTGCGTGACAAGTGGCACATTTCTATCACTTGTAACGCTGAACGCGTTACGGAAAAACACGATATTCCTCGGTTTCGTGTTTTTTTCCGTTGCTGTTTATCCCTTTGCTTTCTAAATTTAATTTCGTTGTTCTGTAGCATTTCACTATAATGTTCCAAGTAGGTATGACCGTGACTTTTGGAAATTAATCTCTATCCCACCTAATAGGACTTTATCAGTCTTGTTTCGTTTCGTTTTGTTTTTTTTTGTTTTTTTTTGTTTTTGTTTTTTTTTGTTTTTGTTTTTTTTTTGGGGGGGGGAGGGGGGGGGATAAACACGTGTAATTACGACACACGGATGTGGTTTCGGTTGGCTTCGTGTCCCGTTGTTTTTAATGATAACCTTACGGGGCGTTTTGACCCTTACGTTATCGGCGTATAACACATCATCAATATGGCTAGCAGTCATGGTCCCATTCACAATTCCTGGTAATATAACCTCTGCTGTGTTCACAGTAGGTACGATAAAAGACTCTTGAAAATAAAGATCAAGAATGCAGAACTTTGGGGTAAGAGTGTTGTGTCCTTGTGCAAGTCGCTTAATCACGATTGCCCACGCGGGGCACGGTGGCGCTGTATACTAAGGCGTACTGTACACTGATGGTTCGCTCATCTTCAAACAGTTGCTCGTCGACGTTTGGTGGTTCTCTCCGGGAAATTCGACTTTTTCTACATGTATAACTGTCCGACATGACCCTTCCTGTCCAAAGTGTCGTTAAACCCCTTTAAATAAGTCAATCAATCTCTTTGTCCCGTTATAAGAGAAACTTAGAGGGAAGCATATAGAGGATCTGTGCGTCAATCGTTCTCCCTCTGAACCAGTAGAGTGACGATTTCTCTCGATGATTTTATTTCTGTGTGGGCTCATCTATGAACCAGTAGAGTGACGATTTCTCTCGATGATTTTATTTCTGTGTGGGCTCTTCTATGAACCAGTAGAGTGACGATTTCAGACATTGCCTTTTACTCTGTGTGGGTATTGTTCTATGCTCCCCCCCCCCCCCCCCCCCCCCCAGGAGGGGGGATTTATTTATCTCGATGCTGTTCTTTCTGTGCGGATATTGTTCTGTGAATCAGAGGAGTAAAAAATTCTCACGATGCTTTTATTTCCGAACGGGTAATTGGTCTGTGAATCAGGGGAATGAAAATTTCTCTCGAAGTTTTATTTCTGTGCGGGTATTGTTCTGTGAACCAGGAAAGTGAGGGTGTCTCTTGATACTTTTATTTCTGTGCGTGTATTGTTCTCGGAACCAGGGGAGTGATGACTCCGCACGATGCTGTTTATTTCTGTACGGGTATTGGTCTGTGAATCAGGGGAATGAAAATTTCTCCAGATGCTTTTATTTCTGTGGGGGTATTATTCTATGAACCAGGCGAGTATAGATTTTACTTGATACTTTTATTTCTGTGCGGGTATTGTTCTTTGAACCAGGAGAGTGAGGATTTCTCTTGATGTTTTTATTTCTGTGCGTGTATTGTGAACCAGGCGAATGATGATTCTTCACGATGCTTTTAATTCTGCGTGTGTATTGTTCTGCGCCCAGGGAGTGAAGATTTCTCGCAATGCTTTTATTTCTGTGTGGGTATTGTTGTCTGAACCAGGGGAGTATAGATTTCTCTTGATGCTTTTATTTCTATGTGGGTATTGTTCTCCCAAACCAGGGGAGTAGGGATTTCTCTTGACATTTTTACTTCTGTGTGGGTATTGTTCTCTGAACCAGGGGAGTACGGATTTCTCTTGATGTTTTTAATTCTGTGTGGGTATTGTTCTCTGAACCAGGGGAGTACGGATTTCTCTTGATGTTTTTACTTCTGTGTGGGTATTGTTCTCTGAATCAGGGGAGTACAGATTCCTCGATACTTTTAATTCTGTGTGGGAATTGTTCTGCGCCCAGGGAGTGAAGATTCCTCGCAATGTTTTTATTTCTGTGTGGGTATTGTTGTCTGAACCAGGGGAGTATAGATTTCTCTTGATACTTTTATTTCTATGTGGGTATTGTTCTCCCAACCAGGGGAGTAGGGATTTCTCTTGACGTTTTTACTTCTGTGTGGGTATTGTTCTCTGAACCAGGGGAGTACGGATTTCTCTTGATGTTTTTAATTCTGTGTGGGTATTGTTCTCTGAACCAGGGGAGTAAAGATTCCTCGCGATGCTTTTATTTCTGTGCGAGTATTGTTCTATGAACCACGGGAATGAAGATTCTTCACGTTGCAGTTAATTCCGTGTGGGTATTGTTCTACGCACAGGGAGTGAAGATTTCTCGCAATGCTTTTAATTCTGTGTGGGTATTGCTCTGATAATAATAATACTTTGTCCGGCAGCTGATTTGTCGCGGTTCTCGGGTGAGAAGGCCTTGGTTACCCCTGTGCTCCCAACTACCTACCTATTCCCACGCTTCTTCTCTCCTCCCAACACTCGGAGACGAACTGCTTGATGACATCCCTTGCCCCATTCTTCTCAATCTCTCCGATTAGCATATTAACCCTCTCCTTTGAGTCACTCTCTAACCACATGTCCTTCATTCTCCCATCCCGTTTCCCCATTATACTCCCAGTGAATCTAATTCTTTTAGATTGGTATTTTGGACATTCTTGAAGAATGTGTTCCAGGGCCTCCATCACGCCAAAATTACACATCTGACACTACTTTTCACTGTTTTTCCCATTTTTACCCTCAGCTTCACGAACCACGACCTCAGCTTGAACAACAGTGACCCCCCCCCCCCTCCCCCCCCCCCCCCCGAAAGGTGCCATCAAGGTACTCCTCAAAACCAGGCTTCTCTTTATCACGCAGACCACCCAAATAGCTCTTTGATTTGACCCCCTCGCGCCAATTAAGGTTACCATCCTTCACGACTCTTTCTCCTACGTTTGTTTTTACCCTGGGTGGCCCTTACGTCTAGGTCCGAGATCTTC
This sequence comes from Pictodentalium vernedei, assembly GCA_031216915.1. NCBI lineage: Eukaryota > Metazoa > Mollusca > Scaphopoda > Dentaliida > Dentaliidae > Pictodentalium > Pictodentalium vernedei. Next base: position 855,667,332 of record CM062297.1, read on the forward strand.
AATGAGTAGTTCTCTATTAGCCCTGTGCTCTCTCACTTGGACCATCCACCCTGTCTTCGTATTTGAGTTGAAAATACTTTGGGACATTACTTTACACCATCGACTGTCGGGGAAATTTTCCAAATAATTAAGATAACCGAGTTTCAATAAGTCTATCCTGTCCTTGATCCTCTTTCACCAAGCTATATGTACAAGGGAATGAAGCCATTGTTCCATGAGCTAGGGCAATGAAGATTTCTCACGACGCTTTTAATTTTCTGTGGGTAATTGTTCTATGAAACAGGGGAATGAAGATTCCTCACGTTGCTTTAAATTATATGTCGGTATTAATCTATGAACAAGGAAGGAGAGTTAAGATTTCTCACAATGCTTTAAAGTCTGTGCAGATATTGTTCTCTAAACGAGGGAGGTGAAGATTTCTTTCAATGCTTTTAATTCTGTGTAGTTATTGTTGGATGACGTTTTCAGCTGCGGTCAAGGTTAAAAGACATTTTGTACCAACACTATATTGATTGTGTGGAAAAAGCTCAATATAAGCTTTTGTCTTACTGTTGAATCCACAATTCTTATTTTTTTTTATTTTGTATCATACATATATTTGAAATAAATACTGTTTAAACTAAAAAAAACTCGAAACGAACTCTGCCCTAAATGAGCAATCCAAGGAAAAATCAAACGAACTTCTGCTTATGATAAGCAATAACAGAAAAGCCCTGACCGTTTTGCGCAATACAAATACGTCACAGCTGCCATAAATTTCATATTTTTCATAAAGTGCCACCTTCTTCTTCAAAAGAAAGTTTTCAATACAAAAATGATTACAGGCTACATGTCAGTAAAAAGAAGAAGGAAAGCGAGACACTCTATCGATTTTGTGAGTGTATCTAGCTCCACCACGGATTTGCTCAGCGTAAATAGCCCCTCCGTTCAGTTTACTAACAACATTCTTACACTTGAAGCAGAGAGCCCTTGTTGACTTTGATACTCAAATAACTGCACGTAATAACCACCTTGAAGTGATACGTTAATATCTATTACATCCTGTTTAAACTTAATACTTGTATTATAGAGATAAATTATATTTCTTTACTTGCTTCGTCATTCGAGTTTAGAAAGATCATGGGAAAAGCAATGGCGTAGGGAATTGGCCCGCAGGGCCCGCATTGCAGGGGGGGGGGGGGGGGGGGCTAGAAGAGGGGCCCCCGTCTCGAAGGACGTCCCAACGCTGGAAGAAAGAGGGAAAGAGAGAGAGAGAGAGAGCGAGACTGTACCAAATACACATAATTTCAAACTCTCACTTCCACACGACGTACTCTTTGTAGTCTATGTATTATTCTTTTAACCCTTTACCTAAAGTAACGAACAAAACCGCCCAGCGCTATTCTCAAAAATCGCCAATTAATTTTCATTATTTTTTTCATTTTTTGTCTCAAAAACAATTGTTTTGATCCCTTGTTGGAACGAACTCGTCGACCTCGTTCCAACAAGGGGTCATAACCTATGTTTTTGAGACAAAAAATGAAAAAAGTCAGTTGAAAAAAATTAGTTATTCAAGAATTAGTTTTGCAAGTGTCGTCTGCTTTTCAGGTTAGGTAAAGGGTTAAGTGAACGCTACATCATAACTGATATGGGTGAGAAATTAACAATATACATACATGGTGCCTCTCAAGTCACACATGTTGGGCGTGCATGTGTGTATACCTTCATTTAATTTAAGGCGTATGTACTACGTGAAATCCTGTATGCTGTGCACGGTAACAGCACTAAATTTGCTCCCGTTTTAAATGCAAACACCATTATGAGAGGGCCCCCTCGCGGGGGGGGGGGGGGGGAGAGGGGTGGGGGCACAAGATTTTCCGCTACACCTGTGGGGAAAAGCAAACATTTAGTATTTATTTAATGACAAAGTCTAGCAACACGCGGGTATCACACGACTTTCTGTTATCTCAATGACAAACAATTAGCAATTTATCACGGGTTTGTCCTCAATTTGTGACCGTATGAGAGATTACAAGGAATCTGTACTTTGCACAGTTACTGGATGTTGTACCCTTCCCACCCGATAGAAAATATTTCAGGGTTTAAATATTGTAATGTTTGTGAAAAGAGAAGATCACATTTTGAAACCCAGGCAGATGAGTAAAGTCTATATGCAAAGGCGGTGGAGCCAGGGGGCGATACAGGGGGCACGTGCCCATCCACTGTTTTTCCACAGAATTTCGCAGTTAAACAGTAAGTGAAAATGGGCGCATGCAAATTTGTCAATATACAGGCATTCCTGTAACATTATTTGCAAATCCAAACAATTTTTGGCCAAAGAATCCCACTTTCGATCGCTTCGGTCCGTTTCGTCTACTTCAGCTATCTTCCAATCCGAAGGCTGGCCTTCGGGTTGAAAGATGGTTACAATAGGAGAAACGGACAAGACAGTGACCACACTGCGGCATATTCATATAAACGAGAGACTGTTGCGAGTCATAGTCCATTTACCGATATGCGATTGAAACCTTTCTCACATTGGATCGAACCATGGTATCACTGTAAATTTGTACCCCTCCACTTGTATCGTGCTTCCACCGCCCTTTCGTATATGCCATTCAAATTCAGAGGAGGACATGCATTTGGGTTCACAGTAATTATAACAGGTTGAAATATACACGTTAAAAGAGCATACATGACCTCAGTTTATTACTCATTGAGTTAGATTAATTTCATAACTCAACGTTTTGTCTTAAGTTGGTGCTCAGACACTTTTTATTAGCAATGTACCAATCAACACTCTCCAATAATTTGTTATAAAAACAAATTCATGTAAAAAGAATATTGTTGCCTTCTCTTCTATCTTTCACACCCAAACATCCATCCTGTCCCTCACACACACATGTTTGTATTAATAATAATTCTTTGGACTTCCGCGGTTCTCTGACGAGAAAGACTTCTGCATCAACCCCATCCATCACTCGTCTAGTCACTCCTCACTCCATAGATTTAATCTGAATTTTAAATGTAGTGCAGTTATAACACGTGTGTTCCATCATTTAGGCATATTACGCCATATGAAAACAGGCTCCACAGACTAAATCTGGGGTGTAAATGCAGTGTAGTTATAACAAGTGTGTTCCGCCATTTACACATCTTACGCGGTGGGTGTGTAAAAGGCTCCAGACTAAATCTGGGGTGTAAATGTAGTGTAGTTATAACAAGTGTGTTCCGCCATTTACACATCTTACACGGTGGGTGTGTAAAAGGCTCCAGACTAAATCTGGGGTGTAAATTAGTGTAGTTATAACAAGTGTGTTCCGCCACTTACACATCTTACGCGGTGTGTAAAGGGCTCCAGACTAAATCTGGAGTGTAAATGTGGTGTAGTTATAACAAGAGTGTTCCATCATTTACACATCTTACTCCGTGTGTAAACAAGCTCCATAGACTAAATCTGGAGTGTAAATGCAGTGTTGTTATAACAAGTGCGTTCCGCCATTTACACACCTTACACGGTGGGTGTGTAAACGGCTCCAGACTAAATCTGGGGTGTAAATGTAGTGTAGTTATAAAAAGTGTGTTCCTCCATTTACACATCTTACGCGGTGGGTGCGTAAAAGGCTCCAGACTAAATCTGGGGTGCAAATGCAGTGTAGTTATAACAAGTGTGCTCCGCCATTTGCACATCTTACGTGGCGTGTGTGTAAAAGGTTTCAGACTAAATCTGGGGTGTAAATGCAGTGTAGTTATAAAAAGTGTGTCTCGCCATTTACACATCTTACGCGGTGTGTAAAAGGCTCCAGACTAAATCTTGGGTGTAAAAGTAGTGTAGTTATAACAAGAGTGTTTCATCATTTACACATCTTACTCCTTGTGTAAACAGGCTCCACAGACTAAATCTGGAGTGTAAATGCAGTATTGTTATAACAAATGTGTTCAATCATTTACATTTATACGCCGTGTGTAAACAGGCTCCACCGACTAAATCTGGAGTGTAAATGTGGTGTAGTTATAGCGTGTGTTCCATCAGTTACACATCTTAAGCTGTGTGTAAAAAGGCTCCAGACTAAATCTGGGGTGTAAATATAGTGTAGTTATAACAAGTGTGTTCCATCATTTACACATCTTAAGCCGGGTGTAAACAGGCTCCACAGACTAAATCTTGGGTGTAAATGTGGTGTAGTTATAACGTGAGTTCCATCAGTTACACATCTTAAGCTGTGTGTAAACAGGCTCCAGACTAAATCTGGGGTGTAAATATAGTGTAGTTATAACAAGTGTGTTCCATCATTTACACATCTTAAGCCGGGTGTAAACAGGCTCCACAGACTAAATCTTGGGTGTAAATGTAGTGTAGTCATAACAAGTGTGTTCCACCATTTACACATCTTACGCCGTGTGTAAACAGGCTCTATGGACTCAATCCGCGTTTAAATATGGTGTAATATAACACTCCACAGACTTAATCTGTTTCCCAAGAAACTAAAACATTCCTTCTATGACTTCCAAATATAAAAAAAAGTTAATCAAGAGGGTTTCATCAGATAACTATCTCAACAACGTTTCGTTAAGTTTTAGTAAAATTTAAGTTTTCTCGAATTTAAGTCCCCGCTCAAAAACTGTAGATTTACTGTTTATATGTTTTACGTGATGATAATTTTTTTCTAATTTGAGCTGTATGAGTAGCAGCAAGAGCTGAGACCGTTACATTACGTTACGTTATCTGCAAGGAAATGTTTAACAAATATGGCAGTAGGCCGAGAGAGAAGTGGCAGTTTAGCTTTATGATTTGCAAGTCAAACCTGGGAGATTTTTAACTGAAGTTTAATAGCACTTTTGACAGCCTGGGTCACCCGTTGTCAGACAGCTTTACGAGTGGAGGGAGCCTGATTACACAAAATGAACCACCGACTGTGGCGAGCAACTGTCAGATTTCCCAAAGTACTAACTGAGAAAAAGTGGGGTTAGCAGTGGTTGATGGCAAGTGCACCGCCCTCGTGCAGTACGCCTTAGTATACAGCGCCATCGTGCCCCCACGTAGGAGTTGGGGTCGATATGCTTATTCAGAGTTGACTGGCCGGACCATAAACGGCCGTTTAGCTCGCAACTTCATGTAATATTTATCATATTATATGGCAACTCCTGTCGCGATCAGATTTAATTAGCATAAACAAGGACACCGGGAGTATCCCGGGCCGGGGGGGGGGAGGGGGAGCTGGGGTATCAAAAAGTGCACTCGACTCTGGGTATCACTTAAGACCTTAAGTCTAAAACGTATCATATATTGTAATGTGACACTCAGTAATAATAAAATAATAATAATAATAATAATAATAATAATAATAATAATAATAATAATAATTAGCCATTGTGCATAAATATGTGACCTTAAACATCAATAAATAAATAAATAAATAATAATAACAATTTGATTGACCGCGGATTTGTCGCAGTTATCAGGTGAGAAGGCCGTGGTTGCACCTGTGTTCTAAGGCGTGGGGCATAGTGGTGCTGTATCCTAAGGCATGGGGCATGGTGGCGCTGTATACTATGGCGTGGGACATGGTAGTGCTGTATGCTATGGCATGGGGCATGGTGGTGCTGTATACTAAGGCATGGGGCATGTCGGTGCTGTATACTAAGCCATGGGGCATGGTGGTGCTATATACTAAGGCGTGTGGCATGGTGGTGTTGTATATTAAGGCATGGGGCATGGTGGTGCTGCAAACTAAGGCGTGGGACATGGTGGTGCTGCATACTAAGGCGTGGGACATGGTGGTGCGGCATACTAAGGCGTGGGACATGGTGGTGCTGTATACTAAGGCGTGGGACATGGTGATGCTGTATACTAAGGCGTGGGACATGGTGGTGCTGCTGTAAACTAAGGCGTGGGATATGGTGGTGCTGTATACTAAGGCATGGGGCATGGCGGTGCTGTATACAAAGGCGTGGAGCAAGGTGGTGTTGTATACTAAGGCGTGGGGCATGGCCTTGCTCTTTTCTAAGACGGGGAACATGGTGGGGCCGTGTACTAAGGCTTGGGCATGGTGGTGCTGTATACTAAGGCGTGGGACATGGCAGTGTTGTATACACAGCGTGGGGCATGGTGGTGCTGTATACTAAGGCGTGGGACATGATGGGGCCGTGTACTAATGCGTGGGACATGGTGGTGCTGTATGCTAAGGCGTGGGGCATGGTGGTGCTGTATACTAAGGCGTGGGGCATGGTGGTGCTGTATTCTAAAACAAGGGGCATGGTGGTGCTGTATACTAAGGTGTGGTTTGTATATTAAGGCGTGGGGCATGGTGGTGCTGTATTCTAAGACGTGGGGCATGATTGTGCTGTATACTAAGGCGTGTGGCATGGCGACGCTGTATACTAAGGCGTGGGGCATGGTGGTGCTGTATACTTAGGCGTGGGGCATGGTGGTGCTGTATACTAAGGCGTGGACCTTGGTCGTGCTGTATACGAAGGCGTGGGAAATGGTGGTGCTGTATACTAAGGCGTGGGGCATGGTGGTGCTGTATTATAAGACATGGGTCATGAGGTGCTGTATACCAAGGTGTGGTGTTGTATTGTAAGGCGTGGGGCATGCTGTATTCTAAGGCGTGGGGAATGGTTGTGCTGTATACTAAGGCGTGGGGCATGGCGGCGCTGTATACTAAGGCGTGGGCATGGTGGTGCTGTATACTAAGGCGTGGTGTTGTATAGTAAGGCGTGGGGTATGGCGGTGCTGTATTCTAAGGCGTGGGGCATGGTTGTGCTGTATACTAAGGTGTGGGGCATGGCGGCGCTGTATACTAAGGCGTGGGGCATGGTGGTGCTGTATACTTAGGCGTGGGGCATGGTGATGTTGTATACTAAGGTGTGGGACATGGTGGTGCTGTATACTAATGCGTGGGGCATGGTGGTGCTCTATACTAATGCGTGGGACATGGTGGTGCTGTATACTAAGCGTGGAGCAAGGAGGTGCTGTATACTAAGGCGTGGGGCATGGTCGTGTTGTATACTAAGGACTGGGACGTGGTGGGGCCGTGTACTAAGGCGTGGGGCATGGCGGTGCTGTATACTAAGGCGTGGGGCATGGCGGTGTGGTATGGTGGTGCTGTATTCTAAGGCGTGGGACATGGTTGTGCTGTATACTAAGGCGTGGGCATGGCGGCGCTGTATACTAAGGCGTGGGGCATGGTGGTGCTGTATACTTAGGCGTGGGGCATGGCGGTGATGTATACTAAGGCGTGGGGCATGGTGGTGCTGTATACTTAGGCGTGGGGCATGGTGGTGCTGTATACTAAGGCGTGGTGCATGGTCGTGCTGTATACTAGGGCATGGGCATGGTGGTTCTGTATACTAAGGCATGGGCATGTTGGTGCTGTATACTAAGGCGTGGGACATGGTGGTGCTGTATACTAAGCGTGGAGCAAGGAGGTGCTGTATACTAAAGCGTGGGGCATGGTCGTGTTGTATACTAAGGATTGGGACGTGGTGGGGCCGTGTACTAAGGCGTGGAGCATGGTGGCGCTGTGTACTAAGGCGTGGGGCATGGCGGTGATGTATACTAAGGCGTGGGCATGGTGGTGCTGTATACTTAGGCGTGGGGCATGATGGTGCTGTATACTAAGGCGTGGGGCATGGCCGTGCTGTGTACTAGGGCATGGGCATGGTGATGCTGTATACTAAGGCATGGGCATGTTGGTGCTGTATAGTAAGGCGTGGGGCATGGTGGTGCTGTATTCTAAGGCGTGGGGCATGGTTGTGCTATATACTAAGGCGTGGGGCATGGCGACGCTGTATACTAAGGCGTGGGGCATGGTGGTGCTGTATACTTAGACGTGGGGCATGGTGCTGCTGTATACTTAGGCGTGGGAAATGGTGGTGCTGTATACTAAGGCGTGGAGCTTCGTCGTGCTGTATACGAAGGCGTGGGACATGGTGGTGCTGTATACTAATGCGTGGGGCATGGTGGTGCTGTATTCTAAGACATGGGGCATGGTGGTGCTGCATATCAAGGCGTGGGGCATAGTGGTGCTGTATACTAAACCGTGGGGCATGGTGGTGCTGTGTACTAAGGCGTGGGGGAATAGTGGTGCTGTATACTAAGGCGTGGGGCATGGTGGTGCTGTATACTAAGGCGTGGAACATGGTAGTGCTGTATACTAAGGCGTGGTGCATGATGGTGATGTATACTAAGGCGTGGTGCATGGTGGTGCTGTATGCTAAGGCGTGGCGCATAGTGGTGCTGTATACTAAGGCATACTACACGTGGATGGTGCACTTGCCTTCAACCAATGCTAACCCTGCTTGTGCGGATTTAGCAAGTTGGGGAGCCTGACAGTTGATCGCCTCAGCTCCAGGTACTCCGGCTTCCTCCAATATCGTTATAGCCTAGCTCGCGAGCTCATTCTAGTCAGGTGAGGCATATAACAATTATCGATTATGTGTGATGTAATATTTTATTTGATAGCGTGTTGTCCAGAGCAATATTTGAATAAGGAGAAAAATGTAACAACTTGTATCCCATGAAAATGAAATCTTTTATGTCAATTATTGTGAGAAGACTGAAAATATCACTAATTACTGTTTTCTTCAGTAATTTCAGCGCTTACGAATTATATAGAAATCATGGGTGGCACCTGGATTTCCCCCGATGGTACACTATGAACATCGATTGGGGGCCGATCATGGTTCAGCCCAGTGGGAGAAATGTTTGTTTTAATTCTGTTTAATTAGGGACTCTAGAGGTTTTTGAGAGAGTTAAAACAAAACGAAAAAAACAACTGCGGCTTTTGGAACTAGGTGTCTTGGTAATTCGTCATGACCCTATTTTTGATACCCCGCTCTCCCTGGCACCACCCTTGATAGAAACGATCATGTTTTCACTTTTTTGCGGAAATTACTCCAGAAGAAATATTTTTTAAAAACCAGAACTAACTTAAAAACTGTCGGACAATATTGAAATCACCCCATACCTCCGTGCCTGATTTTGAGAAGGACGCTAGGTGTACCCACCAAACGGTCATTGTCGGGACCACCCAAATGTTTTAAAAGGGTACTTGTTCGCTTAACACACTGCGTTCAACATTAACCTCCTCATTGACCCCACTCCACGATGTACATTATCCAAGAAATGAAATTTATTTGCACCCGGTACAGAGAGAGAGGGAGAGAGAGGTGGAGAGAGGAAGAGAGAGAGAGAGAGAGAGAGAGAGAGAGAGAGAGAGAGTGAGAAGAGAGAGAGAGAGAGAGAGAGAGAGAGAAAGACTGAGTGAGGATGAGAGAGGGGAAAGTGTGGTGAGATAGAAAGGGGAGAGAGAGAGACGAGAGAGGTGAAGAGAGATGGAGGGATAGTAGGGTGAGGAGAACGGGAAAAGAGGGAGGGAGATGTAGAGCGAGAGAGGGACATGGAGAGAGGGAGAGGGAGGGAGAGAAGGGGTGGGGTGTGGCAGATGGGTGAAGAAGGGAGGGGAAGGAAGGGGAGGGAGGGAAGTACATCGTAGTGGGGAGAGAGTGGTGGAGGGGTGAGAGAGGGAGTAAGGGAGATGGAGAGATTCACATGAGTGTATACTAATCTTCTCCTTTTCATACCTCCCAAAGAGTAGCATATTTTTAGCTCACCTGAGCGAAGCTCAAGGGGAGCTTTACTAATCACTTTCTGTCCGGCGTCCGTCGTCCGTCGTCCGTCGTCGTCCGTCCGGCGTTAACTTTACATTATCGACTTCTCCTCCTAAACCACTAGCCCAATTTTATTCAAATGTTGGCTAAATGTTTATTACCTAATGCCAATTCAGATTTATTCAAATGAAGTTGCCCCTCCTCCTGGGTGTTGCCACGCCCCCAAGGAGCACCAAAATCTTTGTAAATCTTCTTCTCAAGAACCAGCAGTAGCAGAGACTTGATATTTGGTGTGCAGCTTCCTTTTGAGGTGTAGACTCAGATTTGTTCAAGAGAAGTTTGTGGGGCTATACTAAAAAAAATTTTTTGCCCCTCCCAAAATTTCTATCTTCCAAACCGAGAGGCTGATTTGAACCAAATTTTATGTGAGGGCTTATTGGGTCATGAGTATTTGTTTTATGCAACAAAAAATTTTCCTGCAGCCCCGTGGGAACCGCAGGAGCTAAAAATAGAAAAAAATTTAAAACGCCCATATCTCCAAAACTGCACGGCACTGAGAATTTTTATTTGGTGTGCAGCTTCCTTATGACCAACAGAAAGGACTGGTAAAAACAAATTGCCATCGGTTTTATCATAGGGTACAGTTTCGGGACTTTGAAAAAAGTGCTGAGTCAGCACTTTTTAACACTGTAGGCAATGGGAAAAACATTAAAAAATCTTCTTCTCCAGATCCAGCAGGCAGAATCTTTTGATATTTGGTATGCAACATTGTAGGGTGGATCTGATTCAAGTTTGTTCAAATCGGCCCCCTGGGTTCAAATTTGGGCTCAGTATAGGAGCCCAAATTTGGACTTACTGCATTTCAGGCAAATTTCTTTGAAAATCTTCTTCTCCAGATCCAGCAGGCAGAATCTTGATATTTGGTGTGCAGCTTCCTTTTGAGGTGTAGACTCAGATTTGTTCAAGAGAAGTTTGTGGGGCTATACTAGGCGTCGTTATGGGAGGGGCAAAATTTTTTGCCCCGCCCAAAATTTCTATCTTCCAAACCGAGAGGCTGATTTGAACCAAATTTTATGTGAGGGCTTATTGGGTCATGAGTATTTGTTTTATGCAACAAAAAATTTTCCTGCAGCCCCGTGGGAACCGCAGGAGCTAAAAATAGAAAAAAATTTAAAACGCCCATATCTCCAAAACTGCACGGCACTGAGAATTTTTATTTGGTGTGCAGCTTCCTTATGACCAACAGAAGGACTGGTAAAAACAAATTGCCATCGGTTTTATCATAGGGTACAGTTTCGGGACTTTGAAAAAAGTGCTGAGTCAGCACTTTTTAACACTGTAGGCAATGGGAAAAACATTCAAAAATCTTCTTCTCCAGACCCAGCAGGCAGAATCTTTTGATATTTGGTATGCAACATTGTAGGGTGGATCTGATTCAAGTTTGTTCAAATCGGCTCCCTAGATTCATATTTGGGCTCACTATAGGAGCTCGAATTCGAATTTAGTGCATTTCAGGCAAATTTCTTCAAAAATCTTCTTCTCCAGATCCGGCAGGCAGAATCTTTTGATATTTGGTATGCAACGTTGCGGGGTAGATCTGATTCAAGTTTGTTCAAATCGGCTCCCTGGATTCATATTTGGGCTTACTATAGAAGCCCGAATTCGAACTTAGTGCATTTCAGGCAAATTTCTTAAAAAATCTTCTTCTCCAGATCCAGCAGGCAGAATCTTTTTATATTTGGTAAGCAACATTGTGGGGTGGATCTGATTCAAGTTTGTTCAAATCGGCCCCCTGGGTTCATATTTGGGCTCAGTATAGGAGCCCGATTTCGAACTTAGTGCATTTCAGGCAAATTTCTTTAAAAATCTTCTTCTCCAGATCCAGCAGGCAGAATCTTTTGATATTTGGTATGCAACATTGTAGGGTGGATCTGATTCAAGTTTGTTCAAATCGGCTCCCTAGATTCATATTTGGGCTCACTATAGGAGCTCGAATTCGAATTTAGTGCATTTCAGGCAAATTTCTTCAAAAATCTTCTTCTCCAGATCCAGCAGGCAGAATCTTTTGATATTTGGTATGCAACGTTGCGGGGTAGATCTGATTCAAGTTTGTTCAAATCGGCTCCCTGGATTCATATTTGGGCTTACTATAGAAGCCCGAATTCGAACTTAGTGCATTTCAGGCAAATTTCTTAAAAAATCTTCTTCTCCAGATCCAGCAGGCAGAATCTTTTTATATTTGGTAAGCAACATTGTGGGGTGGATCTGATTCAAGATTGTTCAAATCGGCCCCCTGGGTTAATATTTGGGCTCAGTATAGGAGCCCGATTTCGAACTTAGTGCATTTCAGGCAAATTTCTTAAAAAATCTTCTTCTCCAGATCCAGCAGGCAGAATCTTTTGATATTTGGTATGCGACATTGTAGGGTGGATCTGATTCAAGTTTGTTCAAATCGGCCCCCTGGGTTCATATTTGGGCTCAGTATAGGAGCCCGATTTCGAACTTAGTGCATTTAGGCAAATTTCTTAAAAAATCTTCTTCTCCAGATCCAGCAGGCAGAATCTTTTGATATTTGGTATGCAACATTGTGGGGTGGATCTGATTCAAGTTTGTTCAAATCGGCTTCCTAGATTCATATTTGGGCTCACTATAGAAGCTCGAATTTGAACTTAGTGCATTTCATGCAAATTTCTTAAAAAATCTTCTTCTCCAGATCCAGCAGGCAGAATCTTTTCATATTTGGTAAGCAACATTGTGGGGTGGATCTGATTCAAGTTTGTTCAAATCGGCCCCCTGGGTTTATATTTGGGCTCAGTATAGGAGCCCAAATTTGAACTTAGTGCATTTCAAGCAAATTTATTAAAAAATCTTCTTCTCCAGATCCAGCAGGCAGAATCTTTTGATATTTAGTATGCAACATTGTAGGGTGGATCTGATTCAAGTTTGTTCAAATCGGCTTCCTAGATTCATATTTGGGCTCACTATAGAAGCTCGAATTCGAACTTAGTGCATTTCAGGCAAATTTCTTAAAAAAGTTTCTTCTCCAGATCCAGCAGGCAGAATCTTTTGATATTTGGTATGCAACATTGTGGGATGGATCTAATGCAAATTTGTTCAAATCGGCTCCCTAGATTCATATTTGGGCTTACTATAGAAGCTCGAATTCGAACTTAGTGCATTTCAGGCAAATTTCTTAAAAAATCTTCTTCTCCAGATCCAGCTTCAGAATCTTTTCATATTTGGTAAGCAGCATTGTGGGGTGGATTTGATTCAAGTTTGTTCAAATCGGCCCCCTGGGTTTATATTTGGGCTCCGTATAGGAGCCCAAATTTTAACTTAGTGCATTTCAGGCATATTTCTTAAAAAATCTTCTTCTCCAGATCCAGCAGGCAGAATCTTTTGTTATTTGGTATGCAACATTGTGGGGTGGATCTGATTCAAGTTTGTTCAAATCGGCCCCCTGGGTTTATATTTGGGCTCAGAATAGGAGCCCAAATTTGAACTTAGTGCATTTCAGGCAAATTTCTTTGAAAATCTTCTTCTCAAGATCCAGCAGGCAGAATCTTCTGATATTGGGTATGCATCATGCTTAGGGGGGTGAGATTCAAGTTTGTTCAAGCCAAGTCCCTGGGTTCATATTTGGGCTCACTGTGGTAGCCCGAATTATAACTTAGTTCAAAATGAGGAATTTTCTTTAAAAATCTTCTTCAGATCCAGCAGTCGGAATGTTTTGATATTTGGTATGCAGCATCCTTAGGGGGTGAGATTCAAGTTTGTTCAAGCCATGTCCCTAGGTCCATATTTGGACTCACTGTGGGAGCTCGAATTGTAACTTAGTTCAAAATGAAGACTTATCTTTAAAAATCTTCTTCTTCAGCCATGTCCCTAGGTCCATATTTGGACTCACTGTGGGAGCTCGAATTGTAACTTAGTTCAAAATGAGGACTTTTCTTTAAAAATCTTCTTCTTCAGATCCGGCAGTCGGAATGTTTTGATATTTGGTGTGCAGCATCCTTAGGGGGGTGAGATTCAAGTTTGTTAAAGCCAAGTCCCTGGGTTCATATATGGGCTCCCTGTGGGAGCCTGAATTATAACTTAGTTCAATATGAGGAATATTCTTTAAAAATCTTTTTTTTTTAGATCCACTGGTCAGAATCTTTGGATATTTGGTATAAGCTTTTCTTAGGAGGAGCAGATGCAACTTGTTGAAATCAATTCTCTGGGTTGATATAAATTTAGGCTACCATGTCAGGTGAGCGCCCTCAGGCCCCTTGGGGCCTCTTGTTTATTAATGTAGCTACCCAAACTCATTTAAAAAGGCAATATAACAGACAGCTCTGTCGCTGCTTCAACTCCCCGGGGTGTGTGGTAGATTAGTGTTTAGCCGCCTCAACTCCCCGAGCTGCGGTGCATCAGTGGGTCGCCGTTTCAGCTTCTCGAGGAGCATGGTGGCTCAGTCGTTTAGCCGTTTCAACTCTCCGGGGAGCGCGGTGGATCAGTAGTTAGTTTATTAAAACGATAGGTCGACGGTTCGATCCAAATCAGCTGTAACTGCGTTGTGATTTAGGATGAGAGACTTAATCCGATTATCCATATGTTGACATGGTAGAGCAGATTACACATGTGTTGACACGGTGGTATTGTGTACTAAGGGGTACTGAACGTAGGTAGAGCGCACTGCTCATGTGTTGACACGGTGGTATCACTGACATTGTGTACTAAGGCGTACTCAACGTCGATAGAGCACATTACCCATGAGTTGTCACAGTGACATTGTGTACTAATTCGTACTGAACTTCGAAAGAGCACATTACCCATGTATTGTCACATCACAGTGGCATTGTGTACTAAGGCGCACTGAACGTCGATAGAGCACATTACCCATGTGTTGTCACAGTGATATTGTGTACGAAGGCGTACTACAAGTCGATGGAGCACATTACCCATGTGTTGACACTGTGGTATTGTGTGATAAGGCGTACTGAACGTCGGTAGAGCACATTTCCCATGTGTTGTCACAGTGATATTGTGTACTAAGTCTACTGAACGTGGGTAGAGCACATTACCCATGTGTTGACACGGTGGTATTGTGTATTAAGGCGTACAGAACGTCGGTAGAGCACATTACCATTGTGTTGTCACGGTGATATTGTGTACGAAGGCGTACTACACGTCGATAGAGAACATTACCCATGTGTTGACACGGAGGTATTGTGTATTAAGGCGTACTGGACGTCGGTAGAGCACAATACCCAATGTGTTGTCATAGTGATATTGTGTACTAAGTCTACTGAACGTGGATAAAGCACATTACCCATGTGTTGCTACAGTGATATTGTGTACGAAGGCGTATTACACGTCGATAGAGCACATTACCCATGTGTTGTCACAGTGATATTGCGAACTGAGGCGTACTGAACGTCGATAGAGCAAATTACCCATGCGTTGTCACAGTGATACTGCGTACTGAGGCGTACTAAACGTCAATAGAGCACATTACCCATGTGTTGTCACAGTGATATTGTTACACTGAGCCACCAGCAACAAAGTAGATTAACAGAGATGTTTGGCCGTCTGATTCCAATGAAGTGAGATATAACCTAACTTTCCAATTGACGACAGGTAGACAGCCAACAAGGAAGATTAACGGATGTTTGGCAGTCTGATTCCAATGTTGTGAGATATAACCTAACTTTCCAGTTTATGACATGTAGACAGCCAACAAGGTAGATTAACGAATGTTTAGCAGTCCGATTCCAATGTTGCAAGATATAACCCAACTTTCCAGTTGACGACAGGTAGACAGCCAATCTGTCTATGTCATCTATTATTTCTATAGTGCTGAATAAATCAACCAATCAATCAAAAGGGATATGAAAAATTTGTTACTCTACTACTTACGAGCTTGTAAAGCATTACTGGATAGGTAGGACTATATAGGCCCTACATCTGGCCCAGTCATCTGCTGGGTTTGTATGGGAATAAAGAAATGCTAGACAGTGTGAGAGAGAGGTGGTGTGGGTGTGCGAGGGGGAGGGGACGAGTGTGTGAGAGGGTTGATGGGAGTGTGTAGAGGACGGAACATGGGGGCGTTCAGAGTCTATGTTTAAGGACAAGTCCTCGCCTACCCCCCCCCCCCCCCCTCCACTCTCAAAACAAAACAAACAAAAAAAAAAGAACGCCGCCACAGCTTTCACTCATAATTCTACTTCGATCCCATTCAGTGTTTCTCCTTTTCAAATCCGGTACATCAACACTCACAATAGCCGAAGATTAAAACGAATCACATGTAGCCTGCAGACCTAGGTAAATACATACACAGCATCATAGAATCTGATGAGGTCAACAATTATACTTTATAAAGGTCGAAATTTCTAAAAGATCTTAAATTTCATGACAAAAATCAAACTTGTACTGCAGGCCATTAGTGCCACGGGAAAACAGATATATTTGGGAATATTTGGAAACCTTTGCGAATATTCGTAAAAATCTTTATTATTATTATTGAAATTTATTTATTTATTTATTTATTTATTTATTTATTTATTGGTGATTTAGTCATGTCGTGTTGGTGAAAGTGTTACGGATCGAAGAAGCTGAAGAACCCGGACAGAACAAGCGAGCGGCTGCGAGTCACTGTCAGACTCTTCAACTTACTAATTGTGCCGAGAGAGGGTTAGCATTGGTTGAAGGAATGTGTACCATGAACATGTAATTCGCCTTAGCACTCGGTACCACTGTGTCCCAATTGAGCAATGGGGACGAAGTGCTCTGCTCAAGGACACAACGCAAGTTACCCGGGCCATGTACGAACTCATAATCTTCAGATCACAAGTCCAGCGTTCTAACCTCTGAGCAACCGCGCACCCCCAGCCCCGTAATGACCCCACCCCACTCCACCTCCACCCAACACTCCTCTGGGTCAACTAGGTTAGTTTTAAAAGTTGTTTTAATTGGAATAGGGGGAAGCAACCCCTTCTGTAATGAAATATAATTTATTACAACAGAGATTGCGGCCGCACCTTGTCATAAATTGTTTTTTTACAAGTCCCATCCCACCCCACCTCCACGCCCAACACTCCATGGATTCAATTGGGTGAATATTTTTTTGGACTGCACACAATCATTCCAACGTATTCAGAATTTATTTTTAAGCAAAATTAACCAGTCCCTCAATGACCACATCCGACTCCACCTCTACCCATCACCCCATACGGTCTCTCTCTCCCTCTCTCGTTTTCTTCGCAAAAGTGTGTATGCTTGAATAAATATGAGAGATGTGCGTGTGTGTGTGGGCTGGGGTGGGAGGGATGGGCATGTCTGTGTATGGGGGGTGAACTTTTGAGAGCGAAGATCTTAACGTCTATAGATAATATTTCCTCTCTTTTCGTCTACAAAATGTCTCTGTAATACAACAAGCTGGAGTGCCTAAAAAAGCCTAATTTAGAAGGAATCGCTTTCCTAATCCACAACCTTTCATTTGTGAACATATGACCATAGGCGTAAGGGCGGTGAGGGGTGTGTGTATGGGTGTATTGTCCCCCCCCCCCCTAAAATAAAAAAACAAAACAAAACAAAAAAAAAATCCAAAACAAAACAAAACCAAAAACACCGGATCCCGTCGTGGACCCCCTCGAATGACCCCCTCCCCAACTTCCTATCGTAACAAGACCACCACAGGTTCAATGGCCGGCTCTAGTCGTTTAGCTATGAACGGTTCATATCGATTACTTTCGTAACACTGTTCGTAGTACACTGTGATGGCCCCTTCTCACAGTCGCTTCAGACCAAACATGCCTTACCCTGTTCCTTTATCCACAGGTCATACTCACGTCGGTTGTTGTACCACTTCCCCAGTACAACTTGACTGTCGCTACCCCCAGGTTAGAGTGTGTCTCTCCTAGTGGCCAGACCGAGAGACCCTAGCCTCCCGAACGCCAGAAGAGGACCGTCCGGCCATGACGTGGGGGTAGCGACAGTCAAGTTGTACTGGGGTAAGTGTCACAACAACTGTGGGAAAAGGAATAGGGTAAGGCCGGCTTGGTCTAAAGCGACTGTGGAAAGGGGATATCACAGTGCACTACGGACAGTTTTACGAGGGTACTGACATAGGCCAGGGGCCACTCAATGGCTGGACACAGTCCATTCCCAGGATCCGAACAATGTCCAGTCACTTTTGTGGACGTCGTTAGCATTCACCGTCGTCTTGACGTCGCGCGGTCACCATGACGTCACCGACGTCATAGCTACTCTAACAGTTTTTCACTCTTGATATCTGACTTTTCCCATTCAGCTGCAAATTGTCTCAAGCAGCCACATTCAGTTTGCGATGCAAACGATGCGAACCATTCATAGCCAGACGACTAGAGCCAGCCAATGAATCTACAGTGGTCGTGTTATACCGATAGGAAGTTAGGGAGGGGACCGGGTCAGGGATGAGGGGGTCCGGCCAATAAGGGACGTTTCATACCTTACACACTACTTTGAAACCAGCACAATGAGCTGCTTCCAATGTATGCATATTTGTTTGGTTTTATTGGCAAATGTTGGAAAAATAGTTCAATATATTTAAACAATTAATTTTTTGTTGAAAGAAATAATGTTAAAGGTTTAACAGCCATGGTCATATCGTGTTGGATAGTTTTACGAGTGGAGTAAGCTAAAGTATCCGAAGGGAACTACCAAGCACGGGCGAGTAACTGTCAGACTCTACAACTTACTAACCTATTTTGGATTAGCATTGGTTGACGGTGTGTGTCACATCAGCCCAACTATCCCCGGCTTCCTGACGTGAACTGTTAAATAAATACGGGACTGATTGTTTTTGCCTAAAAATAATTCTGCACCAGTTGGAATGATTGTGTGAAGTAAAACAAAGTTCACCCAACTGACCCATCGGGTGTTAGGGGTGGATGTGGGGTCGGTTTTGGTGCAAAGATGTCTGCGAATATTCGCAAAGGTTTGCGAATTTTCACAAAGCTGTTCGTGAATATTCGCAAAGATGTTTTGCAAGTATTCGCAAAGATGTTTTGCAAATATTCGCAAAGATGTTTTGCAAATATTCGCAAAGATGTTTGCGAAATTTCGGAAACATCTTTGCGAATATTCGTAAAGATGCGTATCCGTGCGTACGTGCGTGCGTGCGTGCGTGCGTGCGTGCGTGCGTGCGTGCGTGCGTGCGTGCGTGCGTGCGTGGGATTAATGGGTTAGTGTAAAGAGTGTCATGACACCGGAGCCGCCACTATCAGACACCTTCGCGCAGATGCACATACATTTTATATATAACGGCAAACGCATATATAGACTTTCCAAAGACAACACACATACAAATTCAAATAGTAAAAGAAACATATTACTGTTATAAAATGTTTCTGTACAGTGCTGTAAAAGAAAAATATTACTATTATAAAATGTTTCTGTACTAAAAGTGTCAAATGATTTGAATCAAACTCAATTTTTAATAAATCAGTAAACGATAAATATTACGGAAGCCCATTAGTGCCAACAGGAAAACGAACAAAAAAAAAAATACATTTGCGAATTTATCGCAAACATTTGCAAATATTCGCAAACCTTTGCGATTATTCGCAAACAACTTTGCGAATATTCGCAAACCATTGTAAATATTCGCAAACCTTTGCGATTATTCGCAAACATCTTTGCGAATATTCGCAAACCTTTGCAAATATTCGCAAACCTTTGCGATTATTCGCAAACATCGAACTTCACGGACATTCGCAAACATGCCCAGTGAAGTCATTTTAAGGCAAGCTGCGTGAAAGGTAGGATGTACATATGTGTGTGGCTGATTCGTCATGTTCGACTGACGAAGACTTGTGCATCTTTCATCTATAGTGTAGATTATATAATGTTAGTTGTGTGTTTTTTTTTTAAAGTTTGCTGAAAACGGCTGGGTTCGTCGATATGGACTTTGTCTCAGCTATAATATAATTATGCCATAATCGCGGGCTATTTCTCCCGCTCAGATACAGACCGTTTTCACACTGTATATTTAGACATTTATAACATGAAATTTTAACCTAATTCATCAAGGCACACCCTGAAAGTGACATCTTTTCGCAGGAGGGGTCACTACAAACAGTCACAGATAATAATTTTTTATCAAACTTTTGGGGGAAAGCATACTCGCACACCCACTCCAACATCAGCATTTCTTGCCACGATGATGCCCCCGGAATCACTGTTTGGGGTAACATATTTCAGTCTAACTACCCCCACCCCTCCAACCAGCCGCCGCCCTAAGAACTGGCCCATACGCCTATGGTTTCTACTGTTTTGAAAACTGAGACCTAGTAACCAACGCCACAAGGGTGCAACCCCCAGTAAGCGGGACACATAGGCATGAACGATTGGAAAAAATTAACTTTATACTCATCATGATATATCAAAGATACTGACAGTGACTTTAAACGTCAATGAATAAATAAAGAAACCTCGTCCACTAAATTTGATTTGAACCTCGATAAACTTCGGCTCTAGTCGCTTATAAAATCCGTATAAATTAGGAATCCATTTGAGATGCTCTATCTCCGATATTACCGGGAACGCGATTGTCAAATGGTGCGTCCTTTTTGTTTAGTGTTGTAGCTCGTGCAGTGTTGTGGTAAGTCCAATAATTGAATTTCGGCACTGCGACGGTAGTTCGACATATGTCAATTTGACACACGTTCACGGGAAGTTAGAAAGGTCAACTATCCAGTACTAGAGAACCCTGAAAGACGGTGTTTCAATGTGATACAAGGCATGGGTGTGGGCGAGAGGGGGGGGGGGGCACCCGGGTCGGGAAGTCGGTGGGGGCCCGGGGAAGTGGCCTCGGGGTTGAAAATTTTACTGCATGATTCTTAGAGTGATAGCATCATTCAGTCAACCTGAAATGTCCTATCATTTTTATAGTGTGTTCTCGTTACAGAATTAAACATGGGCCCGAATTCCTATCCCTTGCCCTAGGAGGCGCACGACTTGATGTCCCCCACTCATTTTGTGGGGAGGGGGGGCGTACCCCTACTCCCTCCCTCTTGATCTGCACCCATATATTTGAGCACACAGAATAATGCCGGTATCATGGGGCGTGGGGAATTAACAATAACAAATTAAGAACACTAAGTTGGGAATCCAAATATTAAATATAAAATGTTTTGCAATGCACAGTCAGTGACAAGTACGGTTTATTTACTATTTGATGACAGTGATTTGTTGTGACAACGTTGATACGAGTTAAGTTCAAACATCAAAGGATATGGATACGACCACCGCCAGCCGATTCCACGAATTTTCGTCGCAAACCTCAAATAAACTGACAGGACGCATCATGGAATGGTTACGTCTTTTTTTCCGAAGAACCAATACTTCGAAGATCCGACATTCAGAAGGTCCAATACACCGAAGGTCCGATATTCCGAAGGGCCAATTCTCCCAAGTCCCAATAGTCGGAAAGCCCAATGCTTCGAAGGTCGAAGATCCAATACTCCGAAGGTTCTATATTCCGAAGACCTATTACTACGAAGATCCGATGCCCCGAAAGTGTCCGAAGGTAACAACCTTCTTTATTTACTTTTCGGTTAAAAGATTTTTACGGCAGCGGAGAAGCGCCGGTTGCAGTTTTGTTAATAACGAGATAATAACGCGTTATCGCGATATAACTAGCGCGTAATTACCAGATACCAATCAATACGCAATATTGAGATGAATGAGGCGTTACAACGAGACACTAACCCATAATAATGAGATTCTAAACGTGTAATACAAAAGATGTATCGCGAAATTACGTTATAAATACTACCTTCAAGTTCACACTGAGTTCTTCTCATCTTTATTATGAAACGGCTCTCGTTCTGGCCAACGTCAGCCCTTCGAATGCAACCCATTTACTAACCTCTTGTTGCATGTGGAATTTGGGATGGGGAGGGGAGAGGGG
The DNA here is from genome assembly GCA_031216915.1 of Pictodentalium vernedei. NCBI lineage: Eukaryota > Metazoa > Mollusca > Scaphopoda > Dentaliida > Dentaliidae > Pictodentalium > Pictodentalium vernedei. Next base: position 855,688,861 of record CM062297.1, read on the forward strand.
TTACAGGGGAGAGGGGTGCCAGAGAAGAACCCTTCTTGTCTGAAAACCAGGCGGGTAACAAAGAAAAACTATTGGGGGGGGGGGAGGGGGTGGGTATCAGGGGTTTGATCAAAAGGAGGTGCCAAGTATGCTGGTAGTATCATACGCAGCATCATTCGAGTCGCGGGGGGGGGGGGGGGAGTACGACAGGTGGTATCCGTCCCCTCTTGGCGGTGGGTGTCAGGAAGAATTTTGAAAAAATGAGGGCCAAAACTAGTTTTCTCAGCGATTCTGAGGCTGCAATTAGCGAGCGACTCCCGAGATGAGTTCTGCTGGACACTTCAATTTCGAATTCTCTGTTCCTTTCGTTATCCAACTTGCTTCTAAATTTATATTATGCCCACCTCTTCTTTTGTGTTTTGTTTTGGATTTAACCCTTTACCTAACGTGAAAAGCAGACGACACTTGCAAAAAAAATCTTGAATAACTAATTTTTTTCATTTTTTGTCTCAAAAACATAGGTTATGACCCCTCGTTGGAACGAGCTCGACGAGCTCGTTCCAACGAGGGGTCATAACCTACGTTTTTGAGACAAAAAATGAAAAAAATAGTGAAAATTAATTGGCGATTTTTGAGAATAGCGCTGGCCGGTTTTGGCCGTTACGTTGGGTAAAGGGTTAACCCTTTACCTAACATTACGTCTACACCCGACCAGCGCTATACACGAAAATCGCCATTCAATTTTAGAAAAGCATAACAATACATTTTTCCTTTACATGTAGGTCACCACCATGTTGTGTAGCATAACCTGCTAACGGTTTACGTTGTAAGCTCTTTATTTCCAGGCCCGCTTTGTAACAATTATGCGCATCAAAACACAGGTTGTCCATACAAATGTCATTAGATCATGTACAAATGTAGTAATCCACCTTTCGAGCAGGCCAGAACCCAGACTATTTCCATGTAGGGGGGGGGGGGGGGGCGAAGTTTTGGAAAATGACCAAAAGACCTACATTTTGCATACAAATTCCAGTAAAAGAGGCCAAAATGTCTGACAGAGGTTACCAGGGGTGGGAGTCTTCCCCTACCCCCCCCCCCCCCCCAGCCCTCTACCAGCGTCGGGTCTAGTACACGGCGAGTGTATTATCACGAGTGGAGTTGAGATTCCACCCAAGCAAAGCATTACAAATGCAAGCAAAGTTTCAGCCAATGGACTTCTGAGTCGCCTTTCTTTTTTTCTCTTCCAAAACATAGCGTATGACCCTTCATTGGAATGAGGTAGTACCAATGCAGTGTCATAAGCTATGGTTTGGAAGAAAAAATGAAAAACGTACGTTTGGGGTGGGAGGAGGGGCAATAATTGGCATTTTCACCTGCATATGGCAATGGGTTAAATGGTTGTGGATTATCTCACCTACATGTACATCAGGGGCGTCGGATGGAAATATTATTGGGGTGGGGGAGGGGGGTTAAAAGACGTGCAAGAAGGTATCCGCCTCTCGTTGGTGGGAGTCCGGGGAGCCTCCACCGGAAAAAAGTTTCATGAAATGGAAGCATAACTCTTTACCTAACATGAAAAGCAGACGACACTTGCAAAAAGAATTCTTGAATAACTAATTTTTTTTCATTTTTTGTCTCAAAAACATAGGTTATGACCCCTCGTTGGAACGAGCTCGACGAGCTCGTTCCAACGAGGGGTCATAACCTATGTTTTTGAGACAAAAAATGAAAAAAATAATGAAAATTAATTGGCGATTTTTGAGAATAGCGCTGGCCGTTTTTACCCGTTACGTTAGGTAAAGGGTTAAACGGGTCCCTGGTGGTGTTTCTGGCCCACTCAAGGCCTCAACATTGTTTTCCACTTACGGAATTCCCATAGTAATTTTGACCAAAATTATTTTTGAAGCTGAGCAAATAGAATAACACTGATTGACTTTAGATTACCGATTTAATTTGCATGTTCTCGCACATGTATGCATTTTGCAACCATTTCCCACAGGAGAATGACAGATGCAACTTGTAAGGGGCCATAACTCTGGTAAATCAGTATACCGTACAAAAACCGATTGACGATTGACAAAACATGAGTGCAATGTCGTCACCGGCACACTGCATGATGCACACAGTGAGGTGGTGACAACATTGCATGATGCCTACAATGAGGTGGTGACAACATTGCATGATGCACACAGTGAGGCGGTGGCAACATTGCATGATGCACACAGTGAGGTAGTGACAACATTGCACTCATTTTTTTGTAGTCGGTAGATAGGAATCGGCCGATACATTTTAGGGGCAATTTTGCAAATCTTTGAAAATATTGGGAGGGAGTAGGGGGTAGGGTAAATAAGGGGACATAACTCTTGTAAACCAGTACATGTATTCTGTGAAAAATACGATTGATGACTGACGAAAAATGAGTGCGGTGTCGTCACCGCCTCACCGGCACACTGGATGCACACTGGATGCAGTGATCCGGCAAGGTTGTGACGACATTACATTCATTTTTTGTAGTCTGTAGATAGGCATCGGCTGATATATTTTAGGGCCAATTTTGCTAATCTTTGGAAAATATTGGGGGGGGGGGGGTAAATATCCCCTCCACCCTCAGTTTTTGCGCCCCTGATGTACATCGTAACATGTATCGTGGGAGAGGTCGGAACGGTAAATATTATTATATTAATGAAATCATATAATGTCCCTGTTTTTAATTATTTCTCTTGAAAATGTATTCAAATCAAGGCATGGAAAATTCAGTCTCTATGTTTTGATTTGATTAAAATTTCAAGAAAAATGTTAAAGCCCGGGCAGTTAATCCATTGTACAATGAAACAACCAACATTAGCAGGAGAATGAAAATACATTGCTTTTTCCCAAAATTACTGAAAATTAGCATTTTGTGTCATCATTGCCTAAAATGCCATTATGTAGGAGATGAGGCTACGAAATTGAGGAACCTGCCTGGTTCCACAGAGAACTAAATTTGGTTCTGGTGACTTGTCTCCTATCTGGAACCAAGCAAGAACCAAGCAAGAACCAAACTGGAGAACCAAGCTGGTTGCACAAAGAACCAACTGATGGACCAAGTTGAAGAATCAACTTGGTTCTATAAAGAACCTAACTGAAGAACCAAACTGGTTCGGTGGAGAACCAAAGTGAAGAGCCTTAAAGAACCAAATGAAGAACCAAGTAGAAGAGCCAACCTGGTTCTATAAAGAACCATCCGAAGAACCAAACTGGTTCGGTGAAGAACTAAAGTGGAGAACCTTAAAGAACCAACCGAAAAACCAAGTAGAAGAGCCAACCTGGTTCTATAACGAACCTAACTGAAGAACCAAACTGGTTCGGTGGAGAACCAAAGTGAAAAACCTTAAAGAACCAACTGAAGAACCAAGCTGAAGAACCAACTTGGTTCTATAAAGAACCTAACTGACGAACCAAACCGGGTCTATAAAGAACCTAACTGAAGAACCAAACTGGTTCGGTGGAGAACCAAAGTGAAAAACCTTGAAGAACCAACTGAAGAACCAAGCTGAAGAACCAACTTGCTTCTATAAAGAACCTAACTGAAGAACCAAACAGGTTCGGTGGAGAACCAAATTGAAGAACCAAACTGGTTCTATAAGGAACCTAACAGGAACCAAATTTGGTTCTTGTTTGGTTCCGCATAGGAGACATTACTGGGAACCAGTTTTGGTTCTCCGGGAAGCCAAATGTTAGAACAGTGTACTATTCTTCTATAACGACCACTCGAAAAGTATTTTTAAAAAGTCATCCTCAGACTAATATAGTTCAAAAGGTAGCCCTTTAAATGGTACCCCCTGATAGTACGTCAGCATGTCATGGGTATCCTCAAATTCCTTGGTGTTATTGCTCTTGCTGCTATTTTGCTCATTTTACGGAATCAAGGTCCACGTTTCCCGACACCCCACTTACAGCACCCCTATCTGTCAGCTGACTAGGCATCAGACCCCCACCCCTTTTCCAAGATAAATCGAAGATCCGTATCAGTATTTCCTTCTGGGAGCAATTAATGTGATTGATAATGGTACACACTAACAACAAACGACATTAATATGTTCAATGAGTAAACTTTAACTGTGTTCAAACTGTTCCAAACATTTCCGTTCGAATAAAGGCACGGAGGTTTTAGTAATTATGAACTGCATCTTCAAGATTTTTTGGTGGTGTCAAGGAATTTTCCTGAAAAATTATGTTGCAAAGTTCTTTGATTTCAAGATCTTGAGGTCTTATTTGGTTGATTTCGCATTCCCCTATGCACACGTCAACAGCGTCAGGGTCAACTTGGATAAACCAGTCGGCAGTCCCATACAAGCTTGGTAAGTTGTACAAAAGACACGATCGTCCGCATGGTACTTTCTGGTTCTTCTGATATCGAATATGGTGGGTGTTCCAACAGCTCACCACATCGTCTATATTCTCCTGTAACGAAATCGAAAATACAGTGTCTTAGATGAGTTTCCATTATATCAGAACGCCCAGGGGGTAGGGAATAAAGGGTAGGAGTGGGTTTTTCTCTTGCGATCGAAAAAAAAAATGATTTGCAATTTTTTTCCAGACTGAGGACCTCTAATGCATTTCTTAAGTTGTATTAGTCTCCAGGAGAATTAAAAATATGCTAGATACCATATGGAGGTGAATCATACCTTTTTATCCTACACAGAACTATAGAAGGTCAATGGGTCAGCATATGGTAACTGATCATCGTGGCAAGGCGATTTTAGGGGAATCAAAAACGTCAGTTAAACATCTGAAAGCAGTATTTGTGACAACTATGAAGGAGCATTATGACCACTGCAAAATAAAAACACAAACCTATTTCACAAGTCGACATCTCGACTTAATATGTCGAGATTTCAGTGTAATAACTCGACATAGTATCTCAAGACCTCGACTTACTACTTCAAGATCTCAACTTAATAACTCGAGACCTCGACATTATAACACGAGGTCGAGAGCTCGAGTTATTAAGTCGAGATCTCGATATACCAAGTCACGATCTCGAGTTATTAAGTCGAGATCTCGAGTTATTAGGTCGCGATCTCAAATTATTATGTCGAGATCTCGAGTTATTAAGCCGAGATATCGAGTTATTAAGTCGAGATATCGAGTTAGTTATTAAGTCGAGATATCGAGTTATTAAGTCGAGATATCGAGTTATTAAGTCGAGATGTCGAGATACTAATTCGAGTTCCCCAGTTATTATGTTGAGATCTCAAGTTATTAAGTCGAGACCGCGAGTTATGGCAATATCTTGAGTTGTTATGTCGAGATCTCGAGTTATTATGTCAATATCTTGAGTTGTTATGTTGAGATCTCGAGTTATTATGTCAAAATCTAGACTTACACGTTTGAGATCTACAGTTATTGTGCCGAGATCGCAAGTGAAGTCAAGATCTCGAGATGCTAAGACGAGATCTTGAGTTAGTATGCCGCGATCTCGTGATATTTAAGTCGAGATATTGACATCTTTAAGTCGAAATCTCGAGATACTATGTCCAGATCTTGAATTATTAAGTTGATATCTCGAGATACTCGTTTGAAAACTCGAGATTTTAAGTTGAGATCTTAAGTTATTTAAGTCGAGATCTTAAGATATTTAAGTCGAAATTTCGAGATAAGTTTACATATCGAGTTATCACGTCGTGATCTCCAGTTATTAAGTCAAGATGTCGAGATCCCAAGTCAAGATCTCGAGTTATTGTAGAGATGTCGAGATAGTAAGTCGCGATCTCGAGTTATTAAGTCGGCATCTCGAGATGCTATGTAGAGAACTCGAGATTTTAAACCGAGGTGTTAAGATATTTTAAGTCGAGATCTGCAGATACTATGTCTAGATCTGGAGTTATTAAGCCAGGATCTCAAGATACTATGTCGAGATCCCGAGATGCTATGTCAGGATCTCGAGATATTCGAATCGAGATCTCGAGATACTATGTCAGGATCTAGAGATATTCAAGTCGAGATCTCGAGATACTATGTCAGGATCTAGAAATATTCAAGTCGAGATCTCGAGATACAATGTCGAAGTATCGAGTTGCTAAGTCGAGATCTCCAGATACTATGTCAGGATCTCCAGATATTCAAGTCGAGATCTCGAGATGCTATGTCAGGATATAGAGATATTCAAGTCGAGATCTCGAGATACTATGTCAGGATCTCGAAATATTCAAGTTGAGATCTCGAGATTCTACGTCAGGATCTAGAGATATTCAAGTCGAGATCTCCAGATACTATGTCTATATCTGGAGTTATTAAGTCAGGATCTCCAGATACTATGTCTAGATCTGGAGTTATTAAGCCAGGATCTCAAGATACTAGGTCGAGATTTCGAGATACTATGTCAGGGTCTCGATATATTCGAGTCGAGATCTCGAGATACTATGTCAGGATCTAGAGATATTCAAGTCGAGATCTCGAGATACTATGTCAGGATCTAGAGATATTCAATTCGAGATCTCGAGACACTATGTCGATGTCTCGAGCTGCTAAGTCGAGATCTCCAGATACAATGTTAGGATCTCGAGATATTCAAGTTGAGATCTCGAGATTCTATGTCAGGATCTAGAGATATTCAAGTCGAGATCTCCAGATACTATGTCTAGATCTGGAGTTATTAAGACAGGATCTCCAGATACTATGTCTAGATATGGAGTTATTAAGCCAGGATCTCAAGAGAGTACGTCTCGATCTCGAGATACTATGTCAGGATCTCGAGATATTCAAGTCGAGATCTGGAAATTTTATGTCAGGATCTAGAGATATACAAGTCGAGATCTCGAGATACTATGTCTAGATCTGGAGTTATTAATCCAGGGTCTCAAGATAGTACGTCTAGATCTCGATATACTATGTCAGGATCTCGAGATATTCAAGTTGAGATCTCGAGATACTATGTCAGGATCTCAAGATATTCAAGTCGAGATCTGGAGATTTTATGTCAGGATCTAGTGATATACAAGTCGAGATCTCGAGATACTATGTCTAGATCTGGAGTTATTGAGACAGGATCTCCAGATACTATGTCTAGATCTGGAGTTATTAAGCCAGGATCTCAAGATAGTACGTCTAGATCTCGAGATACTATGTCAGGATCTCGAGATATTCAAGTTGAGATCTCGAGATACCATGTCAGGATCTAGAGATATTCAAGCCGAGATCTCGAGATACTGTGTCAGGATCTAGAGATCTCGAGGTGTTAAGTCGAAAGTTCAACATATAAAGGCGAGATCTCGATTTATGAAATATGTTAATAGTATGTGAGGTTGAGATCTGCCCTCTTTACCAGGACCCCGGGGTACGACCTCGACCTCGAGGTTATTGACTTCGGTGCCCAAATCCATTAGGACTCCCCCACCCCCTCTCCCCTTCCCTCTCCATACTAGGCCTAGGCTATTTTTAGGCACCCACTCAACCTACCCGCCCTGTATGTAGCCTATTGTTTTAGGCTATCCCTCCCCAAAGCCCATTTTAGGACCCAGGCTATGTATAGCCCATTTAGGCTTTTCCCACATTGTTTTGGCTTTCTCCGTATGTGGGCTCCCTCCTTCCCAAAGCCCACTCCCTCCCCACCAAAGCCCTGGACTGTCCCTCCCCCGCCCAAGGATAGCCCAAAGCTGGGGGACTTTCGCGCAGAGGTGTCCTTATGAGTACTAACAAAAGAGTAACACATCCCCTATCCCCTCCCTGCCCCTCCCATAACTTTATTTCTTGGTAAATATCTGTAAGGTAAATGTTGTCAAGGACATGTACACGTAACGGCATACAAAATGCTTTAGATATAAAGAGTACCAGATTTGTTTAGACATGTCATAAAAGAATTATGATAGAGAACACCTGGTCCTTATCAATGCATAGATAAGAAGATATGATAGTGTCACGTTGTATAGTTATGCAAATTGATAAGGGACAACTGGTATGTTTGATTATGTCATAGATAATGGTATTAGGATAAAGGGCTCCTTTGTTTATAAGAAGCTTAATATGATAAAGACCATGTACACTGTTTGGTTATGTCATAGATAAGATGGTGTCACGTCGCAGGTGTTTGATAACCCAGTAAGATCGCGGCGGTGTCTGATTGGTCAAACAGTTGTCCAGTCAGGTCATACCACACGGCGGTATGTTCCATGGGACCAATAGATAAGCGTGTTGTAAAATTATCCCACGCAGGCGTTCTCTGATTGGTCAAGCCGTTATCCAATCAGATTATACCACACGGATGTATTTTCCATGTGACCAATAGATAAGCGTGCTGTAAGATAATGCCACGCAAGCGTTCGCTGATTGTCCAAAACCACTGTTGTTTATAGAGTTGCCTGGTGATAGTTTAGTAGTGGAAACTCAAAAGGAATTAACAACTCTGAATTTTCTCTCTATGGAATTTTTATTTTCACATAAAATCAGTTTTTGTCAGTAATTAATTGGTTTTACAATAGTCAAAATGGATTTGCAATCAGATTTACAAATTTACAAGTAATTTTTACACAGCGAAAATGGTTTTACAATCAATTAAAATGGATTTACAATCAGTCAAAATGGATTTTCAATAGGTTTTTACAAGTAATTTTACAATTTTACAATAAGTAATTTTTTACAACAATAAGTAGTTTTACAACAATTTTACAATCATACAATAAATGTGTTTGAATATTCAGTAACTGACTTTTGGTTCAGAGGACATTGACTTTGTCGTCAACCGGGTGTAGTCTGAACTTCCATATCGATTCCAGGGCCTGAAAAGAGTCGGGGTTTTTTGTTGTTGTTGTTGTTGTGGTTCTGGGATATTCTCTAGTCTTCATTTGAATTGGGGAGAGCATCCAGAAACGAGAATCTTTTTATTAATGGCTCCAAAAGGTATTTTCGTTTCGCAATTGCAAATTGTTCAGCTTCTTTCGACCGTAACCTTCCTCCTCCCGAAGTCGCTTAGCAGTTTCCTTGATTTTTCTATAGACCAGATGTAGTATAAAATTCTGTGCGCGAGTCCAGGCATTGAAAAATCTCCTAAAGAAGGAAATCCTCACGCTGTCACGAAGAGAGTCCCTGATCGGTCCGAGGATGTCCTCTCCGGGTAGTCCACTTTCCATATATGATGCTAGCCCCTTCTGAACTTTTGCCTGAAATTTGGGCAGATTATCCCTATATGTATTTAAGATTATAGTGTTTATTTCGTCAGATTCTTTTTCTGAATATTCGCTTTCAGTGGTTCTATCGCTATCGTCTGACTCTGAATATTCACTCCCCTGAAAATTAGAAAAGATGTCATCATCTTCTTTTGACTGAAAACCTGCACCTTGCATCCCAAGCCTCTCGAGACAATAACCAGCTTCGTGTCTTTCAGCATTGTTCATCCATTGGTTACTACGCAATGCCAATATATTTAGGTTTACATTGTCATCTGCTGTTGTTCTCGTTTGGTTATCTGGGGAATATTCCAGATTTCATTTGCTAACTTTGTTGAAGGTTGTATTTAATGAAGATTGTCTTTCCTGACCATTATGATGGTTTCTTTCATGATTCTTCGGGTTGTCTTTTCGATTAAATGTCTTTGAGCAGTAAACACAACATAAACTAGTTATCTGATGAACAGTTCTTTTATGTCGAAGTAAATCTGTTTCATATCCGAAACACTTCCCACACACATCGCAGGCATGACCTTGTTCCTTGGTTATTCAGATTCAAATAAAAAATCAAGGAGCTGTCACACATTTATACCAATAATTCATTTTCTCTAACCCAATTGCACCCCAATGTTTTAAACCGCCGCCAACCATATAACCTAATTACATCCAGTTTTGTATTCCTACACCTCCACATTCGCTCCTTTAGCTCCTTCGTATCCTTCGTATTCCTACACCCTCCCATTCGCTCCTTTAGCTCCTTTAGCGTCTTCGTATTCCCGCACCCTCACATTCGCTCCTTTAGCTCCTTCATATTAACTCCTTTAGCTCCTTTAGCTCCTTCATATTAGCTCCTTTAGATTCTTTATCTCCTTCATATTAGCTCCTTTAGCCCCTTCATATTAGTTCAATTTGCTCCTTTGTATTAGCTCATTCAGCGCCTTCGTATTAGCTCCTTTCGCTCCTTCATATTAGCCCCTTTAGCTCCTTCATATTAGCTCCTTTAGCTCCTTCATATTAGCTCATTTAGCTCCTTTAGCTCCTTCATTTTAGCTCCTTATCTCCTTCATATTAGCTCTACTTTAGCTACTCCATATTAGCTCCTTTAGCTCCTAGGTATTAGATCGTTTAGCTCGTTTAGCTCCTTTGTATTAACTCTTTTAGCTCATCCATATTAGCTCAATTAGCTCCTTCATTTTAGCTCTTTTAGCTCCTTCCAGTTAGCTATTTTAGCTCCTCCATATTAGTTCCTTTAGCTCCTTCATATTAGCTCATTTAGCTCCTTCATATTAGCTCATTTAGCTCATTTAGCTCTTCATTTTAGCTCATTTAGCTCCTTCATATTAGCTCCTCTTTAGTTCCTTAATATTAGCTCCCTTAGCTCCTAGGTATTAGCTCGTTTAGCTCGTTTAGCTCCTTTGTATTAACTCTTTTAGCTCATCCATATTAGCTCAATTAGCTCCTTCATTTTAGCTCCTTTAGCTCCTTCCAGTTAGCTATTTTAGCTCCTCCATATTAGCTCCTTTAGCTCCTTCATATTAGCTCCTTTAGCTCCTTCATATTAGCTCATTTAGCTCATTTAGCTCCTTCATTTTAGCTCCTTTAGCTCCTTCATATTAGCTCCTCTTTAGCTCCTTAATATTAGCTCCCTTAGCTCCTAGGTATTAGCTCGTTTAGCTCGTTTAGCTCCTTTGTATTAACTCTTTTAGCTCATCCATATTAGCTTAATTGGCTCCTTCATTTTAGCTCCTTTAGCTCCTTCCAGTTAGCTATTTTAGCTCCTCCATATTAGATCCTTTAGCTCCTTCATATTAGCTCCTTTAGCTCCTTCATATTAGCTCATTTAGCTCCTTCATTTTAGCTCCTTTAGCTCCTTCATATTAGCTCCTCTTTTGCTCCTTAATATTAGCTCCCTTAGCTCCTAGGTATTAGCTCGTTAGCTCGTTTAGCTCCTTTGTATTAACTCTTTTAGCTCATCCATATTAGCTCAATTAGTTCCTTCATTTTAGCTCCTTTAGCTCCTTCCAGTTAGCTATTTAAGCTCCTTCATATTAGTTCCTTTAGCTCCTTCATATTAGCTCCTTTAGCTCCTTCATATTAGCTCATTTAGCTCCTTCATTTTAGCTCCTTTAGCTCCTTCATATTAGCTCCTCTTTAGCTCCTTAATATTAGCTCCCTTAGCTCCTAGATATTAGCTCGTTTAGCTCGTTTAGCTCCTTTGTATTAACTCTTTTAGCTCATCCATATTAGCTCAATTAGCTCCTTCATTTTAGCTCCTTCCAGTTAGCTATTTTAGCTCCTCCATATTAGCTCCTTTAGCTCCTTCATATTAGCTCCTTTAGCTCCTCCATATTAGCTCCTTTAGCTATTTTATTGTCTACATTTCATAATATGCATTCCTTTGGCACAGTATTATTGTCTACGTTTCATAATATGTATTCCTTTGGTACAGTATTATTGTCTACATTTCATAATATGCATTCCTTTGATATACTACTATTGTCTATACATCATAATAGGCATTCCTTTGGTATAGTACTATTGTCTACATTTCATAATGTGCATTCCTTTGGAACAGTATTATTGTCTACGTTTCATAATATGTATTCCTTTGGTACAGTACTATTGTCTACATTTCATAATATGAATTCCTTTGGTATAGTACTATTGTCTACATTTCATAATATGTATTCCTTTGGTATAGTACTATTGTCTACGTTTCATAATATGTATTCCTTTGGTATAGTACTATTGTCTACATTTCATAATATGCATTCCTTTGGTACAGTACTATTGTCTACGTTTCATAATATGAATTCCTTTGGTATAGTACTATTGTCTACATTTCATCATATGTATTCCTTTGGTATAGTACCATTGTCTACGTTTCATAATATGTATTCCTTTGGTATAGTACTATTGTCTACATTTCATCATATGTATTCCTTTGGTATAGTACCATTGTATACGTTTCATAATATGTATTGTTTTGGTATAGTACTATTGTCTACGTTTCATAATATGTATTCCTTTGGTATAGTACTATTGTCTACATTTCATCATATGTATTCCTTTGGTGTAGTATTATTGTCTACATTTCATAATATGCATTACTTTGGTATAGTACTATTGTCTACATGTCATGATATGCATTCCTTTGGTACAGTACTATTGTCTACATTTCATAATATGAATTCCTTTGGTACAGTATTATTGTCTACATTTCATAATATGCATTCCTTTGGTATAGTACTATTGTCTACATTTCATAATATGAATTCTTTTGGTATAGTTCTATTGTCTACATTTCATAATATGTATTCCTTCGGTATAGTACTATTGTCTGCATTTCATAATATGTATTCCTTTGGTATAGTACTATTGTCTACATTTCATAATATGCATTCCTTTGGTATAGTACTATTGTCTACATTTCATAATATGTATTCCTTTGGTACAGTATCATTGTCTACATTTCATAATATGAACTCCTTTGGTATAGTACTAGTGTCTACGTTTCATAATATGAATTCCTTTGGTATAGTACTATGTCTACGTTTCATAATATGTATTCCTTTGGTATAGTACTATTGTCTACATTTCATCATATGTATTCCTTTGGTATAGTACTATTGTCTACATTTCATAATGTGCATTCCTTTGGTATAGTACTATTGTCTACATGTCATAATATGCATTCCTTTGGTACAGTACTATTGTCTACATTTCATAATATGAATTCCTTTGATACAGTATTATTGTCTACATTTCATAATATGCATTCCTTTGGTATAGTACTATTGTCTACATTTCATAATATGCATTCCTTTGGTATAGTACTATTGTCTACATTTCATAATATGCATTCCTTTGGTATAGTACTATTGTCTACATTTCATAATATGCATTCCTTTGGTATAGTACTATTGTCTACATTTCATAATATGCATTCCTTTGGTATAGTACTATTGTCTACATTTCATAATATGCATTCCTTTGGTATAGTACTATTGTCTACATTTCATAATATGCATTCCTTTGGTATAGTACTATTGTCTACATTTCATAATATGTATTCCTTTGGTATAGTACTATTGTCTACATTTCATAATATGCATTCCTTTGGTACAGTATTATTGTCTACATTTCATAATATGTGTTCCTTTGGTACAGTATTATTGTCTACATTTCATAATATGCATTCCTTTAGTAAAGTACTATTGTCTACATTTCATAATATGAATTCCTTTGGTATAGTACTATTGTCTACATTTCATAATATGTATTCCTTTGGTATAGTACTATTGTCTACATTTCATAATATGCATTCCTTTGGCATAGTACTATTGTCTACATTTCATAATATGTATTCCTTTGGAACACTATTATTGTCTACATTTCATAATATGTACAGGTACATGGAGCTTGTTAGTAATGTTACGATTATTTGCGATTAAATTATTAATTGATAAGCACGCCTGAATGAATACACTCCAACCTACCTACCCACACACCCCACCCACTCCCTCAATAATCATAATACTGATGGGGGTGTCCACTTTTGCTAATCAAAATTTATTTTATTATATTTTATTAAATTTAAAACGCGTCGAATGCTGTTGTTTCCCATACAATAAACTCATTTTTGTTTAGACCAATCATAACATCCTTTTAAATGATAGTTTCACAGACACTGAAAAGATCTGAGCATTTTTATGCACACAACATGAAAAAATATGATTCGTACTGAATTAGAATTTGTGTGCAAAGTGGGTTTTTCTTGTAATTTACCGATATTTTCAACAATTTTGTCCTGGAGTTTTTCAAAACTTCCCTCCCCCCAGCCACACCCCTCCCCCCTTTCCCATGAAAACAGTCTGGCTTCGGTCCTGACTGAAAATCGTCTTTCTAATATATACAAGGGCGCAGCTATTTTAAAATGATAATAATTGGCGACGGCGGTTGGCGAATAGCGATCGGCGAATAGCGATTGCCTTGAAACATTCAACTATAAAAGTCCATTGTTATGTCCAGGGCGGAATCATTTCAGTTTAACTGATACGTTTTTTTTTTTTTCTAACCGCTAGGGATTTTTTTATCTTTCATTTCAGACCAAGGGTTGCCTTCGGTGCTGTAGGAATTGGAGTGTGTGTGGGGAGGGGGTGGGGGTGGTGAAGGGCGTTGTCCCGCCTAAAAAAAAAAACATCAAAAAATGTTTAACCCATGCATGGACCCGATTAACCGATTAAACTCGTGGCGATGTTTGACGTCAGTCCAAAACAAAACACAAACGAAAAGGTTGACCAAACGGATAAATTTGGAAGCGAGCAGGAAAACGAAAGGAGCAGATAGATTCGAATTTGCAGTGTCCGGCATCTCTGGACCTCACCTGGGGAGTCGGTCACACCACTGTGACAACAGCCTCAGAATCTCTGACAACACGACCCTATTTTTTGTCCAATTTTTCCCCGGGAAGGCTCCAAACTTCTATCAAATGGCAGCAGTCTTCGTTGAAAAGACAGAACCAGGACGTGGCCTCTTCCGCTACCACCCCCACACCCGCCTACTCCGTCGGCCGGACATCTCAAAATTCAAACCAAGATCGGAGCGTAGGAAAGGGACTATATTCTGTCCCAAAATAATATCTATGTTACGGGCGGAAAGTTTAAATAATTAATAACAATGGGCAGATCAGTGAGGGTCATTAAAGACTCCCTCACTCCCCTTGATGTATTTTCATCCCATAGGCGTACAGGCCAATGCTTTTAGAATGTGTGCATGGGGGAGGGGAGGGGGCGCTGCATCACCCTGGCAAGTTTTGCCCGAAAATGATTACGCGGGCATCATCGAGGCGCGCAACGCCGATATGGGTGTAGGAGAAATTACCCCCCCCCCCCCGGCCCCCCGTCACTGATTGAGTCCGATAGGACTCTCCGGAAACATTTTATGGTCTGAAACCGATTCTAGAGCCAAATCCGCCAGTTGCTTTTCCAGCCTTGTGATTGGGGAGACAATCGGTCACTTTTTTTTTCGTCGAAAAGTTTAATGTGGTAAAGGTCTAACGTTGTATTGAGCAAATCGAATTTGTCGGGCAGTTTTCATAATTTTCTTAACACAAACTTTTCCGAAAAAATAAGAAACTGCCGGAAAAATTGTTTTTTGTCAGACTCAACCTACACCCCACCCCCACCCCCGCCCCCAAATATGTACGCACAGATGGGTGTCATTATGTAGGCCTATGGTCAACAATGCGCACAAACATGACAACCCATCTCCAACAATAATAGATCAATCCTCCCCAAGAAATATGTTCAGCCCCACAGGGCTTCTCAACCTCTCCGTATCAAAAGCTCTTTCGCTTCATTAATGAAGCGGCGAAACCGGGTAGATAAACCCCTCCCTCCAAATGTTTACTTTAAGGTTGTGGGGCCACCCCTATAGCTACCTTGGTAATATAAGCTTCGTTACGGGGCTCGTGCCCACGGTGGATACCTGTTGTAGGCCAATTATCGATTGTGGAAAAGTTCAGTCTTTCTTTAGACCTAATGGCAATCGTCATTCACCATTCGTTAATTGAAATTCGCTATTCATCATTCGGCAATCGCTATTTGTCTGGGGCACTGTAGCTTTATGTACTAGGGCGTACTGCACGTCGATGATGCACGTGTCTTCAACCAATGTTAACCCTACTTCTGCTTGGTTAGTAAGTTGGAGAGCTTGTCGGTTGCTCGCCGCTGCTCGGTGGTTCTCCCCGGAGTCTCTGGCTCGTGTGGCACTCATGAAACTGTCCGACATGACATGACCCTGGCTGTTGAAAGTGTCGTTAAATTCGTGATTCTGACAACGAGAGAGAGAGAGAGAGAGAGAGAGAGGGAGAGAGAGAGAGAGAGGGAGAGAGAGAAAAGTGTGAAGTCAAAACATATTCACCTAATTGAACCCATGGAGTGTGGGGCGTGGTGGTGGGGTGAGATGGGACTTATAAAAGACCACTTTATGACAATAAGAGTTCAGCCGCAACCCATATTATAATAAATTATAAATTGCATTACAATTGGGGTTATGACCCCTTATTCCAATTAAAGGAACTTTTAAAACACTCACTCAATTGACCCAAAGATGTGTTGTTGGGAGGTGGGTGGGATGGGGTCATGACGGGATCAGGGGTGCGCGGTTGCTCAGTGGTTATAATGTTGGACTTGTGACATGAAGGTTATGATTTCGATACCTGGCCGGGGTAACTTGCTTTGTGTCCTAGAGCAAAGCACTTCGCCCCCATTGCTCAAATGGGACACAGTAGTACCGTGTGCTAAGGCGAATTGCACGTTGATGGTGCACATGCCTTCAACCAATGCTAACCCAGCGTCGGCAGAATTAGTAAGTTGAAGAGTCTGACAGTGACTCGTCGCTGCTCGGTGGTTTTCTCTGGGTTCTCCGGCTTCCTCCAATGGTAACACTGTTACCAACTCGATATGACGAGCTGTTGAAGTAAATCACCAATAAATAAATAAATAAATAAATAAATAAATAAATAAATAAATAAATAAATAAATAAACATTACGGGATTGATTATTTTTGCTTAAAAATTTATTCTGAACAAGTTGGATTGATTGTGTGAAAACATTCACCCAACTGCGATGCCGTATTGGGTGCAAAGATGTTTGCGAAAATTCGCAAAGGTTTGCGAATATTCGCAAAGATGTTTTTAACCGTGGCACTAATGGGCTTCCGTAAACCTTAAGAGATTTTACTCGGAAAAACGTGCGGGCCAAGGTGTGAAATACGTAAGACATGTGGTCCGGTTTCATCCACCAAACAATAGGTTTAGTGGCAGTCCAAACATGGCCTGAAAGTCCGTAATATAATTTTTGGTTTCGTACCAAACTCAACTCAACCTTGGCAAAAACTCCCAAAATCTACATTTCCACAATGGTCGTTTACCAAATTAAGCAAATAGTGGTCAATATGAATACTAACCACACACTTGTGAAGGAATTCTCCGCCCACGAACTTAGATTCGCAGACCGAGCATCACTTCAACAAGTTTACAACTGGATAAGATTTCCACAAGTCTTCTCTCAACAACAGCCCGATCTCTGAGACAACATGCAAAAATTTAGAAGCGGAGTACCCAACTTCTTCTGGGTCAACAGTACAGGAATTTCCTTCCTAAAGTGCATGGGCGACAGACACAACAAAGAAATATTTTGAGGATAATTATAAAGTATTCATTCGGAATATGTTTCCGTAGTTTCGTTATTGATATATTTATCTATTATCATTTAAAGTTTTCATAATAAGATCATTTCCATTAATCTACACAAAACAATTCAATACCATCAGATACGTTTTCGTATAACGAAAACATGAGTTAAGAATGCAGCAAATATTCTCTGTTTACTGCAAACAAAAGCTGCACGTGGATGAATCGAACGCTGAACGCGTTTCAATTCCAATAACTATTCCGTTTATTTGTAACAAAAGCAGCTACATCAGTTACGAATAACTTCCACTGGCCAACCACTGGCTTAAATTATTCAGGGCAAAAACCGCAATTTAACTGGGCCAATTATTTATCCGTAAAACACAAACCAAAATCAGTTGTCAGAAATGACCCGGTCAGCCACGGGCATACGATTCCAAGAAAATCATATATCCAGGGATGACCACATCAGTTCTATAATATCTGTATCCAACTCGATCGAACGCCACTCGCGTTCCAATCACAATTATCAAGAATTCAGCCCCATATTCCCTGATTAACTACAACTGGACAATTTAGAACTAATATTTCAGGTCGTAAAAATCTATCCTCTCCATTAACATCCAGCTCACGAATTAAAAATTCGCCAGCTGAATATTTATTCGAGAAAATCTCTTAAAGTCACTTACTTGAAATAGTCTCCTGTGTATCAGACAGACTCCAACGAGTTACGGATCCCCATGCCATGAAAACGGCGAAACCCTTGTTGCTTCCCGATTCTCATACACGTCATCTCATAACTTTCCCAAGGCAATCCATCTTAATTCGCTCGGACAATTTAAAATCCGACCAACAGGCTCAGGGGTCCATCACATCAACAATAAATCTAAGTTGGTCCTTCCTGTACGAATCCAGAAACCCGTCTGACTCAAACAAGCCACAAACCCTCTGCACAACACTTCTGCACACAAAGAACTCAGTCCGTGCAAATCGACTTATACAATGCAACGTGATTATTCATGCATAGGCATGACATCCCAGCGAGACACAAGATTTCTCGGCTACGCATTCTATCGACACACTTTCGGATCAAAATAAAATTATTTCCAGTTAACCCCCTAGGTTGATGTTTATTTATGTAATGAGGTTTAAGGTCACATACTTATGCACAATGACCAATCGTGACCACAACATGAATAGAAAGTCAAGTCAAGTCTAACCAATCGTTTATACCCATGTTGCCCATTTTAGCGGACCTCCACCCCAGGTATTGGCCACCGGGCCTATCTTACCAGTAAATCAGAGTCTGTTTACCACAGCAAACAAGCACTGCCTCACTTTCCGGGGTCCCCACCGGGGGGTTACGTTGATGTTAAGCATTGACAATGACTGCCTTGTCACACACGACATGGCATGTGGTGCTTTCATTCTGACAGAAGTTACGGTTAAAACTGCGCTTTAAAAACTAATGTCAGTGTTAAATATCACAAGCTCTAAGAGCTAGTTCGTTCACGATTCAGACCTGTAGGCTGTAGCTACCCATCTCCGGATTGTCTGTGGGTGTGAATGAAATATAATGGGTTTTTTTAGCCACCATCTCCCGAACAAAATCGGTAAAAACAAAATAGATTGTTATAACTGATGTGATTATCTGATTTAGCTCCTAGACCTTATTCGTGTGATGAATTCGATACGGGTCCCGATTTATAATATTTAATGGCAATCATTTATTTACCAAAGTAACTGTTAGTCTGCGATGTAGACAGAGTTTTAATATACACTGTCAAGTGTCCTCCAAATTTATACAAATATAATTATATTCATATTAAAAGAAGAAGACAAGTTTGAATAAATGAAGGGTTAATTCGGAAAACGTGATTGTTGTCAACAGTCTAGTTTGTGAACGGCTGTCTTGTTTTCAATGAAAATAAATAAATTACAAAGTCAAGTGATATCTCCATGGTGATTATCAAACTGCGCATGTCTCTGTTTACTGTACTGTGG
Organism: Pictodentalium vernedei; assembly: GCA_031216915.1. Classification (NCBI taxonomy): domain Eukaryota; kingdom Metazoa; phylum Mollusca; class Scaphopoda; order Dentaliida; family Dentaliidae; genus Pictodentalium; species Pictodentalium vernedei. Next base: position 855,708,185 of record CM062297.1, read on the forward strand.
GGGGTGTTGTCGTCCATAGTACATCACTTTACTTGTACATAAATCTGTGCGCGTTATTCAATAGACACTCCGTGCCAGAATCGCAAATCTGTTTACATCACTTTGCAGTAATCTTGGAGGAATTCGAAAAACTCGCATTAAAATCTTTAAAAAAATGGCAGCTCGTAGATCTACCGGAGCCGAAGGCACTGCGCTTGAATCGTTTGAATTTTGCACGGTTCATTCCACAGAAAATGCAGTTTACTTTTGTTTTGAGCACAAAACAAATTGTTGTCGGCTGTGTGTGCTCGAAGATCACGAGAAATGTTCTCGAAAACCAATTTCCTCTATAAAAAATAATTTTAAAAGATGTCTGAACCGCATTAAAGCTATTGGTGGCGACATTGATGTTCAAGAAACAGACTTGAAAGACCAAGTAACAATGATGAAATCCCAGGCGAAAATGAAAGTGGAGAAAACATTCGGCGAAATCTACCAAAAAGTCAGATCTTCAGAGACCAAATATCTTGACGAGATAGAGAAGATCTGTAATCCCAGTTATGGTCCTATTTTGTCTACACTAAATAAATACAAGGACATGGGGAAACAAATTGAGGAAATCATCTCCAAAAGTGAGACAATTTATCCTGAAATTAGTGATCCCAAGAAGAAACTTCAGTCCACAGACCATCCAGAAAGTAGACCACGACCATCTACATCACAATCGGGAGACGACCAAATTAAGAAGGAAGGATTGGAGGATCTCATCAAATTCTCAACTGATATAGAGGATAATATTTCAAGATTTAATGATTATTTAATTCAATTAAGTGAGTTTGTCAATAATTTAAAAACTGATTTTATGTTAAAAAATATTAATAACATCAAAATGGTAAATTCGGTATTAGACAATATTTTTACTATTGAACCGTTATGTACCAGTCAAAACATGGACGTCGATATCAAACAACCCTCTGGGTCGTTTGATATCGAAAGCCACGTCGCGACTCATGGAGCATCGGGTACAATAAAACGAGGACAAACCACATCATCAGATACAATAAAACAAGTCACAACATCAGATACAATAAAACAAGTTAGAAAGTTTGCATTAGCCAGAGAGTTGAGATGTGTTGGTAGGATCCGTAATATAAACTTTATATCAGATACAGACACACAACTGTTGTTACTAACAGACTTCCCCCACAACAAATTAAAACAAATAAATACACAAGATTCACATACAATTAAATCTATTGTATTGCCATCTAAACCCTGTAATATGTGTTGTTATGGAGATATTGTATCAGTTACATTTCCTAATACAAAACAAATAATTAATTATAACAAACAAACATTAAAAAAACATTCAGAGATTAAAGTATCTGATAAATGTTACTCAATATGTCGAATGGATGATAGTTTTATCGTTACTTTCCCAAAAGTTGTCGGAAATATAAACAACAAAAATAAAATTATCAATCAATCACATTCGATATTTAATGATGATAGTGAACCGTGGTTAAACTATATAATAATGTCTGGTTGTAATATACTGATATCAGATTGTAGGAATCATAAAGTATTTATTATTAGTAAAGACTTACAATCTGTTATAAATATAGTAACACACACAGATTTACTGAATCCAAGTGGTCTGTGTATTAGTAATACAGACACTATATATATCTGTTGTTATGGTAACGATTGTATTGTAGAATTAACAAATGATGGGAAATATATATCTACAATTCTGTCCGGTAAACATCAATTAATGAATCATCCCATGTCTATATGTTATAATGTAGATAATACAATCCTGGCTGTAGCCAACTGGCCGTGGTTATTTAGAGTGAAAAGTACAATACAGATATTTAAGAGTAAAAATTAATTAATACAATACGTGATGAGTGGATTACCACTAAAAACACTCAGACAGTTAAAACTAGAAGTCCTGTCATGAAATGCGCACAGATTGCACATTGATCTGCGCGTTAATGTACGCGTTATGGCCATAGTAAAGCTATCAAATTCTGTCCATATGGCCTGTGCACAAGCAATGTTTCAGCCAATGGACCTCCGGGTAACCCGGAGGTCCATTGGCAGAAACATTGCATGTGTTTGCTGTGAGTAACCAGAAGAATCTGCCGTGCTTTGGATGCCATTCGATATGGCAATTGCGCGCAATTTCAACGCGCAATTAAGCCTAGATAAGCGCACTATTCGGGACAGGACTTCTAGTTTTAGCTGTAGAGTGGAATCTCCACCCACATAAAAACTCTCATCATATCTACAACAAACCAAACACGACAAGAATTATGATTTATTATCTGAGTGGAAACTCCACTCCATGAGTGTTTTAATGATAATTTATTCTACATGCTGTATAAATACAATGATATCTGATGACATCAGAGAGAACAAGAAATGACGTCCGATTGTGATGTTATCAATAAAACTTAAATCTACAATTTATTTTGTTTCTTACTGTATTAATTTTTATAAATATAATAATTTATATAATATCAATATTTTAATATTTATTGTTTTATATTAAGTTAAATATTATAATTTATAAATATTGATTTAATCATTCATTCAGTACATGGTGAGCAGACGACACTTGGAAACAAACATTTTACAAATTAAACATTTTATTATTTCACCCTCAAAAATATACATGCATCTTAATATAAATCATTGAACTCATTCCAATTAAGGGTCATAAGCTGCAGTAACTAAAAATTTCATTAGTTTACCCCCAAACTAGACATGTATCTTTATATAAATCATTGAACTCATTCCAATTAAGGTTCATAAGCTGCAGTAACTAAACATTTCATTATCCCCCCCCCCCAAAAAAAAAAAAACATACATGTAGCTTAATACAAATCATTGAGCTCATTCCAATGAGGGGTCACAGCACTTGAAAATGGTCATTTTTTACGATAGCACAAAAATGCCGTCGCAAATCAATTTTACGACGGCAGTTACGATGGCATTTTAAATTAATCTTTATAAGTTTATAGCTGTATAGGCCTGTCACTATAAGTATGACAGCAATTATGTGCTGTCGCAAAAACGTATTACGACAGCATTTTGCGACGGCTTTGCGAAATAATTACCGAAATTTCGCTCGCAGGACATGACTATGATTCAATATTTTGATGCGCCCACCTAACATTCCGATTCAAAAATGGAAAAACTGCAGATAAACAGTGTAACAATACACCAATTTATTATGAAAGTCCATTGGTTATTCGAAATGATAATTTTTTAGCCACCATTTTACGAATATTTTCAAACCACTTGACAAAACTTGACTCCTGTTTTATACGATGTCGGTGCCTATTAATTAGACCCCTTGATGTGCACCAGTTATTCTTTGAAATCGTCTTCCATGACTTTTTTCATTCGGGTGAATCGATTTGAATATTGCAAAGTGGAAGTCGAACCATGAACTGCAAGAGCATGTCTCAAGCACTGATTTTCATTGCCAACCTTCGGGACCAGGGTACTCCAGCCTATTTAATGTATTTGGTAAGGTTAGTTGTCATGATCATCAGAAGACAATCGTTAATTATCGTCATTTGAGAACTCGTGAGGCGTCAACGGAGATTTCGAAATCGGCCATGTTTTTGTATAAATATAAAACAGTAAAAACAATAATCCGGTAATGGCGCCGAAACGAATAGACATTTTCATCGATGCGGAATCGGAATCTAGATCTCATTCGCGCAGAGGAGGTCATCAAACTCGGTCGCATTCGCACAGAGCAGATTATCAAGCCCCTCTGCGCAAGTGCGATCGAATTTCCGATTCTGCGTCGATGAAAAGGTCTATTCGTTTCGGCGCCATTACCGAGTTATTGTTTTTACTGTTTTATATTTATACAAAAACATGTCCGATTTCGAAATCTCCGTTGACTCCTCACGAGTACTCAAATGACGACAATTAAAGGATAAAACATAGTTTGGATCAATAAACTCTTCCCAAATGTAAGGAAATACGTGTACTATCGATTGCAGCCGGTAATATGGGCGAAAGCTTGATATATATTCCTAATTTCGAGTTTTGAGTTCCCATAAAAACTTGATGGACACTCTTTCTTTTGGATTGAATGGTAAGAATCTGAACGTAGAGGGGTAGCCACTACATTCGGATCGCTGAACTACATCCCAACCCTGCCAAATTAACGGTGCGGTAATTGTACGTATCTAGGTACACCAGTCTCGATGCGATATGTATCTAGATACGTATCTTGATATTCATCCTGGTATTGAAGCTATAGCTAAAATCACGGACAATGGTAGAGCCAGCAATTCATAGTTGGGGAGCACAGATACAGTAGGGAGGAGGGGGATCAACTTCACCACCCCACCCCAATTTTCCATACTCCATCACATACTGAACTGACTGGTCAAGCGTGTCCGAGCTCATACTGCGGCATACGCCCATCCCCAACTGAACACAAGTAAATTAACATGTACCAAGTGGCCCCTCTTCACGCTAAAAACTAAAGTGTTAAAAACTACACTTGAAGTGCTGTATTTAACACTAAGTGCTGAACTAGCACTTTGTTCAAGTGTAGATATACCAGAACTTGACAGGTGTTACAATAGTACCACTTGACAAGTGTAATGTCGCGACACTTAAAAGGAAACAACGCAGATGACGCGGATCAGGCTCGAACTCTCGAGCCTGATCCGCGTCATCTGCGTTGTGTCCTTTTAATTATGTACCCACCAAGCGCAAATCAAATTATGGACGATTCTGGAAGAGCCACCAATGCTAGACACATGGGAAGTGCCATCCATTCAAGTTTCAGATGTCTGACGATTGTAATGTCTAAGTGCTTAAAGCATTGCACTTTGAGTGTTAAAATCAAACCCTAAGAGTCAGAATGGGTTTAACACCTTGAAAGTGTCAGTTTTAACACTTTAGTGTTTAGTGTGGGAGTCTTTGCACAGCGTTCTACTTTTCAGTTTTAGAATAAAGACGATTTTAGTCACAGACGCTAGTAATTGCGACGACAAAAGGTAAGTAGTTATCTGATAATCATGACAACTAACCTTACCAAATACATAAAGAAAAAAAAAACCTGGAGTACCCTGGTCCTGCAGGTTGGCAATGGAAATACATCGGTGATTGAGACATGCTCTTGCAGTTCATGGTTCGACTTCCACTTTGCAATTTTCAAATCGATTCACCAGAACGAAAAAAGTCGTGGAAGATGATTATGAAGAATAATTGGTGCACATCAAGGGGGCTAATTAATAGGCACAGACATCGTACAAAACATGAGTGAAGTTTTGTCAACTGATTTGAAAACACTCGTAAAATGGTGGCTAAAAATTATCATTTCGCATCACCAATGGACTTTCATAATAAATTGGTGTATTGTTGCACTGTTCCTCTGTACTTTTACCGATTTTTGAATCGGAATGTTGGATGAGAGCATAAAATATTGAATCGCACCATGCGGGCGAAATTTCGGTGATTAGATCGCACCTGGGAGATCTTGCTTCGCAAACATCGATGCGAACCCGAACAACAAAATACCCTGATTCAGAGTCCGACATAAGCTGTAACCTTTTGGTTAGGTTATGAGGGAGGTTACGTGTTTCTATAAACTCGAGACCTATTATTAGGTTACGAGGAAAGTGATTACCTTAATAATTTACCTTATATCTACACTACGGAAACCTACAGGTCACGGTAATGCCGGGTTTCCGCTAGACCGACTGCGGGTCCGTCGACCGGACCCATTCCCTCCGCCGATCATACTATGATCAGTCAGAAAAGCTGGTGGTTAAAATGTCGAGTACAATGCTGTATCGTAACGACACTCAGGGTCCTTTGTTTCCACGTAATATAGGCATAATTGTGTTGTATACTATGCCTACTATTACTGGCGACAACCTAATACTTTATAACCTCCAGATGAGAGGCGGAAACAAAGTTCAAATCCTAAACGTCGCCTATAAAATTTCGGACTCAAATTGTCGTGTTTGGTCCGAAATCAGTGGCTTTTATTTCGAGCGATAAATGATGTAATTGCACGTGCATGAGGTCACACGTCCCCATCATGGTTCTTTTCGAATATTTCGTTCTCTCTGCATTTCCAATTATTTACGTTGGCACGTATCGGGTTGTATAAAAAGGATTGAGGCCAAGAGTCGCAGTCACTGTCGAGATTCGTCGATTTTGTGTTGTTTTGGGTTTGTATTTTTATGAAACCTCCGACCAGATGTAGTATTGTGTGTCCCGTGGGAATTTAGAGAATTGTAGGAGGAAACAATACATATTTTCCACTTCAGTTATTCAGCATTTTAGCGACCAGAATGCCCCCAGAGGCCACCAAAGAGCACCTACAAATCAAAATTTTCCTGGGGGGGGGGGGGGAAACCAGACCCCCCCCCCCCCCACACTTCGGCGTCTGAGTTTCCCTTTCTTAAATCTACCAGACCTACAAATTTTCCCCTAGAAGAAACCTGTCACCGTCACCGCCACCGTATGCTAGAACACCGTAACCTATTTTATGGTAACGGTGTATGAAGCTTCATTCTCTTCTGATTTAATAATCGGTATTCCATGTACCCTGGTGTTATATACATAATTGCGGGGTATTTGAGTTGGCCAAATCACGCAAGCCTAAAATGTGATGAGTTGAATGTAGACTAGTGAGAGTGATATGACGAATTTTGAACGTCCACAGTGGTACTCATATCGTGGGTTGTCGTATCTGTGCATACCAGAGTACCGGTGTAACAGGAATGGAAGTCCGTAGGAAAATTAGTCCCTCTGGACTATTATTCCGCGGAATTATAGTCCTAAGTCTAACATTTCTAGGAATAGTAGTCCGCCGGACTACTATTCCTAGAAATGTTAGACCTAGGACTATAATTCCGCGGAATAATAGTCCAGAGGGACTAACGTTCCTCCGGACTTCCATTCCTTTTACACCGGTATATCGTCCCAAACCAACTACATGTACATGTAGAGCGAATTATTATTATAACGAATTTCCACTGGGGTAAAACTGTAAATACTGAGTGAAATCTTGAAGCGAAATTTCAGTCAATGGACCCGATTTGTGTTTGAATTTGGAGGTCCATTGGCTGACATTTTCCTTTTTTACAAAAAATGTTTTTCTGAGAACAGAACTTCAATGCTTAGGTGGAAATTCCACTCCATGGATGCTTTAATAATTCCACTCCTTGTGTACTTGAACACACAACATCCATTTTTTTAATTCAATTTTGTTTTGAAATTTGAAAATAATTTTATGAGTAGATCAAACTAGATGATCGACATTTTGTTTACAATGTTGTTAAAAAACATTGTTCACTATAAAGTCAGAACTTATTAAATACTAAATTATTCGACACAAAAAATGGTGATCTGATCATATTTTGTCTCGATCGGCAAATGATAGGCTGGTGATCTGATTATATTTTCTCTCAATCAGCTCATGATGGGATGGTGATCTGATCATGACAGCATTACATCAGTTGATGAAGATTTCGTAAATAAAAAAAAACCCTGATTATTTGAGATAGAAAACGTAATTTTTTATTTTAGTGACTTTTTCAACAATAACATAATGAACCTTCATCAAGGATTTATTTATTGGGGTTATTGACACATTTTTAAATGACGCCAATTTCGTCAAATTTAGTTTATTTTCATTTCAGTAAAATAATTTTATTGTCAACAAAAATCGTCGCCGGAGTTTTCTCATCTGTTCGTTTTGCTTCACTCAAAAATATTTTCAGTTTACAATATTGATGAAGCTCACGAGACCCACAATGCATTGCTTCACTTGCTGACTCATACCAACAACTGTCTGGTCTCGTTTCCTATTAAAAGGTCATTTCCGAGATTATTGGATACCCTCGGTTAAATGACTATTTTGAGCTATACATGTAGTTGTATTTTGTAGTGGTGTAGATTAAGTAAATAATTCTCATTAATGGTGATATGGCCAAAATAATCTGTTGATCTTGTTTCAAACTGTGTACTGTCAAGTGTATTTCAGTTGGGGGGGTCAAGGTCACACAGGAATGTTCATTGACTAACCCGAGAGCTCCACAGAAAATGATTTCACATTCTGATCTTATCAGTGCAGAAGCAGCTGTATACTTAGTTTATTGTGGTTATGCTACAACTTATTTTGAATTGTACTGTTTGTAACACTGTTGGTCTGTTTTTCTATCGGTCTGTGACCAGTTCGAAACTCAATAACATTTAAAATACAGTACAAGTCAAAATAAGCTATAGGGTAACTGCTATAAACTATGTATCTTTCTCTTCCTACACTGATAAGACCTGATGCTGACATCATTTATTTTCTGGAAAGTTTTCATAATGTCACATTCAGATCTTATCAGTGCAGAAACAGCAGTATACTTAGTTTATTGTGGTTATGCTACAACTTATTTTGACTTGTACTATACTGAGTCAAATGACATATTTGATAACATTCAAGTCTGTTGTGATAACCATCTGTACTCTGATGGTAAAATGTTCAGCAGCAAATATTTTTCATCAATTAATGCAGTTTGATGATATTTAACCAAATACAGCCTTGCTAATTCACCCTCAGCCATCAGCAGTGCCGAGGAAACGAAAAATATCCACAGCAAAAATACTGCCGAGGATGGCTTCTTCAGAAAGCCTTGGGGTGGTAAAAATTACACAACTTGCAGGTTACACAACTGACAAGGAATCAAACCACGTGGGTTGCACGATACTGTATTGCTAATCTTACGATATACAGTACAAGTTGCAGCATAACCACTAAAAACTGTGTGTTCTGCCTCTTCTGTGTTGATAACACCAGAATCTGACATCAGTTTCTGGAAAGCTCTTACAGAGCTTTCCAGAAACTGATGTCAGATTCTGGTGTTATCAACATAGAAGCAGTGAGATAGTTAGTTTGTGGCTATGCTGCATCTTATTTTCACTCATACTCTACATACTGAGCAAGTCGCCTGCTTACTCAAGATTTTTTCTCCGCATTCACATGGTTGATGATATTGGCATGATCTAATTGGGTGAAAGAAATTGCACATTGGTTGTGATTATATACGCATGTATCTCGAACTACTTTCATATGTTAAAGTTACTTGAAAGTTTTCACTTCGCCGCATACTACATATACCTGGCAATTGAGATTCTCCCCAGCCCCCTGATGATTTTTATACAATCGAGCAGGCTCCCCAGCAATTGCTGCAGGAGCACCAGTTTTCCACAGTATTTTTTGCCGAGGAACAAGGATGAATTACCAGGACTGCAAATATATCTGGTTTGACAGAGATCTGTGAACTCGGTCAAACAAGATATAATTGATTAAATTCCAAGTTAAACAATAGAAAAAACAAAGATTGGAGGATATTCTGCTGCAATAACAGAATGCTGGGAGTTAATGTTGAGGTCCATGTTCAATGAACAGTACAGTTCAAGTCAAAATAAGTAGCATAACTGCAATAAACTAAGTATACTGCTGCTTCTGCACTGATACAGTTAAAACTAGAAGTCCTGTTCTGAAATACGCACAGAGAGCACGTCGAGCTGCACGTTAATATACGCGTTATGACCATAGTAAGGCTATCAAATTATGTACATATGACCTGTGCACAAGTAATGTTTCAGCCAATGGACATCCGGGTAACCCGGAGGTTCATTGGCCGAAACATTGTCTGTGTTTGCTATGAGTAACCAGTAGGACCTGCCGTGCTTAAGATGCCACTCGGAATGGCAATTTCGCGTAATTGCTACGCGGAATTAAGCCTAAATAAGCGCACAGTTCGTGACAGAACTCTAGTTTTAACTGTAAGATCGGAATCTGCCATTTTCTGGAAAGCTATCAGTGATAGCTTTCCAGAAAATGTTGTCAGCTTCTGGCCTTAATATTGTTGGAAGAGAAAGATACATAGTTTATAGTGATTTTTCTACAACTTATCTTGACTTGTACTGTACATACATATTATCGCTACACTGAAGTGATCTGGGTCGTAGTATCACGTCGAGTTGAGTTTTATTATTTAACCTAAAACTGAAATATGTGAAAAACACTCAGAGAGTGGAGTTTCCATTCAGCATTAAATCATGTGTGACAAAGCACACATATGCATGTGCAAGTACATTTCTTATGAGGTTTTATTAATTTAATTTATTGTTTGGTTGGATACTCCATTCCACGAGTGTTTTAGTTGTAATTCACCTGCTGCATATGGTAACTTATATGTGCATGTAGTTACTAGTTAGCTTACAGAGAGAGAGTAGGGTAGTGTTAAAATGGTTAGTCGACTATTCGTAGTCAACGCGATTAAATACTGGAGTTGATTACTAAATCACAAATTGATTAGGTAGACCTGCTCCCTCCTCAATCCACCAGTCATCATTGTTTCGATGTTTCTGGCTTATCATGCCGCGGTCGGTTAGGTAGACCTGCTCCCTCCTCAATCCACCAGTCATCATTGTTTTGATGTTTCTGGCTTGTCATGCTGCGATCGATTAGGCAGACCTGCTCCCCCCCCCCCCCCCCATCCTCCAGTCATCATTGTTTTGACGTTTCTGGCTTGTCATGCTGCGATTGATTAGACAGACCTGCTCCCTCCTCAACCCACCAGTCATCATTGTTTTGATGTTTATGGCTTGTCATGCTGCGATTGATTAGACAGACCTGCTCCCTCCTCAACTCACCAGTCATCATTGTTTTGATGTTTCTGGCTTGTCATGCTGCGATTGATTAGACACACCTGCTCCCTCCTCAACCCACCAGTCATCATTGTTTTGATGTTTCTGGCTTGTCATGCCGCAGTCGGTTAGGTAGACCTGCTCCCTCCTCAATCCACCAGTCATCATTGTTTTGATGTTTCTGGCTTGTCATGCCGCAGTCGGTTAGGTAGACCTGCTCCCTCCTCAATCCACCAGTCATCATTGTTTTGATGTTTCTGGCTTGTCATGCTGCGATCGATTAGACAGACCTGCTCCCTCCTCAATCCACCAGTCATCATTGTTTTGATGTTTCTGGCTTGTCATGCTGCGATCGATTAGACAGACCTGCTCCCTCCTCAACCCACCAGTCACCACTGTTTTGATGTTTCTGGCTTGTCATGCTGCGATTGATTAGACAGACCTGCTCCCTCCTCAAGCCACCAGTCATCATTGTTTTGATGTTTCTGGCTTGTCATGCTGCGATCGATTAGACAGACCTGCTCCCTCCTCAACCCACCAGTCACCATTGTTTTGATGTTTCTGGCTTGCCATGCTGCGATTGATTAGACAGACCGGCTCCCTCCCCAATCCACCAGTCATCATTGTTTTGATGTTTCTGGCTTGTCATGCCGCAGTCGGTTAGGTAGACCTGCTCCCTCCCCAACCCACCAGTCATCATTGTTTCGATGTTTCTGGCCTGTCATGCTGCGTTCGATTAGACAGACCTGCTCCCTCCCCAATCCACCAGTCATCTTTGTTTCGATGTTTTTGGCTTGTCATGCTGCGATTGATTAGACAGACCTGCTCCCTCCCCAATCCACCAGTCATCATTGTTTTGATGTTTCTGGCTTGTCATGCCGCAGTCGGTTAGGTAGACCTGCTCCCTCCTCAATCCACCAGTCATCATTGTTTTGATGTTTCTGGCTTGTCATGCTGCAAACGATTAGGCAGATCTGCCCCCCCCCCCCCAATCCTCCAGTCACCATTGTTTTGACGTTTCTGGCTTGTCATGCTGCGATTGATTAGACAGACCTGCTCCCTCCTTAATCCACTAGTCATCAATGTTTTGATGTCTCTGGCTAGTCATGCCGTGGTCGGTTAGGTAGACCTGCCCCCTCCTCAATCCACCAGTCATCATTGTTTTGGTGTTTCTGGCTTGTCATGCTGCGATTGATTACGTAGACATGTCTCTCCCCAATCCACCAGTCATCATTGTTTTGATGTTTCTGGCTTGTCATGCTGCGATTGATTAGACAGACCTGCTCCCTCCTCAACCCTCCAGTCATCATTGTTTTGATGTTTCTGGCTTGTCATGCTGCGATCATGGACTGTGTACATCAAGATCTGATCATGAATGTCGGCGCCGGCACCTTTAAAATTTCAACTGCCATGGGTTACCTGCACTTGTAGTCTCTGTAAGATTCCTTTCCATCTCAGGCCGACCTGGGAACGGACCGAGCCCCAGACGTGGTAAGGAGTCTCAAAGAGACCACAGTGCATGACTCTCACTTCCAATTACCATTCGCAACGACTGACCTCATACAAATTTGGCAGTGTGCCCATGTCTATGAGTTATCACACAAAAAATGAGCGATTTGGCATTGATAGAGGCTAAGCCTTAAACACCAATAGAAAAGATACAATAAAATACAGTAAGTCTCAAAATAAGTAAATATAATGTAATAACCAGAAGTTGACTCTCATTCTTTCACATCAATAAGATGGAAGTCTCATAAAGTGGGCAGTATAGGTGTAAATGCTTGGCTAAAGGGGACGTCATACCTACATGTATGTTGCTGTCATGACATAGCCAAAGTTGCAGAAAGTGACCAGATACCCCAATAAATAAATAAATCACTAACATCTCTTCCATTGCTTGGAAGGTTTAGTTTTTCCATTTATTTCAATTACTTTATATCAATTTGAATGTCCCTCCCCCACCAATCTGCCTCTGTGAAAGTGGCTGTAAAACTGACGAGCACTTTTACTCAGAAATCCTGGTAGCTAAGAGGAGCAGAGTATTTCAAGGTCCATCAATGAATTCATAATGGATTCAGCAGGATAAGTTTGCCACCACCACCCCCCCCCCCCCCCCAACAAAACGTCCTCCAATACAGTTCGGTGTAGCCATACAGGCCTACTTTGCCTGAGTCCCGAGTATCGGTTAAAGGTGAAAATTAAATCATATAGGCTTAATTTTTTTTTTGAATTCAGAACATGATGGCCCGATGCCTAGGCAGATTCAATTATTTTTTAAAAAATGTTTTCCTGAAAAACATGTCTGTAGACTCTTGAATGGAACGAGCTCGGTTCAACGAGAGCTCACGACCTGAGCTATAATTAAGTTGATGAAAAAAAAAAAAAAATTTTCAGTTGGACTTGTTTGGGCTTATTACAGATATATCTGTTTAACCAACCATTGAATGCAGCCAGTGCTTTATATTATTATTTCGTAAATTACGTAATCGCATCTCCTTTTTCATTTTTGTGCACCAAAAGGCATTTTCCCAAATCGGTGCGCCACCAAAGAAACCGCGCGCCTTGCCGTCATCTTGGGCGCGCGATGTATAGCGCGCCAGGATTTTTTTTAAAATGAAGGTCTGCAAAGTGTGTGAATCCTAAGAAGTGAAGCAGTGTTTGTTTACCATGGTAGCCACTGGTAAACAAGTTCTGCTCTACAGATAAAATACTCATAGTAATGGAAGGTAGTGGCTTCTAGTTAATTTTTGGCTGCTAAACAGGCAACCAACACTCGACTAAAAGTCATTGCCGGACATCCAAATCTAACCAGTGTACATACATGTATACATGAAGTAGGTTTACCAGAAGCTCAGCATATGTTAAAAAATAGTGTCTGGTCATAAACCCTTCACCAAATGCACATGACATAAAAAATTGTCTAGCTGATGGTTGTCTAGTTGTCTAGATGACAGTTGCCAAGCCGATAGAAGTTAAGTACATGTACATGCAGCTTGAGTGCTTGACAGTGGTTCTTGGCAAGTCATGGCTGGCATTGGCTGCCCAAGACCTCTTCAGACACCACTGCTTGCTTGTTAAAAGTCAAGTTTTACCATATTATGAGGGAGCAAACTCCCCGTGGGAAGCCTGAAAGTGATGCATTGCAGGTTTAAATTACTGTGGTACACAAGCTCTGTTTTACTCTAAAAATAGGACCCGGTAACCAAACACTGGGGTGGAAGTCTTCAAAAATGGGCAACGTTGGTACATGTATAAACGATTGGCTGGACTTGACTTTATATCCATATTGTGACCAGACATAGCCATTGTGTAGAAGCTTTCTTTGAGAGTCTAGCATGTACATGTATGAACTCTCCAGACGTTAATATACATGTATGTAGACATTATCCAGACTTTAATATACATGTATGTAGACATTATTTTGCTGGTGAATTTTTGGCTCAGTGGTTATGCAATGGACTTCAAACCGAAAGGCCCATGGTTCAATCTCCACAAGGGGCAACGGCCTTGTATCCTTGAGCAAGGCACTTAATCCAGATTGTCCATTGTGGGGGTCATGGTGGCGCTGTGTAGTAAGGCGTACTGCATGCCGATGTTGTACTTGTCTGCAGCCAATGCTAAACCTGCTTGTGGTGTTAGTATGTTGGATAGGCTGACAGTTGCTTGCCATTGCTCGGTGGTTCTCTGCAGGTACTCTGGCTTCCTCCACCCTTAAAACTGTCTGATACGAGGTGACCCTGTCTGTCAGAAGTGTCATTACACCCTAATAAATAAATACAGGAGAAACTTTTGGTGAGGGTGAAAGCTGTACATTTATACTGGTAATATTATCTCCAAAGAAGAGCTTTCAAGAAGATGATGTCATGTTTACATGCTATACAAAAAACCCCAATGGTTTGCTCTGAATGTTTTGTTCATGTACATGTACCTTTCCTGATCACAAGCCTTCGTAGATTCCCCCCCCCCCCCCCCCCCACAAAAAAAAAAAAAAAAAAAAAAAAATCCTTCCTTGCTTTCAGTGCCCTTCACCCTCTGCACACCAACATCGAAATATCAAAATTTCAAGCAGAAAATATTTCCCATAAATCGGTGACCAGTCCTCTTTTTGAAATTCAGATGAACGGTAAACAGATTTTCTCAAAATTCGAGACTTTATTCTCTGCATAATGCAGCTCGAAATTTATTCAATTCAGTTTTGTTTGACAGAGCTCACTGAACTGTCAAACAAGACTGAATTGGTTAAATTCCCAGTTGCATTATGGGAAAAATGTGCTGCTTAAAATTTTGTTATTTTGACATCATTGTACATACAATGTAGGGATAAGGAAGTTACATAATAGTAATTGTTGATCACATGATGTTCGGGATCAGTGATGAAATCACCAAATAAAATAAAAAAAAAACAACTGCTGAAGTTCATGATGTCATAATTATAAACACCTACAGTTGACCATCCTAAATCAGTAACTTAATTATCATATAGACATGTTTTGTTCAGATTGTATAGACCGATTACATATATGTAAATCCTATTTATAAATTGAGTGGGATTTCCTCTAAAAAACCCTGGGAAGAAGTGGCTGCATTAGTCAAAAGACACAGTATCTATTTCAGTTAAATGACATCTGGGTTCAACCCAAAGAAAGGTTCATTGAAACTTGACTTGTGTAACTTGAACTTTCCCATAAAACGGTAGTTTATTCCTTGGGTGGAAACTTCACCTGTCTGGTGTCTTAGAGATAATCATCTATATACAGTGGAGCACACTTAATTGTACGTATTTTAATTGAATAGCTCAGTTAATTGTGATATTGTATATAACTTGTAAACACCAAACCATTTACCATGCCCTATTTAACTTCAAGTGGACTGAATAAAAAATCTATGTAATCTGTCAAAGAACTACTCAGACATCATGTGAATTCTCTACATTAAGACAATTTTTGGCCTCAATACATTCAATATAGGCATTCAATCTCAGGCTTGGCAATTTCAGGAGAGCGATTTTTTAGCTCTCCTTACTGCCCTCCTGCAAGAATTAAGGAGATCGAAAACTTGCCCTCCTAAATATTTTGGTCTGGGATGATTGAGATCACATGTATTATGCTCACATTAAATTGTTGTTGTAAAGCAAAAACGTAATTTAACTTCGAAGTCACATAACTTCTCGTAATTTCATTTTGAAAGTGGTTTAGTGGTAAAAGGTAATGGCTGCAACCATACCCAAACACAGTTGCAATCATTTGAATCAAAATGGGTCACAGCAATATTTTTTTTCTGTCAGTTTCAAGTTCAACAACTGACATCACAGTTTGAAGGGTAATTATTCATTGAATATTGACACTATAATATACTACCATTACTACTATCTTGTCACTTGAAGCACTTGCACCAGGATGTGACTGCAGATTCAAGCAGACCTGTTGTCCAGGAAAGTCATACGCCTACCACTACCACCTTCAACCCCCCTTGGGGGGTTGAAGGTGGTAGTGGTAGGCGTATGACTTTCTTGGACAACAGGTCTGGGTACACACACAGGTCTTGTCAAGTGTGTGTTCGGTTGTTGAGTGAGACATCTAGATGTCTAAGAGATTTCGCTTTACCTTAGTAAAGTTAATAAAATCACTGATGTAGTCTGTTGGTTTCAGTTTCAATGAGTTCGTTCTACTGGATACTTAAAATGCTGTGTAAAGCTAATTGCTCTCCTAAGCTGATTGAGGAGAGCGATTTTTTGCCCTCCTGCATTTTTCAGAATGCCAGGCCTGCAATGTATGACATTTTGTTTGACTGAGTTCAGAGCCTGGTCAAACAAAATGTAAAATAAATGTTCAGTTTATAAGTGGAAGATAAGGAAATGACCCAATTCCTGTTAACTGTATTCTCCTTTTAACTGAATATTTTTTTCTGACAAAGTCTGTATTCAATTCAGGCCTTTACGTATTACCCCAAATTCTAGGCAGTAAAAGATGAGCTCAAATTTGGAACCATGCTAAAACATTGTCCTTCATTTGTCTCACTTATAAGTATTCAAATTTTTCAGGTGTGTTTCTGTCGTTTTATGATGTGTAAAGTTACTTTCAGCTTTAAACATCAACGCCCCCACGGGAACCCCAGGAAGTGAAGCAGTGCTTGTTTACTGTGGCGAGTCCTCTTAATAGGCAACATGGGGTATAAACGATTGACTGACCTTGACTTTATCTCCATGTTGTGGTCATGATTAGCCACTATGCAAAAGTATATGACTTTAAACACCAAATAAATAAATAAATAATATTAAAAATCAACATTTTTTACTATAAAAATGAATTTTCTGTAATTTGGGCCCTAGAAGATGAGCCCATAACACCACAATATAAAGGCCTGATTCAATTAATGGAGTTAGAAAACACAAGTATTGTAATTTATAACTCATCAACCATCTGTAGTTATTTATGTTGGGGGAGTAGGCACAATTTTTATGAATATCATTTATCAGATTATTTCAAGAAAATTATTTCAGCTTTTGGATCGTGACAGGCTAATACACCATTGCGACAAGAATTCATTGATAAAATATTACGAATTCATGACAGGGTCATTAAAAACAGAAAAAAATAATACCCCGGATTCAATACTCGCATTTCTTTCCAAAAGGTGACATTCAACTGTGTTATTATGAGAAAAGTGGAATGATAGTTTTGACCGGATCATGATCCAATCACAATCCAATCAAACTTTTCAGTCCACTCTTCTGATCGCTTTACAGTTTACCATGACAAATCCAGGAAGTGAAGCAGTGCTTGTTTACTGTGGTAAGGAAGCTGTTTTACTGGTAAAATAGCACCCCATAACCAATGCCTGGGGTGGAAGTCTTCTAAAATGTCTGGGGTGGAAGTCTTCTAGAATGGACAGTATACATATAAACAATTGACTGGACTTAAATTTACATTAATGTTGCTGTCACTATTTTCTATTACAAGTACAGTACAGAAATATGTGACCTTAAACACCAATAAATAAATGATTACCATACAGTACATTAGATTATGACATATTTTGTATTCTGAGTTAAATATTTAAAATTCTTGTACATGCAGATTTACATTCATCTAAAACTTATTTTTACTACAGCTGAAACGGCTAAGGGGTTTTCTTGATCGATTAATCATGTGAATTAACCTTTGTTAACCGATTAATCACTTGTCCAAATAGATATATAAATAACTGCCGTACCGTTGATGATTTATAGCATGAACCCTTTACCCAACGTAACAAACAAAACCGATTAGGCCTATACTAGTATACAAAAATCTCCATTCAAATTTGATATGTTTTCAGTTGTCTCTAAAATAGCTTACGACCCCTCATTGGAACGTGCACATTGAGCTCGTTCCAATGAGGGGTCATAAGCTATTTTCTGAGACAAAAATTGAAAATTTTTAGTAATTGATGAATTTATTTTGCAAGCTTCGACTGCTCACCGCAATGGGTGAAGAGCAGACATGTTAAGTTTGAGAAACTCAAAATAGTGAGATTTTTTATGCGGCGAAGCTTGTCTTTCCATACAAGACAAAAACTGTAATTCACACCCCACGCCATCCATTAATTTTATAAATCAAGCAAAAAGAATAAATAAAATATTGGCAACATTGCGGGAGCATATGCAGAGTTTCATCTGACTGATAAAAATTAGGTTGGAAACAATCTGCATAAAATAAATTCGAAACAACCTGTCCCCCCTCCCCCAATAAACATACCAAAACAAAACATTGGGTCTCAAAATCCTGAGAATCTGTCCCCCAATCGTGAGGACGGGAGATGGATAAAAATCGGAAGATGGATTAAAAATTCGCGAAACTTAACATGTCTGGTAAAGTGTTAAGAATGACTATTTGCAGCTACAGTTCGTCCCCTGAGTTCCAATGTGGTCTATGTGCCTACTGGCATATAGAACACATTGGAACTCCAGGGGCATAGACAAAACTACATGTATGTTTCAATGAGTCGTTTTGTATTCAATGAGTCAGATGTGCGTAGGAAGAAAACGTCGAGACCGAAGGTCGAGACGTTTTCTTTCTACGCACATCTGACGAATTGAATACAAAACGACTCATTGAAACATACCTGTGGTTTTGTATTTATTACATGACCCAAGCACCTACTGACTTAATTTTCTTTTCTATCAACGGTGGTAAACACCATGCACTTTATGCAGTCGCATTGCATAAAAAAGTCCCGGTTGGAACAGGTTGGTGTGCAATACGGAATTCCGTATTGCACAGCCGTATTGCACGCCGTATTGCATAAGAGAGACTGCATGGACATGTAATAAATACTGATACAGTATGATGATCATGCATGTAAACAAGTATGTCAGCAAGTAACTTGCATGCTTTACTCTGTCTGATAAAATTGATGTGAATCAGTGTGACAAGGTTTGCCTGTTTTGGAGCTAATTTGTTCCTTTGTTACCCAGAAAATACAGTAGTTCAAAAGTAATGGTTAATCTATCAGTTACTTGTTGGATCGATCAAGATGTTGATCATTGATTAATCGGTTAACCGTTTCAGCTTTAATTTTTACTGGGAGCACATGCATTTTAGATTCCATGTATATATTCTCGGACTGATTCTGTATACCATTTATGTCCTTCCACTGGGTGACATTATAAGAAAGCATGGGCTTAAGTTTCATTGTTATGCTGATGACACACAGCTATACATTAATTTCGATAAATATAGCGCTGCCTGTTCCGAGTAGAAATTAGAACAGTGCATTCTGGAAATAAAATCTTGGATGACTGCTAATTTCTTGAAATTAAACCATGACAAAACTGAAATCTTTTTTGGAACTCAACAGCAATTGTCTAAATTGCCCAAACTTGATTTACACATCCAGGATATGTGCATTTCCTCAACCAAGTCTGATCGTAACCTTGGTTTTTTCTTCGATGAAAACCTATCACTTGACAGACATGTCAGACACATCTGCCAGGTGGCATATTTTCATCTGAGAAACATCAGCAAAATTAGGAACTTGATAGACAACAAAACAGCTGAACAACTCGTACATGCCTTTATGACAACTCGGCTCGACTACTGCAACTCCCTGGTCTCTGGATCAACAAATGCCCACATTATAAAACTGCAGCATATACAGATCTGTGCAGCTCGAGTAGTCACTAGAAATAGAAAAACTTGCCACATAACACCTATCCTTAAAGAACTGCATTGGCTGCCAGTATGCCGGAGAATCGAATATAAATTGTGTCTGCTGGTTTTTAAGAGCCTTCACGGCCTCGCACCACCCTACCTCACTGAGCTTGTAAATCGGTATGAACCAGCCCGAGCTTTAAGGTCCGGAAATGAAACTTTGCTCTCACAGCCAAGGGCAAGACTGAAGACCGCAGGTGACAGAGCATTCTCTGTGGCTGCCCCCAATGTGTGGAACTCACTCCCAAAACATATAAAAACTATCAGCACCTTAAATTCATTCAAGAAAAGCATGAAAACATATTTCTTCCAACAGGCATTCCATTAGTTTTTGTAAAGCCAAAGAGCACTTTTTGTGGATTTTAGGCTTATAAATTATTTATTATAAATTATTTATTATAGTTGTACTCAAAATTAATTGTTAGAAACAATATTTCCCTTCTGAAAACCAAATGAAGTGGAGCAGTGCTAATTTACTTTGATATATGTAAACAAATGTTGTTGTACATGCAGAATAGGGTCTGGTAACAGACACTAACCAATGCCTGGAGTTGAAATTCAGAAGTGGGTAGCATGGATTAAGTGGTCGGCTATACAAGTATGTGGAGGGTGGCTTGTCACTAAATCGTGGCAGGTTAGATTTTTCAACGGACGATCATTCATATTTTTCTTGAGATCTAAACACAAAATCACCTGCAAACTTTCATCCCATGAACCCACTGTTCCATCAGATGAACGTTTGCTGGTGTTCTATTTTGATACAAAATGAAATATTTTACAGGTAGAAAATCTACATCATTGCAATTTGGTGACAATATACCACCCCCACGTACTGTACATGACTTGATACAAATGTATTTGTTGTGCTGTAAGGTTTTGGCATACATACTGAAAGTAACCTTAACCACCAATATATGTAAATAAATATGTTGACAAAATATTTTTATAGGATAAGAGTACAATCCTCCCTCTCTGATTGGATGAGAGCTGGCGTAGTTTTTTGTTTATGGCTCAACTGGCAAATGTTACCGTCTGACGTCACCACGCGAAATATTTGAAATGACGTCGCCCGTTTCGTAATTGCTTCATCAACGGAGCTCCTATCTAACCGCTTCAGTTTTTCTGAATTGTTCACACGTGCAGCAGACGGTGTTCCAGATCAAGTGTTGTTTAAATTACAAACCGATCTAGATTTGAACTAAGGCGGAAAGAGTTTCATCTGGTCTATTGATTATTTATCCAGCGCCGTCGTGGGTACACGAGAGGTTTATTTACTAAACTGTGATCGTTGAAAGTTGCCCAGTAGAAGGCAACTTTTAACGATCATGAGTTTAGTGAATAAGCCTCTCGTGTTTCACAATGTAGGTTTTGGGCTATGGGTAGTGTCTTATTGGAACATATACGTTATTGTGATGAGTTGACGGTAAGATGGTCTGAGGTTTGCGGCTCGGAGCATATGTTCAACCTCGACGCAAACTTCGGACCATGTTACCGTCAATTCATCACGATAATTTATAATGTTTGTGTTTCTACTCTTTATTTTTCAGTTATTGTGTACAGCATACACTATAAAAACTCTGCGGTTCGGAGTGGATAACATAATTATCTTCATTCATCCGTGTAAGGAAGTGAAGTAGTGCTAGTTTACTGTGGTGAACAAACCCTGTTTTACTGGTAAAATATAATCAAATCACTAATACTTGGAGTGAAAGTCCTCTCAAATGGGCCACATGGGTAAAACGATAGAGTAAACTTGACTTTATTGTCACTTGTCCCTCACGATTAGCGTTTGTGCAGACAAATGTCACCTAAAACACCAATAAACAAATAATTAACTTGTGGAACTGGTTCCTACTAGTAGTACCTAATCCTGGATTTTATTCAGAGAACTTTTGAGTGGCGATTAATAGGTGACTTATGTAAGAATGTGACATTGGTGAGACTTTAGTGATGGTTGAAAACTTTTATTACCCAAAGTGGTGGTTGGACATGAACTTGTGCCAGACACAACCGATCATCACACGCCACTGTAGGCAGAACCCTGCCACTCATGAGATTATCATTATCATCGATGGCTATCTGGGTGGGATGTGTAAATCTCACCGAGAGGCATGATATTTGAGCCAGACACGAGCCTTGTCGAGTGATTGGTTCAAATATCTTGCCCCTAGGGTGAGATTTACCCATCCCACCCAGATACCCATCGGGGATGACGGGGGTGCGGAGGCGTTGCGGTAACCGGTTCCCACCAGATCCCACCAGATCACAGAAGTTAAGCAACGTCGAGCCCGGTTTGTCCTCGGATGGGCGACCGTTTGAGCGATCGATTCGGACTCCCGCGTTGTGTCCTTGGGCAAGGCACTTAACCCCAATAGTCCACATGGGGGCACGATGATGCTGTCTACTAAGGCGTACTGCACGTCGATGGTGCGCATGTCTTCAACCAATCTAACCCTCCCTGTTCTGCAGTGCGGAGTTACGGTGTTGGGGAGCTCGTCGTTGCTCGGTGGTTCTCTCCGGGTACGCTGGCTTCCTCCACCCATAAAACTCACCGATACGATATGACCTTGGCCGTTAAAGTGTCGGTAAACCCTAATAAATAATAATAACTGTTCCATTGTCTTGACGAACGTTAATTATAAATTCAGCCAAATAGTTGTCTAATGTTTAGGTTTCTACCTCATCAGTCTTCCGATAATCTTTATATTTCTCTCCTATAAACTGATAAAGCAATTTGAGGTGTGCGAAAGTTTTTCTGAGAGTGTTCTGCTTTCGATTTTCGTTTATAAAGTAAGTCTTATTGACGGTAGCAAAACGGCCTTCCATTTTGTTTGTTTATACATGTGCAGACGTGATTTACGATGATGAAATAGTTCAGGTGTGACAGGAATGATAGTCCGTAGGAAAATTAGTCCCTCTGGACTATTATTCCGCGGAATTATAGTCCTAGGTTCAACATTTCTAGGAATAGTAGTCCGCCGGACTACTATTCCTAGAAATGTTAGACCTAGGACTATAATTCCGCGGAATAATAGTCCAGAGGGACTAACGTTCCTACGGACTATCATTCCTGCCACATCGGCACTAATTAAATATGTAAATATGTTGGTCACGTGCGTGGGATGAGATAGCTGTCACGTGGGTGGGGTAAGACGGGCATATCTCTCCCGAGAATGAATGAAAGGTTTTAGCGCGCAGGGACGGTGTGGGATATACAAATCCCTTGCGACCCGGTTAACCTTATTTTATTTCACTTGGATCACACAGGCCCAGCTTTCCTGTTGCCTCAAATGGGGTCTGAGGGGGTATGCACGCGGTTAGAACACCCGGCAGTTTACGTTGGCGTGATAGATTGACAATACTCAATCCCTTAACGCCACTGAGACTATTAGAGAGTGGGCTCTATTCGGTTCCAGCTCGGCGATGGTAGAGGTTTGAGTCCCACCATGGTGGCGAGCCAGAATATAATGTTGTGAGATGGCAAATTTAAGGGAAGAAGAGAAAAGAAAACCAAACAGCAACGCCGGTTTGGTAGCGGCCCCGGAATATGACCATAGCGGTTACAAAATGGAGTGGAGAAAGCTCCAACAGTTTAGTTTTGAAAAACCGGGAGTCATCCATCAAGCCTTCTGGGAGATAGGATGCCGTATGTGATTATGAGGTATCTGGTTATCCTTCGGGAATTCCAAATGACCTCCCCCCACACCCCCACCCCCCCCCCCCCGAAAAAAAAAAATGAACACACCCTCTCACAGACACACATCCTCAAGCCCTTAAAAGGGCTGTTAAATCTTTATTCAAATGTGTATTTATATAAACTGTACACTCATCCACAGCCAGACAAGCTTGTTTCAATCCTTGCCTGGTGTTTGGTGGTTTCTTGTGTATGTTGCAGAAAGGTAGGTTGCACCAATCACTCCTACGGTTTGTCTACCATTTCCATGCGTCTTCTTGATAAGAGTGTTGCAAGAAAATTTGAGAATGTTCAATTCGAAATGTTATAGGTAGAGAGAACGATAGGTATCCGCTATTGTATAATGTGACTGTTGTGTGATTGTTGCTATGGATGGAGAGAAGGGTGTGTTTCTTCGGAGCTCACTCCCCACACGCAGAGTTGCAAGGCAATCCTCACAGACTCAATCCTAAAGATCTCAATGAGTAGCGAGGCAATCCTCACTGACTCTACGCAGTTTAATTCTATTGAGAAATTTTTATTTACTGTGGCTTATTTTGTTTTTCTGTTAAGGGTGTTTGTTCAGCTTCACCATTGATTCACTATCCTGGAGTATGTAGAGGGTTTTGTCATATAGGTCGTATTAAACGCATTTCAGTCGCGCTTCAGCAGAATTGCGAGGCAGTCCTCACAGACTCTATCCTAAAGTTCTCAATGAGTAGCGAGGCAATCCTTACTGACTCCACGCAATTTAGTTATATTGTATTATTATTTTTTTTTTTTTTATTTTCTGGAAACTTATTTTGTTTTTCTGTTAAGGGATCGGTGTTCGTTCAGCTCAACCATTAATTCACTATCTTGGAGTCTGTTGGGGGTTGTGTTTTGTAGGTCTTTTAATCGCGTATCAATAGTTTCTATTTTTGCTAGCTCGTGAAGTTCCTTTATCGGTGTCCATTTGGGTTTGCTTGTGCTGGTTATGCTTTGCCACAAATTTGTAATTATTGCTTGGGTGGAATCTCCACTTTGCGGGTGATTTAGTGATAATACACTTTCCACGTACTGTATGTCACAGTTCCTCAGTACCTGTGTTCATCATGCAAAGAAATAACTAGCATTGTTTCAGTCAATGAACCTCTTGAGTTAAACTTAGAGATCCATTGGCCGTTATTATCTGGGTGGAGATTATTAATTTATTTATTTATTTATTTATTGGGGTTTAAGGTCACATATTTCTGCACAATGGCTAATCATGACCATGACAGTTTTACGGGTGGAGGAAGCCGGAGTACCCGGGGAGAACCACCGAGCAACGGCGAACAACTGTCAGCTCCCCAACATACTAACTCCACACAAGCAGGGTTAGCATTGGTTGAAGACAAGTGCACCATCAACGTACAGTACGCCTTAGTACACGACGTCACCGTGCCCCCACATGGGCAATGGAGGTGAAGTGTCTTTCCTAAGGACACAACGCGGTTGCCGCAGGTGGGATTCGAACCGAGGACCTCTCTGCTTGCAGCCTGCATCTCTACCTAATGAGCCACCGCGCCCCCATCTGGGTGGAGATCCACTCCCACAGTGTCTATCGGTGAAAATGAAATATACTTTCTTGTTGTTTTATCAGTGAAAATAAAGTAAGAGTGTCTAGTGGTAGTTTTATCAGCGAAGAGAAAATACAATAGACCTGTGGTCGATTACAACTTATTTTCCACATCAACTGCAATATTACACATACACGTCTGTATACCTTTATCTCAATATCACAAATATTTAACTCCATATCTTTTGTAGAACAATCATCAAATTCATATTATTTGTATATTTATCATTTTTTTTATTTTTCTCAACATCTACTCGAATATTTAATTAAATATTAAATAATTGAAAATATCTGTTGTTTTTTTTAATTTTTGTTTGGATCTTGTTCTATACTATAACCATTGATAACATAATAATTCTTTTACGTGAGTTATGAAAAACATTAATTGATGATAACCGTGGGTGGATCCAGGGGGCCCATCCGGCATCATCGCTCCTATTTTCTGAACATATTTTTTTTCACACGCTCCCATACCAGGGATTATGGTATTTCCCAATTTATTACAAGCCTACAGTTGAAACTAGAAGTCCTGTCACCAAAAGTGCGCTTATCTAGGCTTAATTGCCCGTTGGAATTGCGCGCAATTGCCATATTGAACGGCATCCAAAGCACGGCAGGTTCGCCTGGTTATTCATCGCAAACACATGCAATGTTTCTGCCAATGGACCTCCGGGTTACCCGGAGGTCCATTGGCTGAAACATTGCTTGTGCACAGGCCATATATACAGAATTGGATAGCTTTACTTGGGCCATAACGCGTACATTAACGTGCATATCAATGTGCTATTTGTGCGCATTTCATGACAGGACTTCTAATTTTAACTGTATTTTCAATTTTTCCCACAGTTCAATATTTGAAAATCGAGCACCTGTTCTATATATTTTCACGTTTTTTTTCCACCTGATGTCATGGATCCGTCATGGATCCACCAGAATAAGTAAACTCCATCCATTTTCGAAAATAGACTATCGAAACGTCGCATTCTGTTCTTGATCAATTCGGAAGCTGCGGTAACTGCGGATAAATCGAATGTCAATTTGAAAATATTTTTCCTCAAATCCACCAAAATTTACAGAATTAAACTTATTCTGTAAATGGGAAGTGATTTAATAAAACAAGTTTTGACTTTGAAGCTAAATTCTATCGGATAACGGCAGGTAAATTCTTAAAAAATACGAATAAATGACCATTCAGATCCAATTTTTAATTATATTTCTCTATTTAGATATTGATCTGTCACGCGTGTTTGCCAATCACACATGGGTTTTGTTTGTTTTATTTCAAGCAGATGATCAATAAATAACATGAGTTTTAAAGTTTGAAACTTTCTGTGTTTGAATTTTAAAATTGACGCATGTTATGCCTTAGAGGCGTGTAATAAACACAACGCCCCGTTGAGCCATCGCAGAAGAATAGAACTCTTAGGCCGCGCCTCTCGTTCTATCCTTTCGCCCGGACACTCGTGTCGCATTGACGAACACATCCATACATCGTGGCGTTCTGTGTGTTTGTGTAACCCCGGCATGGGAAGACTATTGGCCGTTATAAATTGACTTCCATACTTCGTGACGTTCTGTGTACATTGTATGTGTACTGTATAACCCCGGCGTAGGTAGACTATGAACCGTTATAAATTGACTTCCGGACATCGTGACGTTCTGTGTACGCCAGTAACAATCGGCTGAGTATGTAAATAAGACGTCTTCTCAACAACCCGATAGGGACACACAGTTTTATATCAAGCACAGACAGTTATTACAATAGCATTAACAGATGACGTGACGAAGTTTTTGATGCGACAAACAAGTTTTGAAAAACCGGAAAAAACTGGCTGGGGTCTCTACTGAATATGGACATGAGAAATGTAGGGTAAAGTTGCACAATACTAGCGTGATCACTTTTCTCTTTCACTTTTTGGAGGAAATGGTGAGTCATAAAACATAATCCTATAGATGAGTAGGTAGTCTTTTAGACCGCGTAGAACGGCGCGGTGACTTCGCTGACTTATTGTTCACGAGAAATGAGCCTGGTGGGGTAACAAACGTGCCACAGGCCTGGGCATGGTCACACTTATCAGATGTATCAGTCACTGCGGAGTCATTATATCTTTTAAAAATCTCTTGAGGGGTAATACTGATGGGATCTCCAAATCCACGTGGAATATTGGGTGGTAGAGGTGGGGAATGTTACTTCATCCCCACTCTCATCATCTGTAAAATTAAGCGGGTGAATATGAGGAGAACTTGCACTGACGCTAAAAGGGACCTTATAGCTTTCCGAGTTTCGTACGCGGTATGAGGACTTTCGCAGCTGCGATTCGGTAAACTTCGGAACGTTACACCAACCGTCTTGAACTGTTACGACTAAGTACCGTTCACGGGCCCGGGACTTATTACGATCTGTATGCAGACAGACGAGGTCGCCAACCTCAAGGGGGACACTTTTGAGGGTCGTTTTCTTGGGAGCCTTTGATGGTTACGTTCACGCTGTTTATGTTGTTCCAAAATGATCTCGCGGTCCGAGATGGGGATTGGCGAGGTTGTGAATTGGTCACGTTGAGCTAACATTTCGCGTGACCAGAGTCCATATGATCGAACATGTGAATTCAGCTGTGCAAGTGCTAAAGCCAACTGCGTAGGAGACACTGGACCACCTGGCGGGTTCTGTTTACATAATTCCAGTTCTATCTCTAGGACGGCTTTTTCTGCGACCGGGTTCTTGTTGATATTTTTGGTGCGGCCCACCTCAATACTAATTCTATTACTACATAAATGCTCGTCATCGACAAGACTGGCGAAAGCTGAAGCTGGATCAGTCCTCACAACAGCAAGTGGGCCATCTAACGGCCGAAATTCAATGCAAAGTTGGATAAGGGCATTCCGTAGAGAGTCCCTACGTCCACTATCTACAAAACAAACTGTAGTGTATGAAATCACTGTTTCACGTAAAACAAAAATAAACTGACGATCACGTCTTAAAACATCGGCTGCGAATGAGCTCCCGATTCTCTCTAGGGGGTCGGTTGTTGACTGTTCAATGAGTGTGTGGGGCACATTTTGGAGAGAGGCACAGTGACAATAAGATTTTGTGATAAGGTTGATCGCCCTATCCATGTCAAGAGCAAAGAAGTAGCGACGGAATACTGATCAGAGTTGGGTGTATGAGGGATGGCCCAATTTCAGGTGAAGGGCGGTGAGTATGCCTTCTAAAACTTGGCGGGGGACTACGATACAGTCTCGAACAGGAATAAGAGGATCTTCGCGTCCAACAGCAACCAGATCATCTCGAGATACAGTAACCATATTGAGGTAACGCTTCATGTCCTTAATGTTTGTGGCCTTTTTTGATGGGCGTGTTCCCTGAATAAGATGGGCATGTGTGCGACGTAAATCTTGGCTAACGAAGCAGGTTTAGTGGTAAAGGGAAGTCTTGCGACACCTGAGACAATATCTTGGATCGATTCTTGTCGGACAACAGAGTCTTCTAAAGTTGCCACGAAAGTGCAGATTTGACACTTCGGAATCTCGCATTCCGAAGCATTGCGGCATGTAAAGTCAGAAGGTACGTTTGCGGCACCCGATAGGTGTCGAATGGACACCTGCAATCGGCTAGCAGTAGACAAAAATGTGGAAACACGGGCACTTGATGAGAACTCATCCCTGCATCGTTTGCCAAATGCTTGGACGCACGGCTTGCTGTCGGTTAGTACACAAACCTGCTGTCTAGACTGTATGGTATACGGGCTAAAGTGTTTTACCGCAGACGCGATACATAATGCCTCAACTTCACATGGTGTCCAGTCTATTTGGCGCTTGCGTAATTTGGTGCTGAAAAACCCAGCGAGGCGTGGCCTGCCCCCTCGGGTTACGTACAATGTTGCCCCTAGGCCTGGAGTTTTAACAGCTCCATCAGTTATGGTCCATAGTCAGTCAGTTGACGAGGTAACGCGATTGTTTTGTGGGTCAACAAGGACTTTTGGATGTCTGTGAATGCATTTTTGAGGTGTTCTGTCCAGGAAATCTTTTCCTGTGACTGCTTCCCAGCAATAGCAGAATCTAAAGGGTGGAGCAAGGTGGCAAAATTAGGTAAAACTCGGGAGAGAACTTTGTATGCTCCAATGAATGATCGCAACCCACGGACCGTGTCAGGGCAAGTGCAATATGACAGAGTTGCAACCCGGTGTGGACAATCGTGAAGATTACCCTGCGACCAAATCCAACCCAATATGGTGGTAGACTTTGGGGCAATTGTGGTTTTTGATGGTGATAGCTTTAACCCGCATCTTTGTAAAATCACGAGGACTTTTCACCAGTTGTTAAGAAGCTCCTCTGGAATATTTCCACATTGCGGTGTAGGTCGTCGGCGAGCTTAGCAACTACCCCCTCCTGTAAAAGGTCACCTAAAGCCCGATACATCAGCTCTTCAAGAGCTATTTCGGACCCGGGCATGTCCATTGCACAACGGGTATAAACGAAGACGCCACGAAAGGGGCTAGCTACCCCACAGTATTTCATGGATTCTTGTGCCAGGGGAATTTGGTAAAATGCACTTGTTAAATCAGATGTTATTATATACTTCCATTGAGCGATTTGAAGAAACGTGGTATCTACATCTGGTAGAAGTGAGGGCTGAGGTTTGCTGTAACGGCCGACGTCAGCGAATGCAGTTACCAGTCTAAAATCACCTAATGGCTTCTTTATGGGGAAGGGTGGATTTAGGTACTCGGCTACAATGCCAACAATCTCTGGGCGTTTGAATACTCTAGCAGACTCGAGTTCATCAATCTTCTGTTGGAGGACTTCTAGCTTGTCGCGAGAGTACTGTGGCACCCGCCCTTTTCTCCGGGAAGGAAGTATGGGACCCATGTTAACTTTGGCTTCAAAGGTACCAAAAGCACCATTATATCCATCATAGTTAGGACTGAACACCTCCAAGTGGACCCCAGCAGAGTGTAGATTGGACAGGGAAGAAGCTTGTGAAGATGATACCCGTGTTTTAGGCGTTGATGTGGCATGTATACTGGATAAATTAGTATCAGCTGTCGGAACAACATCAAGAACAGGAAGTATTTGACAGAAATGTTCGTTGCGTTTCAGGATTTTTGGTTTGTCTGACGAGTTTATAATGCGGGTCTTTCCCCGACACTGGAAATTATGTCTGGTGTGGGTCATAAGTCGTTTTTGTGGCTTTCCCGCATTGAGTGTTAGTCGGTGCGGAGTTCCAACGCAAATGAGCTATCTATCGGTATGTCACCAGGAGCGTCAACTTCAAGGAATTCGCCTGACCATATCGTTGTAGTAACTGAGGGGGCACGAAGTGTGTAAGCATGTGTGCGACGGACAACATGTGGGCCAGAGTTATTCCTTGGAGAGCCATACTGATATGTGGTACCATCCTGAAGTATTATTTGCCACTTAGCGGGTCGTATACCGATATCATTTTGGGTTATGATAGGGACCCCTGCCAAAATATCTACATCAGTATATGTTATGACAAGGGCTTCTAAGTGAAACTGTTTCTCGCCGCGTGTCAGAGCTAACCTTGTTTCATCCACGACCGTTAGGGGAGATAGTCCGTCTGCTTGGAGTGTCATTTGAGAGGTCTTTACAATGCTCGCACCGATGAATCTAGCAACTGACTCCGGAATCATATCTCTGCCCCGAATCTAATGTCATCTTGATAGCATGGTGTTTGTAAAATGCATTAAAACAGGGCGACTGTTTGATTTGGACACGACGCGTTGATGGTTGGACGTTTGGCTCATAAATCTCATTGCTCTCGAGTTCAGTGTCAGAGTTCCTATCCTCAGATGCAAATAGACGTGTCTTTGACATAAACTTTCGGTCTTTTTCCGAAAGAAATGGGCACCTACTAGGAAAATGTTTGGCGTCAGACCGTCCGGTCTGATCACATAAAGGGCACAGTTTGGAAATGCGAGTTTTTTGTTTGACTGTAAAATTTTGACCTTTCGTACTAGCAATATACCGACCTACCTCTTTCCCTGGTACAAAGGCGGCCGCACGCAAAACGCGAGCGTCCTCTGAGGTATGCACTTCCTCCAGTAAAGACTGCATAGCTTGTGAAATTTCTGGTCTTATGGACGCGAGGGTACGCGATCTTAACTCGGTGCCGTAGCGCTGTTTAACAAAGTGTGGGAGGTCTTTATGGATAAGACGGAGCCAAGTTAAAACAACTAGATTTTCTAAGGACGGGGACAACTCTTCGTCATCGGACGGGAAATCTCCGTGGCGAGTACTGGCGACTGAAGTAAGTTGTCTTCAACAAAAGCCATGAGTCGTTGAAATAAATCTCCAGGCCGTTCGTCAAGTTCTAATTTTATGTCTGTGAAGTCAATGAAGTGGGCGCCAGTTGAGTGAAACCAATAACGCATTCTTATGATTTGCCAAATGTTATTCACTGAAGTAGAACTTTTCAAGATTGAGTTCCGTGAAATTACGGGGCAAAAGTTGGCGATTTGTCCCAACATCAGTTCCCGCTAGGTCACTTTTTGGTGGGCTGTGCGCCTCCTATCCTCTGGGATCTCATCAGTGTCAAAGCCACGTAGTGGGCATGCTTTCGATTTCCTTTGCGATGGCAGATACCTTCCACGAAAAACGAAACAAAGCTGGAATCAAGTGACAATGTATACTGCAGATTCTGTCGCCAATTCTCGAACGAGTTGACAGTTTCATTTTTTGTCATGCACCACTGGTTTGGGGCACGAGACGTTGCCATTGTAAATTAATGCTTGAAAATGTTCAAAACAAATCTGGTGTTGCACAATTTACGGAATAAATTGTCTATAGGGTGCGATAATTTGCGTTTGAAGTTGATGACATCAGTATGAAGGCTTGAAGCGAACACAGGCTACGTCGTGAGTTCGTATGATAAACTGTGCCACCAAGCCATTAACAATCGGCCAGGTTATGTAAGTAAGACGTCTCAGCAACAACCCGATAGGGACACACAGTTTTACATCAAGCACAGACAGTTATTACAATAGCACTAACAAATCATGTGACGAAGTTTTTGATGCGACAAACAAGTTTTGAAAAAACGGAAAAAACTGGCTGCGGTCTCTACTGAATATGGACATGAGAAATGTAGGGTAAAGTTGCGCAATACTGGCGGTATGTGTACTGTATAACCCCGGCGTGGGTAGACAATGAACCGTTATAAATTAATTTCCCCTTTTCTAAATTTGAATGAGTCGATATAAAACTGATGGAATATTTTGGCTGGAAAACATTGCGATCATGTGCAAAGAAGCCAGCTGAGGACAACACTGATCTTCAACTTTACATAATTTAGTTTAGAAAGGCCGAGAACCCACCGATAAGAGAGTCTTGTTGCGCAAAACAGAATCGTAGCAACGCGTGTTCGGCGATGCTCCGCATCATAAGCCATGATCGAATGTATCGCCTTTCAAACCCAGAATCGCAACTGATGACCGGAGTTCGTTTGATTAGACAAGTGACATGGAAGTGAAATCTCTTGTCGAATTGTAAGGCAATGGCAGGTTTCCGTTTTTGGGCTGGACCCATTCTAAAATAGTCACCAGACCAATTTGGGGTCTCTTAGTTCTTGCTGATGAAATGCCGTTACGTGATTAACTGTACAAAAGTACATGTCACGTGACAGTATTCCATCAACAATGAGGGGAGGGGGGTACTTACCCCTCCACTTTTTTCGCCAAGCGTAGTAAAAAAATACTATCATTTTAATTTTTGTATTGAACGTTGCGGTGTAATGGTGGGTATGCTTAATTCCATATTCCCAAGTGCACTAAATCAGAGAAGTTTCTGAATTATGTTTGCGTGTGTCTCCCACCCCCATCCCCACCCCCACATACATTAGCTGCAAACAACAAACAAGAGTCGAGGGCCCAAATTGCAACAAGGCGTTCCGCGTCCAAACGGTCTGAAACATACCGCTTAAGAGTATTCGAGGAATGCTAGAATCGAGAGCGTGCAAGGCATCCATTTGGAATGCAGCCTACTTTCATTTTCGATTTGAGTGTCGTTTGGTGCTTTGTGCTCGCATTTTACAACTGCTTTCTTCCGTTAAAATGTTACCATGTGCGACGTTTTCTATAACTAAAAGACCTAACCAATAAGTTTCAAAAGGATAAAACTGTTTTAATTTAATTGTCTGAGAATGCTTCAGAGAACACCATTTACAACGTAAGTTCTAAAGATTTTCTCAACTTCGGGAGGGCACAACCCTCCCGATACCCACCCCGGCTCGGAGCTGCGCGCCGAGGCAGCCGCTGCGCGTCGGGCAATACCCAACTATACCCCCTCACTTCTGTAACTCTGGCGCCGCCACTGCTGATACTATTCACAAAAATATTCAGATTTATTTTTGTTCAGTTCCCCCCACCTCCCCTCCCCTCCCCCCAAAAGCATCGATTAAAACCATTCACTGGGACGAGTCAATAAGATATGTTTTCAATTTCAAAAAGAAAGTAACCATTTTACAAAGTTGTTTTCCGGTCGTGTTTGGCTACAGGTTTAAAAAAAGTGTTTTATGGTATTCCTAACTGATTTCATGCTGAACAATCCGTCAAGGACACCGACCGTTCCCATGATCCCTTAGTGATCTCATGTGGAATACTACAACAAGGACACCAACCGTTCCCATGATGCCTTAGTGATCTCATGTGGAATACTCCATCAAGGACAACGATCGTTCCCATGATGCCTTAGTGATATCATGTGGAATACTCCATCAAGGAAACCAACCGTTCCCATGATTCCTTAGTGATCTCATGTGGAATACCCCATCAAGGAAACCGACCGTTCCCATGATGCCTTAGTGATTTCATGTGGAATACTCCCTCAAGGACACCAACTGCTCCCTTGATACCTTAGTGATCTCATGTGGAATACTCCATCAAGGGCACCAACCGTTCCCATGATGCCTTCGTGATCTCATGTGGAATACTCCATCAAGGGCACCAACCGTTCCCATTGGTCCAAACTGTCCTTATGTTGAATACTCCATCAAGGACGCCGACCGTTCCCATGATTTCTTGTTGATTTGTCGAGCTCTGTTTGGGAAATAAAAGTAGTGCTTGTTTACGGTGGTAGACAAGAGGTGTTTTACTTGTGAAATTGGACACCGTAACCAATGCGCTGCTCTCCTCTTGTATACTCGATAAGAACCCTGATCATTCCTATGACGACTTAATGTTTTCTCTTGGATACTCCACCGAGGACACTTGTCAACAAAAGCTAACTACAGTCATTGTTAACATTCGGTTTATCAGTGAAATGAATTCCCGTGGGAAGTGAACCAGTGCTTGTTTACTGCCGTAAACAGGTTCTGCTTTACTAGTAAAATTAGGAACAGAAGCAACGCCTGGGATGGAGGTCCTAAAGTGGGTAGCATTGGTATAAACGATTGGTTCAACTCGACTTCACGCATATGTTACGGCAATGCGATAGCTTGATATTCTGAAAGTGACCGTAAACAACAATAAATTAATTGGGGTATACTATACCTGTTTCCGGTAGATTACTCAATCAGGACACTTATCATTCCCATGATGCATTACTGATCTATTGAATACTCCGTCAAAAACGCCAACAGTTTCCGTGATGCCTTACTGCTTTCCCATTGGATACTTTACCAGGACACTCACTGTTCCCTAAGTTGGAGAGGGATGAACCGGAGCCGATTGGATGGATCTCATGGTGGTTTACATATGTAATGCCATAGTCACGTGACCTAGGTACGTCATGTTTGATTGTCATGGTAGGCCGCGTGAGCCCCCATCTTGTGATGTAACTAGGTCACGTGTGTATGATGTCACATTTGAAATCCACCATGACATCCGTCCAACTACGTCACATGATGCCTAACTGATTTGTTGGATACTCCACCAAGAGAACACCCAACATTTCCCATGGTGCCTTACTGATCTGCTGAATATTCCATCAATAGAACACCCAACAGTTCCCATGATGCCTTACTGATCTGCTGAATATTCCATCGAGAGAACACCCAACAGTTCCCATGATGCATTCCTGTTTTCCTCTTGAATACTACACCAGGGCACTCACCGTTCCCGTGATGCGTTGCTATTTAGTTGAATACTCCACCAAGAACACCCAACAATTCCCATGATGCCTTACTGATCTGTTGAATTCTCCATCAAGAACACCCAACAGTTGCCATGATGCCTTACTGTTTTCCTCTTGAATACTACACCAGGACACTTATCGTTCCCGTGCCGCCTTGTTGTTTTGTTGAATATTCCACCAAGAACACCCAACAGTTCCCATTATGCTTTACTGATCTGTTGAATTCTCCATCATCCCCGCGGGAATACCGGGAAGTGAAACAGTGCCTGTTAACTGCGTTAAACAGACTCTGTTTTGCTGGTAAAATAGGACCCAGTTACCAGTGCTTGGGAGGTGCAAACCCTCTTTAAAATGGGCAACATGGCTTATTAACGCTCACCCCTGGTCTTGAGTTGATATTCATGTTGTGCAAAAATATGTGACCTAAATCACCAATAAATAAATAATTCTCCACCATGATGCCTTACTGATATCATCTTGAATACCCCATCAAGGACACATTGTTCTCGTGATGCCTTATTGCTTGTTAAATACTACATCAAGGACACTAGGTGTTCCCATGATGCCTTTCGGATCTCCTGTTGAACATTCTATCAAGAACACTAACAGTTCCCATTCTGCCTTACTCCTTCCCTCTTTAATACTCCATCAAGGACACTTACCAAGAAAAGTTCACTTGAATCAATGTCAACATCTGATTTTATCAGTGAAGTGAATTCTTCTGGAAGCTAGGCAGTGCTTGTTTACTCGGAATCCACACCTGGGATGGATGTTCTCTAAAGTGGGCAGCATAGATATAAACGATTAATCTATTTTGCGCTAATCAGCCTTAGATTCCGATAGTGCCCTTAAATACAAGTATTAGCCATTGTACTGAAACATGTGACCTTAAACACTAATAAACAAGTAAATTATGGTACACTTTACCGATCTTCTTTTGAATACTCCAAGTATGCTGACCGTTCCCATAATGCCTCGCTGATGTCCTCTTCAGGTCCTCGGCAGGGACACTGACCATTCCCATGATGCTTTACTATTCAATACTCCATCAAAGACACTGACTATCCCATGATGCATCACTGCTTTACTTCATAAAACGTGGCGCAACTTGGGGGGGGGGGGGGGTTGCACCGAGAGGTGTACCGCGGCTCCCTAAGCAACACATATGAGCTGAAAGGAATGGGGTGCTGAGGAGTATAAATCGACAGTGGTATGCCTGCGTCTGGACTAGTCTTTATTGGATGACTACGCTGATAATCCCAGAAGTGGCGTAATAACACGTGACCCAATTACGTCACCGACATAGGGGCGCCAGAACAGGATTTGGGGGTGATGGGGGGTGTACAACGAATCTGACCAACACGTATACAGGAGAACTTGGGGGGGGGGGGGGTATACGGCGACCTGGTATAATCTATACCGAGGCAGGTGGTTTACCAAGATGCAGTGACCAACACAAAGGCGGAAGTACTGGGAAAATCCCAAGGAGTATACTACGACTTTTTAACAAACACGGTGACGGAACACTGGAGAGCACTCCGCGATTATGTAATCAAAACAGAGGGATGAGAAGCGGGTCGGGGGACTGAACGGTATACTACGACTCTATGGTCACAGAGACGGCAGAACCTGGGTAGACTGGCTGCAGAGTGTCTATCTCTTCCCCCACTCTTTCAACATACATGTTACACTGTGAAGTAATAACAATTAAATTATAGTAATAAAAGGGCATGGGGTATCAAGAAGGGCACTCGACTCTGGGTATGAGTTAAGACCGACAGTTTACAAAGCAGCATAAATTGTAATGTAACACCCAGTTTTATTGGCATTTTATAGTAGACTGGTTTCCCACAGCTAGGTATTACAAATAAAGGTATCCCATATCCGAATCAATTAAATATAATAAGGCCTTGGAAATAACCACGTCGATTGTATAGCTTCTTTGTTTGGTGATTATCAAAATTGCGTGTACTAAAATACGTTAGAAACAAATACTCGAGAGTTTCTCAGTCTTGTGCACGTATGGCGAAAAAAGAACACGACTGTCACCCACCTTCCCGCCTCAAGACAGGGAACATGTGTGTGCGGGGGTGGGGGGGGGGGGGCTGCTTGTACAGTTATGTCGGTATATAGGGCGCGGGATGGTTTATGGTACGCCCTTGTACAGATATGTCGCTATAAGGGGAGCGGTATGGCTCTAGTTCTATCCTGTCTAGCGGTAACTAAATTCTGTCCTTGTCAAGATCCTTAATCCCGATTGTCCACGTGGGAGCACGGTGGCGCTGTGTACTAAGGCGTACAACACGTCGTTAGCTATAGTGCACTTGACATCAACTAATCTAATGCTGTTGCTTGGTGGCCCACCCCCACCCGTAAAATTGTCCGACACGAAGTGACCCTGGCTGCAGAAAGTATCGTTAAACCCTGATAAAAAAAAAAATAATGGCTTTGTAATTGTATTGTGTTCTTAACTATGTCATTGATTGCGAAATGACCCTTAAACAACAAAAACCCTAAAAATGCACCGGTTTCGTTCACAAGACTCCAGAAGTGTCATCCTCTCAGGAAACGTGTTTCCGAGAATCCCAGTTAGTCCGTGTCCAATCCTACATCTACGCTATCCGTTTAGTAGTTCTCCATCCGTTCTCTAGAATGTTACCCTCCAGCGTTATTTAATTAGTACGTGTCAGCGGCAGCGGAAGCTCCAAAAAGTGAGGGGTCACGTCTTTCTGGGTACCCCTAAGCTGTAGGATGGAAAATACTTTTTCTTCAGGGAGGGGTGGCAAGTATCGCGCAGGGAAACAACTCACAATCAACTTTGATTCTCACAAAATGTTCTTCTGATTGTTGTTATAGATTCTGAAAATGCTCTTGTATACTTAAAGAGAATTCTTATTTTCGCCTCCCTTATAATGAGGTAACCGTACCTTGACTTAGCAATAAAGTCTATT
Source organism: Pictodentalium vernedei (assembly GCA_031216915.1). Lineage (NCBI taxonomy): Eukaryota > Metazoa > Mollusca > Scaphopoda > Dentaliida > Dentaliidae > Pictodentalium > Pictodentalium vernedei. Next base: position 855,746,372 of record CM062297.1, read on the forward strand.
GAAGTCTTGGCTAGCGCTGCACGGGTTTTCGATAAAACTGATTGAATACCGGTTTAATTATAAAAATATCGGTTTATCGTCATTATTTATTTACCCACAATTTAGTTTTCAAGATCTCTTGTGTTAACTATAGTCCCCAAATGAATAATATTATCCCTTTACCCAACGAATCGGAAGCATCCACCTGCGTAATATACAAATCCATCAATTGAAAGAATAGGTTTCAAAAGAATTCAACAAAACCATATCATATGATCCCTCATTGGAACGATCTCGTCGAGCTCGTTGCAATGAGGGATCACATGATATTGTTTTGTTCAAATTTTGGAAAAATTTCGATAAACTAATATTTAAAAATATAATTTTTGATATCGTCTGTGTTGGGTAAAGCGTTATTCGAACTGCACAATCAAGGCATGCTAATTCGAACCGCCGTGATGGCTCAAGTCCCGATTGTGGTATGTATGTTCAGATATCTGCTTGCGTCGGCAGACGTATTTTCCAGTCTTTCGATACCGGTATACCGCAGTATTTTTTTAAATACCGATACCGGTATTCAGTTTGGAATACCGTGCAGCCCTAGTCTTGGCTTCTTATATAGACAGCCAGCACTTCAATAGAAAACATACAGACCCAATATAGGCCTTCTGTATACCGGTATTCAGTTTGGAATATCGTGAAGCCCTAGTTTCGGCTTCTTATATAGACAGTCAGCACATCAACAGAAAACACACAGACCCAATATAGGCCTTCTGTATACCGGTATTCAGTTTGGAATATCGTGAGCCCTAGTCTTGGCTTCTTATATAGACAGACAGCACATCAATAGAAAACACACAGACCCAATATAGGAATTCTGTATACCGGTATTCAGTTTGAAATATCGTGCAGCCCTAGTCTTGGCTTCTTATATAGACAGCCAGCACTTCAATAGAAAACACACAGACCCAGTATAGGCCTTCCGTATACCGGTATTCAGTTTGGAATATCGTGCAGCCCTAGTCTTGGCTTCTTATATAGACAGTCAACACTTCAATAGAAAACACACAGACCCAATACATGGTAAGTCGTATTGACGGTATCAAAACTGCCTTCCATTATGTTTGTTTATACGTATGTAGACGTGATTTGCGATGATTGAATAGTTCCGGCGCTAATTAAGTACGCAAATAGGTTGCTCACGTGGGTGAGGTGAGATATCAGTCACGTGGGTGGGATGAGGCAGGCATATCTCTCCAAGCCGTCTCTCCATCCGATCCCTATAAAGTTACACGCCTGTGGCGTAAAACTGTTAGCGTTTGCTAGACTCCTCGAAGCGTCGCAGATTATTAATCTATAACCTGGGTTCTAATCTCACACGCCAGAAGCGTAAACTCAGTTAAGGTCTGCCAAATCAATGAATAAAATGTTGACCAATGAAATTTTTTTTTTGTCAAAATATTTAATCTAATCAGCGACGTCTATCTGATGCACGTTGATTTTTGCGTACGTTTTTTCAACATCAAAACGCAAGCTCTTTTGTGTTTTACTTTGGACGAATGAAACATTTGAGAGTATGCATTTGAAGCACGCAAATAAACGTTTCGATTTCTAACTTACAAAAGTTACTGTGGACTCCACCAGTGACAGTAGAATGTGATACGTGTACCGGTATCGAATTACCGAAAAATACACAAGAGTTGGCCAATACTCTTGGGTGCTGAATAAAATTGCTGACTGGGATTTTGTTTTAGCTCACCTTCTTAGTCCTTCTGAACTAATTGGGTAATACTGAACTGTAGTCTTGAGTAGTGAACGCTGTGAAGGTGTTTTTTTTTCTTCATATCTCTGTACACCGCCACCGGTTGTCGATCCCAGGACAGGGTTATATCCTTGTCACTTAAGGTGTTGCTATTGTGTTCAAAATAAAAGTGCAGGTTGGAATAAAAGTAAGGGGTGGAACATTTATCAAAATGAAATACAAGTTCTGTCACAGATAATAGTACAGGGTGGAAATCCATTGATGGGGTGGAGGAGTAATGCTAGTTAATTTTTATCTAAAAGCCAACTTTCCAGTATGAGCCAGTTTACACTTTCGATCGTGCGCGTGGAACTGTGGGAAGATTTGGGATAAACAAATGCACATGGTAGCTCGAAAACAGTGACTGGAATGTCAACATCGACGAGATAGCTTAACTTTTGGAGGCACTAATTAACATATTTCGCAAAACTATTCCAACTGCCTTCATCCTCACGATACATTTATCTTTCCTGTTTGAAATTAAAAATAATTTACGAGACGAAAACAATGAATATTTTGTTATCCGTGTCGAAATGTTCACGAAAGCCAATTGTCATTTTTACAGTTTCCTTCTCGTCGCCTGAGTGCTAGAATGTTCTATGTCCCCTGTGGGACATAGACCATTCTAGCACTCAGGCGACGTTCTGTCTTTCCAATTAGAAATTTAATGTGGTCTACTGATTGAAATAAATAGCAAAAAATATCCCAATTCGTTTTATTTCCACTGTGCATTTCGCTATGCCATTCAATTCAAAGTCATTTATATTTGCTCGCGGAATCGCTCAAAATTCTGAAAGAAACATAGTTACGAAACACATCCAATACAGTTTTTTTCTGTCCAATTTTGAGAATTCATTCTAGACCGACTGGTACTGATCATGTGAATGATGCAGCAATCTGTCCACGGCTTTGTTATTTTGTATTTTCATTTTTTTATGCTTCAAAAACATAAGTTAAGATTACTGATTGGAAGTAGCTCATTTCAACGAGGATTCATAACTTATGTTTTCGAAGTAAAAAATGAGAATTTTTAGTTATGCAATAGGGTGCATAAGGCAACTGTCCCCTCCTAATAAATATATAGTATGCTTTCTGCTAACGGATTTGGGCTAGGGATACAAGCAGTAATAATTCATTTTAGAAAAAAAGAACCAAGTATTATCCCTCGGGAAAATTTCACAAAAATCTGCACCAGAAACACGCATTTTTCTCAACTTTCAGCTCCCATTTGGATAGGAAATTGCCGTCAGAAAAATGGTAATTATGTACACATATATACATACCTGTTGAGTTGACTAGCCATATAGTTCGACAGACACACTTTCTTCCCTCCAGATTATTAAATATGCTGAGTGTGACATAACTGCGCAAACATGCGTTGAACATCAAAATTCGTAAAATGAAGCTTTGCACAATACTGTATTGTGACATGGCTAATATTCTTGACTTCAGGGCTCAAAATAAGCGGTGTCGCGTCGCTTTTTGCTATGCAAAACTTGCAAAAAGCTACACAATGTTAAATTATGTATAGCATTTTGCGATACAAGATAATCAACTGCAGCCTATTAGGCAGCAGTTGATTATCTTGTATCGCAAAATGTAAATGAAAATTTGCAATCAAATTTGAAAACTAGTTCACTGATGCGTTACTTCTGATTGTGGAACATTCCAGGCATAACTCAGATTAACTCTCCATCAAGCATCATTAGCAACTTCATATGTAAGATGAGTTCTGTTGATTTAAATACTTCCTGTTTTTACAACATTTTGCATAAAATGTCCATTAAAAATAACTACAAGCCCATCAAATTAAAAATCCCAACTTTCATTTTGAGAACTCTATTAAATAACCAAGACGCCATTTATAACAGTATACAAGTCCATGCAACCCTTAAAGGCAGTTCAGTTAAAAAACATAGTTAATGTTTCATGTGTTACAGATCATTTGGAAATGCCCAGAAATGGATGAAACTATTCTATCTACTTAGAAGAATTCAATATAAAACAGCATAACATAACTCTGGTATACAAAAATAGCTATGTAATTTTTACAAAATGCAATTCATTTTTTGGAAATGCGTAGCATTATGCTACGCAAAGAAAAAAAATTATTTTGGGCACTGCTTGACTTTATCATTTATTTATTAATAACAAAAAACTAAGTTAAGTATCTATGGCTACATAGTGACTCCCACAGAGGGATGAAGCTCGGACAATCATTCATTACTATTTTGCCTGCATAGAAAACTTTTACTGTGAGGTGTTGGTTACTGGGCGATTTTTGAGAATAGCGCAGGCCGTTACGTTAGGCAAAGGGTTAATCAAAATAATTCATTCGAGGCAAGGGACTATATTGTAAACACTCGTGTTTGTACAACGCCCCTCACCTCACATGAATTATTTTCACATAACCACTCCAGTCAAGTGATTACTCCCTATTTCTTTCGAATCGTCATATCCCAAAACGTTGAGGGCCATCGTAGGAATTTATTCCCAAGCAATTTAAATTGTTAGACCTTTTGACTCATTTTCATACTCTATTTGTGTTCTTCTCTAAGGGATATAAGGTAGAAATGACGCCCCTTCGAAGCATTGACTGTCTTCTTTATTTTCCACGTTGATCACAGCCTTTTTATTTTCTGTGATACCGGCAAAATTTTATATACAGTGCGTGGAGAGTGGATTGTAACTAAATCAACCGTGGAGTGGAGTAACCACCCAAACTATAACTTTCAAATTGTGTATATATCGACAAAAAAACACAAGCACTGTTTCAGCCAATGGACCTCCGCGTTTGACGCGGAGGTCCATTGGCTGAAACTTTGCTGGTGCTGGTTTTGCTTTGCAACAAATTTGGAATTATCGCTAGGGTGGAATCTCCACTCTGTGGTGATTTAGTGACAATACACTCTCCACGTACTGTATGAAGACGTTCGCAGTAGATTGAACTTGTCGATGTGAATTTCTAGATTCAATACTTTTTCTATACATCTGGAACTAATTATACACCCCCTGTTTTTCGCAATGCTGTTAATAGAAACTGTCATCACTTTCCGGCTATATTTCAGAAGGCCAAAAGTGATTGTCTGTGGAAAGAATGGTATATTGTGGAATGAAAGACATCACCATGATGAAAATATGTATTTTAATGGCGCTAATTACACACATCTGTCACTTATGTTTTTGATGGAAAAATGATTTCTCGACAAGTATGGTGCCGGGACGGTCCATGGTGAAACAATGCCGGTAATTACTGACAACAAATGTAACTTGTGGGATCCTGGACGCAATAGCAGTGTCTGACGTCAGTACCGAGTGTATCCACGTGCCCGGGTGACAGCCTGAACCATCCCCCTAATGCTACCAGTGAGCCTTCTGATACGGTCCAGAGGCAACTGCTGCCACTTCTCGAGCAATGCAGCTTCCAAATCGTCCACATTCTATACAGGCGGATCCTTTGCTGGAACACGACGTCCAAGAAAGTTCCAGATGTGTTCTAAAGGATTCAAATCGGGGTTCATTGCTAGCCAAGGTAGTGTTGTAATACCGTTGTTCTGACGGAATACTCTCACAGCATGGGAACGATGTGGCCTTGCATTGTCGTCCATGAACACAGGGTGAGTAGCCAATGGGTTGTTGTCAAAATCAGGCACTACAACCAGGTTGATGTCGATGGATGTTCGGATGACCAATGAGATTCCCACATACAGTCACCATATCATGTTTACAATCATGAGAGAGTCATTCCCAGATCATTACTGATCCTCCATCATGGGGAGCAGTAGGTCTGATGTTCCTGATATCAACTAGAAACACTTCGGGTTCACTACATGAACTGTACTGCACGACATAGCAATTATTAAAACATAATAATCACTAAGAGTAACTTCACTGTCATGAAACATTTCGTGGGGTGCTAAATTAAGTTCCAGGTGTATACATATAAGACTAAAACAATATAATGAAAGTGTTCTTAAAGGTCGAGTTCCTATTTTTAATTTCGACTCTCTCGGCGATGAAACATCAATTACAAATCAAACAAAATCCCTATTGTGATACCATAGGACAAAACGACAATGTGTGCAAAATCGTAAGTCTGACAGGTGCCCAGAACGTTGCACATTACAATTTGTGGAAAGCGTTTTCTACTTCGTCTGTTCTAGCCCACTGGCGAGGGTGGGAACGAAGGGAACGCATTACTCTCTATTAAAATCTCGAATTGCACTGGGTTATGTGCAGAAATGTTCGTTTTCCCAAATATTCTAGACCAGAGATCTTGACACGTTTACAGTTTCCTATGGAAATTCACATTGAAAAGGGTCAATTTTTTCAAGGCCACTTGAGCTTCTTATTCTCACAAACACAATCCCCATTGGATGAATCATAGTCGAAATAGTGGTCAGACGAAAATTGACTAAGTCCGATTTTAGCTAGGCGAGAAAATGCTTCAAGCTAAATTCCAATTGCTTTCAAGATTAAATTCTCGGGTGGGCCAGAAAAGCATTTTTGATGAGCCAGAAGTCCCAATTTATATCTGCTTTCATAATAATTTGACCTTCCGCTGATTTGCCGAGGTCTATAACGAGGAGGCCAGCATCCACCCTGTCACCCGTCTGGTCATTCACCACACTATCCCTCATAATCTACCAGCATTCTGGCGCAAACTGTTTTATACTTTCCCCTCACTGGCACTTTCTAAATGTCTTCTTTTGTTTTCGTGCTAGGTAAACATCATGACGTTTGATGAAGTAAACACTGTTACGATGTGACTGTAGTCTTAGCGTAACAACTTTTACGTCATCAAACGTCATTAATTTGGAGGAGTCGTCGTGTTGATCGACATGACGCCTTCTTGGGGGGGGGGGGGGGGTGCAGTTTTAGTGACGTTCCAGCAATCCAGTTGTACTAGTTAAAACTAGAAGTCCTGTCGTGAAATGCGCACAAATAGCACGTCGATCTGCGCGTTAATCTGCGCGTTATGGCCATAGTAAGGCTATCAAATTCTGTACATTTGACCTGTGCATAAGTAATGTTTCAGCCAATGGACCTCCGGGTAACCTGGGGGTCCATTGGCAGAAACATTGTCTGTGTTTGCTATGAGTAACCAGGATAACCTGCCGTTCTTGAGATGCCATTCGATATGGCAAATGCGCGCAATCCCACGCGCAGTTAATCCTAGATAAGCGCACAGTTCGTGACAGGACTTCTAGTTTTAACCGTATAGAGATCAGTGCTCGTGATAGACATCCCTAGAGAGAGTAATTTCACTTCCCCAAAATTACTCCTCTGAAAAACCACCGCAACATCATTTTCCAGATGTCCGTGCGACCTGATTTTTGCTTTTTAATATCATCCGATTTGCAACCAGTTACCCATGACCTACCTATTACCGATTATACGCGTGTGCCTTTATGTAATGTAATCCATTTACATTTTTTCTTCATTCAGGTAATGCCCTGCTGTCTTTTGCGTTGTTAGTAAATTGAATGATGTGGCTTTGTCCATTAACATTCAGCTGGATATGCCCCACGGTTCGTCGTAAAATACATTACCACCGATGCACCACGAATAACGCATAAACTAAGTTTACGTGAACCACAGAAAATGACAAGTCTTTCAAGAAAATTTAATTAATACGAGTTTTACATAAAAAATCAAAACCTCACTTTGATTTCTGTCTCGCGGAACTTTAATTGAAAAGGGTAATACAGATCATAAAAATGAAATATTTTATTACTTTCCAAAGTGTGATTTACTGGGATTTCCCGGTTTGATTATAAACGATAACTTCACAAGTGAATTATGCAATCAACAATTGTGTCATGTATCCGTGCGCGCAAACGAAGACGCTTTGCCATGGGTGTAATGGGAACTTCATTGTTTGTTTTTTTTAACCCTTTACCTAACATGAAAAACCAACGACACTTGAAAAACAAAATTCTTCAAAAACTACTTTTTTCATTTTTTTCCTCAAAAACATAGGATATGACCCCTCGACGAGCTCGTTCCAATGACGGGTTATAACCTATGTTTTAGAGACAAAAAATGACGTTTTTTTTAGAATAGCGCTGGCCGGTTTTGGCCGTTACGTCTGGTAAAGGGTTAAATAATATAATTATCGTTAATAATGAAAAGTAATAAACAGAGTAATCGCTTGACTAGACTGATTACGGGAAATAATTCATTCGAGGCGAGAGACTACATTGTAAAAAACCCGCGCATTCGAGCACTCGTGTTTGTACAACGACTCTCACCTCTCATGAATTATTTCACGTAACCAGTCCAGTCAAGCGATTACTCTCTGTATAACTTCATCTGAAATGTAAGAAAAATGAAACAGAGAGCACCCTGACCGCCATACGTCCATTGACATACCGTGGGCTGTGATGGTTTTTGGTGAGCGGCCATGTTGTTGCGGCGTTATTGTCAAGGTGACGTGTGGAATTAGCGCGCATACGCATCACGTTTTATTATCGTAACACGTGTTTCTATCTCAAGTTTTGTTTGATGGAGACCATATTCGCCTCGGCTATGGCAAGAAGGTGATGCAGAAATGAATGCGTGGGATCGTGTGCCGTTGATTTCTGTTGGTTACCGACCAGCACCATCTTCAATACTACCACATGGGTAGCTCTTGGTGCTGGAATCTTAATTCCGCTGTGTGGGGATGTGTCTGATTCAAATGGTGAGTTACTGTAGTATAGTAGGCGGCACGACATCTACCCGTGTCGGTCTATCACAAAGTAAATCTTAGTATACAACAACATAGCGTGATGTTCAGCGCGCTTGCTCGCAAGGACGTGGAACATACTGCGACAGGACCCAAGGCTCTTTAAGGTGAAATACAATCCGATTTCTGTTTCCATATTTATGTTTTGTACATGCGCATGGTTTGATGTTCTCTGTCATGATTGAGATGTACTCAGATAAAGCCAACGAGCCTTAATCTTGGAATATATGTCCCTTCAAGCCTTGCACTCTAAAATCCGTTGGGTTAAAAATCAACCCAAATCAACTGAGTTGAGTGAATATGAACCCAATTTGGGTTCATATTCACTCAACCCAGTTGATTTGGGTTGATTTTTAACCTAACTGATTTTAGAGTGTGTGTAGCCACACTGTTACCAATCGGTGACCACTATTGGGAATTATATGTTAGAATCGCCCGGACAACGGTAATCTCAGTCTATCTGAATCTGCCGAACCCCCCCCCCCCCCTTTGCTATATGAAGCGAAGAGTAGTACAACACAGCGATGTTCATTCTCCTGTTGGCGAAGAAAGGGCTGGCGGTGTTGGTAGTAGATAAGGGGTAACGTAGTGATGATACTGATAACCGGGATTCGCTGTGAATGCAGCTAGTGGTGCATCGGTATAAGACGGGGGTGGGGGTGGTCGAATCTAGTGGTATTCAAATGGATGGCTTAAGCGAGTGATACAATTAGCGGTGGTGATATGGTGGTGATATGGCAAAGCAGTATTAGTGGTGGGGAAAGCTGTAATGGTAATGGTACTAATTAGTACTAGTGCTATATATAGCAAGCAGTTAAGGTAGTAACGCATCAAGGAGGCTATTCTAGCTTGATGCATATAGGCCGAGATCGTCGTTGCATCATCCGAGTCTTGAGTCATATCTGTCGAGCTTGATAATGGGCAATTCTGGAAAAGAATTTCATGTCTAATAAATAAATACATGCAGTACGTGGACAGTGCATTATCACTAAATCACCCGAAGAGATCAACCCAAGCAATAATTGCAAATTTGTTGCAATGCATAACAAACGCAAGCAAAGTTCCAGCCAATTAACCTCCGGGTTAAACCCAGAGGTACATTGGCTGAAACATTCCTTGTGTTTGTTTTGTTCCTATGTACAGAATTTGAAAGTCATGCTTTGGGTAGCACCCCTCCATACCATACACCGTATACACGTATCGCTTAATTTTACATACTGCACTACGTGGAAATCAGCGAAAATGTATTTTTCAAATTTCCTGCATACCATAGAATCAAGAAAGGATGCTGCCTTTATTTACAATGGCATAGCGAGGTTTCGAACTAACTCCAAGAGTGTTTCCTTCGGCACCAACCGCCTAGTGAAACTATACTAAGTCGCGCACACCACTCGGCCATCGTCAGACCCGGTGGCCGAGTAGTGTGCATGGTTTAGTACAGTTTCGCTAGCTGGTTGGTGCAGAAGGAAACTCTCCCGATGTGGGGTCGTACCCCCGTTATACCATTGCTAATAAATAATAATTAGTACCAATGGTAGTTGCAGAATACAGTAGGAGTGAAGACTGCGGATGACTGCAGTAATAGTAGGTGGAGGTGATAGTAGACAGCAGAAATGTTCGCTCGGTGTGTAGTCAATCGACTGTGATATAACCGACACTGGTTCCACAAACTTCCCAAGCGAGTCATCTCCGCTAGGCCGAATGTCTCGCTAGTTGCACACACTGTGGTCTCCAGTAGTCCACAATTGCGCCTCTAGTTTAGACATGGTGGTGTTGGGTGGTTCTCAGATACTCGTATGTGCGAATGTGCAGCGAGTATTGTGTCTAAATTGTTCACTAGAACACCAATATATATTGTCACTCCAGCCATGAGGCCATGTGCGGATGTGCCTTTCTTGGATTGACAGTGAGTGAGTAAATATGACACTCGTGCCGACGTGGCCTGTATAAGCAGTACGAGCAAAGGTCACGTGCACACTTTTATTGTACCTCCTGTGACGTGGTCGACCATGACTTTGGTAGAAATGCATGCCGCCTTTTGATATTCGGAACAGGAACAGGAACAAGTGCAAAACAGAGCTGGAAACAAAAATACTGTAAATGTTTTATAGTAGAGCATTGGTGTGTTACATCTAACTGTATTACGTTAACTTTGTAAAGAACAGAGATTACCGATGCTTTTAGAGCGCATTTTTATAAAACAGTTCATATATTGCCATAAAATGTTCGTCAATAAACCATGGGAGTGGCACTCCTTTTCAAACACTTCGAGACATGTAAGACAGACGTAATCGAAGGCAAATCGACCTAAGCACTAGAATTGTCAGAAAGTTCAACACTTAGTGTACGTGCCACCGCCATTGCTGGATTTATTGGTGGAGGGATGCATCCATGTTTTGTGATATCTCCGCCATTCGGTAACCGATTATTTCTAAAGATGGAGTGGTGAGACCCAAGTTTGTTACCAGTCTGTCTGAATGACATCTTGAAATTGCTTCTTCCAACTTACAGTGATGTTTTTGTACTGAGGGTGGCTGTAAACCTAGTTTGTGTGGACCGTGAAGTTCCGATTAATAAAATATTCCAACTATATCACCAAAGCATTCCTTACAGTTAAAACTAGAAGTCCTGTCATGAAATGCGCACAAATAGCACGTCGCTATCAAATTATGTACATATGGCCTGTGCACAAGCAACGTTTCATCCAATGGACCTCCAGGTAACCGCTGATGATGATTTTTATTACCTGGTAAACGCATGCGTGGACATCACTGCCCACGCGTGGATTGCAACCACTCCACGGCGATTGCACTCCATCTGTACTCAAATTTGGTCATGCTGGGGCCCTAAATACCCAGATCGAGTACCACAGCCACGCATTTGTACGGCCGTCTCTGTGTGTGACAAGTATCAAGCCAACATATTAAATCTCGCCTCGGAAGAAAGCCTTTGATAACTGATAGGGGTGAATCGACATCTAATATAACAATCCAAACGGACATGTCTCGATTGGACGAAATATTTGGAGTTGTACCCCCCCCCCCCTCCCCATCACCTCTTCCTACGCTCCTGGTTGAGGTCTCATTTGGGTTGTTTTACCCGAGAAACCCAGTCAAGTTTACAATTTCTAACCCGAATGACTCGTTTTGATTGTTATTGCTTGTGGGTGTACGCTACAGTTTTCTTGGATTGATCGCAATCCACGTGTGGGTGCGTTTCCCAGGTAATAAAATGGGAGAACAGTTGAAAATGGATCCATAAAAATACTCCTTTATTCATTCGCAGGTTTTGACGTACCGATGGGTTGTGCTGTTGAACGTGTGTGTGGGGGTGGGGACGGGGTGTGGTTTGCCGTCATTAAATCTACGATAATGCCAATAAGGTCATTTGTCTTTACTCCACGTGTTATAATCGTGCGCCAGCAAGCCAGCATTATGTTAGGATACCTGCTACATGTAGTTTCTTTTTTGGGGTGTACGCACAATAGTCGGGACATTGATCAATCAATTATGTTTACTCCAGCATCATCAAACCCGAAAGCCACCTTTCGGTTGGAAAATGGTCGAGGTAGAAAAAACACACAGTACTGGGCGAATGGGGAACTCATTAATCCTTTTACTGCCACGCCCACTTTATCCATATATGGAGAACCTCTATGTACGCCTGTATGTGAGGAAGTTTAATAAAATTTACGACATACTTGAAACTCTGTCATCTGATTAATTGTTGGAAAGGGCTTAATTAAATGGTAGATTTGATCTGCGCATACCAGAACGTACAGATAACCGTCATAAAATAGGTGACAATAGTCGTTTTCGGCAGCTTAAACAAAACAAAACAAAATTAATGCAGATGAATTTGTTTACATTTGCATACCTATTACTGTAATACTTTTATATCTTACCTCCTACAAGTACCTGGGAATTTCATTGGTTCAAAGACGTCACATGCATACTGCATATAAAACCCAATACTGCCTGTCAACATCACTATACGCTGACAGCTATGGTTAATCTCCCCTTTGTTCATTGATTATTCAAAATGACGGCTGCCAATAAACGCTTCAAGTTGAAAGTTTGAGTGTTGGAAGCCCATATTTGGTCGGAAGTGCAGGTTAGGCAACTTAAGAGGCTTCATATTCTGTGGATGTGTGTCATGTTACCTTCGAAATGAAACTGTTTGGTATGTATGAATTTGCCTTGTTACAATTTATGGGAGAGAGTGCCTGTAGGCACTCTCCTGTAAATTGTAACAAGGCAAAGACAAGTGGACACATTGTGAGAATTCTCTCATTTAATTTTGATCGCTGTTGTTATAAGTTCTGTGCATCGATGCAGCAGTCGGGAGATATATTCGTTACACAGTTTGTTGGTGGCCTAATATGATATATATGGTGTCAGTTAATTCCATATTGGACTCGAGATTTGCTCTCGTCCAATATAAAATTAACTGATACCATATATTCATATTAGGCCACCAACAAACTGTGTAACTTATAATACTGGAACATTTCCATACCTTAGTTTCAACTCAACATGCACACTGTAATGGTGTAGCAAGCATGTATGCGGACAAAAGTGGAACGTGTCTTTACATCCCTGTCTACAACAATAAAATTTTGTTTCACATGATTTTTTTTTTATTTCACCAGTTTGCTTAAAGTTGGACACTGGGTCCAACATGAGATATTTAATACGTCACGGGGATATACAATAAATTATACCCGGGGCTGCAATTGCAGTGTTAAAGAATTGTAAGAAGAAATCGATGTTGTCTGTTGATTTAGAATGACGTGAATATCATTGACTAATCAGGCTTTCCAGTCATTTAGAAAGCCAACTTAAACACAGGCGGACGTTGCTGCACACATTTGAGTTCGTCTTTTTTGTCTGATCGCCTCAAAACTAAATTGATTGAAATGTTTATGCCACGCCATCACAGCAATCTGTTTTTAGTGATCATATTCTTTCTTTCTGGGGTATTTGAGGTAGAGTCATCTTTCAGATCTTCGATACTGACGCTATGTGAACGAAAAGTTGCAAACAGTTCGCTGGTGATAAAAAGCGAAGAAGCCACAACGCCTGTAGAATGTGGTATTGCTTGTGCAAATCACGAACTGTGCAAATCTGCCATCTTCAAGAGAAATAAGAGACTGTGTGAACTGTTGGCTGCAGGTTACAGATACTTAGATGAAAAATGTGAATGCCTGGATGATGATGAAGACGTGGATTTTATGTACAAGGTATGCCTTTCTGGTGTTTTTTTTTTTTTGAAACTGCGGAAGTCAAAATACGTTAGTAAGTTTGTGCCAAAATACATTAGTACGTTTATGTTGGGATGTTGGTGTCCAAGTTGCTTGTACTACTAATTGGTGTATTGCAGTTAAAACTAGAAGTCCTGTCACGAACTGTGTGCTTATCTAGGCTTAATTGCGCGTAGGAAATGCTCGCAATTGCCGTATCGAATGGCATCCAAAGCACGCCAGATTCTCCTAATTGCTCATAGTAAACGCGGACAATGTTTCTGCCAATGGACCGCCGGGTTACCCGGAGGCCCATTGGCTGAAACATTGCTTGTGCACAGGCCGTATGTACAGCCTTTGATACCCTTACTATGGCCAGAACGCACAGATTAACGCGCAGATCGACGTGCTATTTGTGCGCATTTCATGACAGGACTTCTAGTTTTAACTCTAGTCTGTATTAGTGTTATTGTCAGCAGTTTGTCAGCAGAGTCGTTGGTCCTCTGTTTGTCAGCAGTGTTATCAAAAAGGTCTATCATTGGGGCTGGAGTTTGAAAATGACCATTGGAAAAACGGTAATTCTGAAGCAAATAAATTACTCTAGCACAGTCAGTAAAGAATGAAGTTGTTAGATTACTAATTACATTTAGGGGAAAGTTGAAATTTTCTATTCAACAAGATATCGTCCACTGGGTGCAACAAGGCGCCATCTGCAATGGCATAGCATTGTACATTGTTGCATTCGGGAGACAATTTAATTCATTGTATAAATTAATAGATATATTTGATATTTCATACATATAAGTTCGGAAAATGTACGTCAAATATTAATATTGCAACAGGCACACTTATTAATGACTGAATGTATAAAATGCAATGCATTTGATTTAATTCTAAATTGTCACAGACAATAATAATCATTGTCCCTATATCCCGATAAATTCTGTCTTTTGATTGGTCGGAATGCCTTGGACAAATAGCCATGGCAAAGGGTACGCCCAACATCCAAGGTAATTGAGAGCGTGCAACATCCAGGGTATAAGCGCACGCGAAACATCGGGGGTGTGTGGTTTAAACGAAAGCTGTCCGCTTTTGCTCGCCTCTAAATAAAAATCGAACCAAAAAACATGAAAATAGTCACAAATGTCATCATCAGATTTCTGACAATTCAACCATAAAAATAAAATAAGAGCAAATACTTCGTCCCCTGAGTACCAATGTGTTCTATGTGCCAATAGGCACATAGAACACATTGGAACCCAGGGGAAGATATGTCAACAAAATACTGTTTACTCGTTTCCTTAACGACCTAAGGGATGTAACTCTATCTGTTGTCTTCTGCGATTATAAAAACAAAATAATTATCACGAATTTGGTCCAAGTGTTTGTGGAGCTGAGAAATGTGTCCACAAATTTATTTGTTTGTATTGTGTTTCAAACGGGACAAAAACGTTATCTCCGTCAATATGTATGGTATATGGAGATTTAATATCCGGATGTCTCATTTAAACACCTCGCCTGCGGCTCTGTCTTTAAAAAACGACATCCAGGTATTAAATCTCCATACACCATACATGTTGACCGAGATAACTTATAATAAACACAAACTCTACCGAGAAATATAGTACAGACTATACTCTAATTCTTTATTGTCTTAGTTATTCACACTGGCAAAGTCAGGACACCCCTATTAATTGCATGCATAGACAGAACACGATGTGTGTTTGAACCCGTGGGTGCCGTGGGCTCTCGCGAAAAATGACAACGCCATTCCAACTCGTTATGTGAAACACCCACCAATTCAAACACACATCGCGTTCTGTGTTTATTACACATCCCATGCATTAAAATTCAGTCAAATAAACAAATTTTAATTCCGATGTTTAAACCCAAAGGCGAAGAGTACGTTTGTTTTGCTTGAAGCTGTATTGATCAAATGGGTCGTTAAAAAATCAGAACAACCTTTTGAGAACCAGTCTAAATTACATCCGTTATCTGTTTTGTTTGGCGTGTTTGATGAAAGTCGTACCGCTGTTTCTCTTTGTGGGTGTCCATTCACGCCTAACCATTTGGTGGCTATTACTGATAGTGAACATAAAAGTACAAATTTGGGCAGATTTGTAAAACAGCTAGAAAAAAGCTTTTTTAAAAGAAGTTCGAAGCATGCCAGGATGTCCGAGGATTTACCGAAATAAAATTAACCAATTTAGATACATGGTGATCCGCAGGCGAGACGGGCACGGAATTGGGTTAATGCTGTGGTTGGAAATGATTGTTTTTTTTAATATTATTTAATGTTTGGTTAACTAATTTGTTTATGGACCGACTTTATTTTGCTTTGGGCTTTTTCTTTTTCACACTACGGGACAGACGATCGATAACTGTATAACAAAATTTGGAAAAAGCGTAACTCATGATTCGATGGGAAAGGAACTAGTATAAACGGTGCTGGGAAAAAAAGTTCATCATCAGTTGAATATAGAAACATTTATGTCATAGCTGCGATTCCGTTAAATACAAGGGTTTAAGGTTTAATGGACCTGTAACAATAGGCTAAAATGTATGTTGAAAATATAATTTTAAGTAGTTGTGCAGTGCACCCTTGAGCACATCCTTGTACATACAACAATCGAACAACTTTTCCCAGCGTCTGCGTTTAGAGTTTCTCTTTAAAAATATTGCACGCGGCTGTGTGCCATAATTATGGCAGCTTAACCCTTTGAACCCAGCGGCCGCTTTTCCGACCAGAAACACGATACGTCAAAACGTCAGAAAACAGGATGGCTGTTTAGTAAATGTGTGGGGTAGACCAATCAATATTCGAGGCTGCACGTTGAAGATATTGATTGGTCTACGCCAAATAATGACTATAGACTCTTCTAATTGCTGCCATTGAACTGGCGTGGAAGATACCACCAGAGTTCAAAGGGTTGAGATACCTATGCACATTAAGGGCTGACTGACCGGTCATGTACTGTAATGTGCCTCGCAACATCATGCAATATTCGTTATATTATACCAAACAAAACTTATTGCTCTGCATCCATTACTTTATTCCAATTTAAACAAGAACCCCTGATCAAACCACACAACACCCTCTTCCTACAAATAACAAAGAGTGCATTGGAATGTTTCATAATTCTGAGCAACACTCTTAACTTAATAAATACATAACAGATGGAAAATTAAAAAAAACGGCCGAGTCCTCTTGGGGTTCCAACAGGACATACTTTTCTTGCAGGGGTTTTACCCACCCTTTTTGCGATAATATTTGCGATAATAGTTTCGCCGTGACAAATGATAATGGCGTTCTCGCGTATATTATGAAGTTCGACCCGCTGTCACTTGAGCGCGGGCCATATATAGAGGATATGGAATGAGTGTTTTTCTCATATAATATTTATGAAACGAGTCAAAGAATTTTCCGTTTTTGCGAGCCTCTGGCGAGCCCAAACGGAAAATTCGGACGAGTTTCATAAATATTATATGAGAAAAACACTCATTTCATATTCTATTTATCATATGACACACACACGCACAAATCAGCCACTTAGTATGACCCTTTTAACCCATCACCTAACTTGAGTTGCAGACGGCACCTGGAAAAAACATCCTCGTACAACTAAAAAGTTTCATTTTTTGCTTCCAAAACATAGGTTATGACCCCTCGTCGAGCTCGTTCCAATGAGGGGTCATAACCTATGTTTCGGAAGCAAAAAGTAAAAATATAAAAAAAAAATGAATGGCGTTTTTCTTGTAGGTAAAAGATTAATACAATATATCCAACCCTAAATAGCACATATAACGTAAATTCTTCCTACTGAAATTAAGTGACCCAGTTGTACTTTGTTTGGCCAATCAAATTGTCCAGTTTTGAAATTGACCAATTTTGAAATTGACCAGTTAAACTCCCAACTCTAATTATGCAAATTATGAAAATGTGGCCGAGTTGTATTTTGTTCAGCCAATCAAATTGTCTAGTTTTGAAATTGACCAATGAAATTGACGGAAGGCTTTATTTATCACTGATTAATGTTAAAATAAAAGATCAAATGCTTTAAAGTGTACAAAACGGACGAGGCATATGATAAAGCAAAATATGTACCCGAGACATTACAAAACATTAAGAAGGAAATAATATTACTGAGGTGTAATATTCTTTCATAAATACTGCTGTTTATGTTTAATTGATATGGTTTTGAATTTAGTAAAACAATATGGTGTTTGTCTCCGATGACCTAACAATGGAGATCTACCATAAGGCCATCTACCATTGTAACCCTATGGAGAGAGCAATTTTGAATGTGCCTGCGTGTACTTTGATGTCGTTATATTTGACTGAATGGTGGACTATTTCAAATATATCTGAGAGAAGAATACATGATTTTCAAGGACTTTGGTAGAGATTCATCAAGCCCTTCCTTGCCCTTCACCTTAAATTAATTTCTTTATTATTGACACTTGTAGACATCAGATCACAATTCTTATACAATTGTTGCTTCAAACCAATAATACTTCCGCCTGGCAGTGATCCTTTGTAACCTCTCTGACTTTTGAGGAGATGCGCGATCGGATTACGCCACTTCTTTTCTGAGGAGCGTTATCGCGTTGTCATACCTATGAGGCACATCATTTGGAACTGTGTGCACTTTCTAAAGAACGTGTAGATACCAAATCATCGAATCGCCACCAGAACTGCCACGAAGGCATGACATTTCAAATTGTTGGCGACTTGAGGCTTATCGAAACCTCTAGCCGGGGTCGGGGGTGAGATATCCACCTAATCCCCCTATCACCGCGCCCCTGCCCACAAGACATGATGGCATGAATGATAAATAACAATTGACTGTCAGGCGGATCAAAACTAAAGATTTCATCTCGGTTCTTCCACGTAGTTAATACAATGGGCTGCGTTTCTTGTTTTTATCACTCTTCGTGTCTTTACCGGGTTCTTAGAAGAGTTGAAGAATAACTTAGAATTAATACAATAAATGTCGATCGGATAAATATGTGAGATTAATGAGGTGAAAGTCTTGTTACAGCAACTTGTCCGGAACAAGACCATGGACCCCCACCCCACCCCACCGTATACTTTCCAGTTTCTAATCGCCTCTAGTTTCGGCCGAGCCGAACTAACGCAGTTAAAACTGCGACGCAGCTCGGTTACTACATTAATTATGTTCGTTCCACATAGGATTGGTCAAAAATAAGTCGAACACAGTGAACAATACACAAAGAAAAAAGTTAAGCAGCCCCTGGATATTTACCATTGTGAATGTATTTATTGATATCAGTAGCGTACAGGCAAAGTAAGCTTCAAAAACTGAATGCTGTCTTGCAATAACATATACAGGCTATCGGAACGCACAAAAATCGTTTTAATGCCAGAACTGGTGTACCAACAAGTAACTGATAGAGCTAACTACGAGACGAGTCAACAAAACAGCATTTCTCCTTTGAATTGACAGAAATGTCATGTGTAACCTTCTAGAGAAATTGTCATTTTAAATTAAATGAAATGTTATTGTCTTTTTCTTCTTCTTGAGGGGGTGTCTCAAGTAAATGGAAGTCCGTGGCCGAGTCGTTCCCAGTATGACCAATGTCAGGTCCAATACAGTACAGTCGCTTTGACAGGCCATATTCCAAGCGTGGACCGTGATGTCCACGCATGTGTTTACCAAGTAATACAAATCATCAGCAGCACAATTTTAATTAATGAAGCACCAATTATTGACACTTGTTGTACTATACATACTAACTGGTCTGGTCAACAGGTTGTGAAGCCCGGCGTGACGACAATTACATCAATTACATCTATTCATCAAGGCTTGCTTTCGGAATGCCTTGGGTGTGCATTGATCATTGGAAGCATGTCGTAATTTAAAACCCACAAATTTTGCAAAGCAATTGTTAACTCTTCAAAACGCTTAGCAGCTTAATAAAATCTGAATAAAATGGTTTAAACTTTTGAAGTGACTTAAAAACTTGAAAGGAGTAATAAATCGCACCCCCCCCCACCCCCTCCCCCCCCCCCCCCAAAAAAAAAACATAAAGTAAAATAAAATAAAACAGAACAGAACAAAAAACAAAAAGAAACAGCTATCCCCATTCTACCAACATGCTAACATTTCAAAGAAATCCGACATATGTTCATTTTAGGTATGGATATTATTGGAGAATATATTTTCAAATTACGAAATTAAGCATTCAACAAAATTTCGGAAATGAGCATTAAACGACCATGAAGGAACGTCCATTTGGCAGGTTTTTCGGATGAAGTTTTAATTTTGAATGTGTTATAAAGTTCAGAACTCCAGAAACTGCTTGAGCCCGATGGGACCTCCAAGCACTTACCACGCTTCTGCTTCCCTGTTTTATCATCTGTTCCATGTTGGAACATGCAGCTCATCGCAAGTCTTTTTTTTGCATGCATGTTTCCTTCTCACTGATATTATATGGCATTTGGGCGGTCAAGAGTGAAGTGTATGTGGCGGTTCTAGGATACAAAAATTTAATGGATCCATCATTAATGTAAACGTTTTGTGAAATGCAGGCATGTCAACCGGTACCTGTACCGGTACTGCCGGTTCCCTCATTCTCAAACCGGTACCGGTACTGAAGCTTTTGTCCCGCCGGTACCCGGACAAAATTATTTTATCGGGAAATTCCTAAGTGTACGAGGGTAAACAGGTTGATAAACGTGTATGACACATTTCAATGACATACTTTTAACTTATTTGTGAATGAACATATCTACTCTACAGGTGCATTTTCTGTCTGCACAACGACCATTTTGACTTTTCAAACGTCGCATCAAAGACAATGCAAGCGCCGTCATCAGCTATTTCAAAGAAATTATTCTGCGGTGACATCAAAGTAATCATAAAGCACGATATTCGTGCTTTATGATTCCTTTGACGTCGCCGCAGAATAATTGGCACGACGCCACTTTTGTCTTGCGATCTTGGGGTCTAGGGCGGTTAGAATGCGAATTTCTCTCAGTCTCATCTGATTGCGATATGCCATCCAATTGTTGATTTGTCTCTGTCCCTTCCCGGTACCGGTTTTGTTGGCATCGGCGGTGCTTTGACATGCCTGGTGAAATGTCATTGTTGTGTGTATTATTTATGTGGAGTTGTGCGCAAAATCAACGTTTTTAATGCGAAATGACCCCCTACATTTGAAGTGACGTAAAATGTAAAAAAAATGACGATAGAAAAAAAACAACTGCTATCTCCATATTTTTTTAGCTCTACATCATATGACATTTTAAGAAAAATGGACTAATTTTAGTAGTATGTGATGTGGTTTTCAGGGAACATTTGGGGGACCCCGGTCTGGGACACCGGAAGTGATGTCATGTTACGTGACCTAGTTGCGCAGTGTTGTGTTGTCTGGTAACCCGCGTGAGCGGCCATCTTGTGACGTCATCCCCATAGTGATATGTGGTGTTAGTGCGCTTGCCCAGCGCGTGTTGTTAGGGTGATACGTGTATCTGTCGTCCATTTTGTATACTGGAGGGCGTTGTCTTGGTTTCTATGGTAGAATGTGGTTGCTATGTTACCCAAAAATTTCTTATAGGATAGGGGTGTGCTCGGAGGGTGTGTTCGATTTGAATAGGAGTAAATCAAATTACCACAAACAACCCGACAGTCCCTCCAAATCACCCAAATCCACCCCAAACTACCGAAATTGACTTTATGTAATACGGATTCCCCCCAGAATTCTTTTTAGGACCGCCATGCCATGGTACTGAGAGCCTCCCCCCCCCCCCCCCATGGGTAAGTTCTATTGGACTAGAGTAGTTTTTTCTTGTTCGGATTCCCCCATCCTTTTTAGGACTTCTTTGTTCTATTTAGTCTGGCTTCCCTAGACATATTTATGTTCTATTATACACATTACAGGTAACACATAGGCACATGTTGGATGTGCTAATATGTGCTTATGTGAAAAGGCGCAATGTGACACATTGTGCACTAGCACATAAGCACATGCTGGATGTGCCGATATGTGCTTATGTGAAAAGGAACAATGTGACATTCTGCACTAGCACATAGGCACATACGGGTATTTGAGGGTACCTATGGCCTGGTATTGTATTATATGAGGATACCTATCAGGAAAACCTTCTGGAGAATCCCTTTTTTGTCGTATGTGCTTATGTGAAAACACACAAGGTGACATATTTTGCACTAGCACATTGGCACATACGGGTATTTGAGGATACCTATGACCGGAGTCATATACAGCTCCTATATAGGTAGTCTTACCAGTCGCTTCCATCTTGTCTCCAGCTATTTGTCCTATGATTTGGCTCAATTGTAGTCATCCAATACTCTATGGTCTTCTAACATCATTGCAGTCTTGTGCCATTGCTATTGCCTACCGTTATTTTATCCCATGTCTCAACCATTAATATTGACTTGTAACACACCTTCCTAGCTATACCTAACACGACATGGCGCAACTAGGTCACGTGACATTACGTCAATTCCGTGGTCCCCGACCGGCGTCCCCCAAATGTTCCCTGAAAACCACATCACATACTACTCATTTTAATTTTTTAACTTACAATCCCTTATGAAGTCATAGAGAGTTCGGCCATAACGATTGGGAATATCTAAAGTTTTTTTGATAGAGATTATATTCACAAAATTTCGAAAAGTCCAGGCTCAAAACCAGATTGAAAATGAAAGATATAGGAAAAAAGTGGCATTGTTGGCATCAGGTGTCTCAAATTGAAATTAAAAACATAATGTGGCACAACTTCAAATGACCAGAAATAGGTGTGGCAAGTTTTATATCTCCATTCCATATAAATAATGATTTTTGGACACACAAAATAAATAGATTGATTCTCATGCATTTTTTTTTTTAAATCAGTGAGGGAGGGAGGATTTTATTTATAACATTTATTTTGTTCATGCATATAATGAGTATGGATTGAGAGGTTTTCCACGGCCATTTCACACACAGAGTATACAAAAACGCATAACAATACAAATTAACTCATTTAATTTTAACTCTCAAGAGCCTAATTCCAACTTGGATCACTTTGTTTACTGCAACAGGACAATTACCCTAAAATGCTGTCTCCTGGTAAATTTGCAAGTTACATTCTAAGAATCTTGGCAGAAACTTCTGGGCAAAGTTATGCTCTTCAGATTTCAGTTATATTCATCCATCAAAAAATGTGAAAGTTTCGAGTCTCCCCATTTTTGGAGACACTGCAATGCAGTAAAAAAAAAACAATGAAGGGTTCAATTTCACTGAAGAACCAAAACATTTTTTGTTTTTGACCTCAGGGAAAATTATGAAATATTTGGTGTAACGTAAAACGTCAAAGATGGCGATAAATCTTATTTTTTGATTTGTACAACAAAATGTTAAATAAACTTTAAGAATGTTAACAATAATTTGACTGAAAAAGCAGGGTAAATTCAATCAACGTTGACGATGTCAAACTGTCAATCAAGCATTCACGTGCAGATGGCAGTACTGCCCACCGGCGCAGATATAAACAAAACATACCTGTGTGTTTGCGATAGAAAGTATCGTTTTCACTCCATTTTAAGTGATAATGTCGATTATTAAGACCATGGTAAAAATAAAACAAATAGGTACTTACCCCGGTAATCAGATTTGCACAAAAGCATCTTAATGGTACTGTATTTGTAATATTCTGTTGTCCTCATGGTGATTATTAAATTCACGTTACATCAGGTATCACTGCAGTAAATATTTGGTTGAATGTTATCTGCCTTGAAATATTGCACTCGGATTTGATGCAATATTCTAAAATAAGACACCTCTAAAAAATATTTATTGGTTGCGAAAACTGTTAAATCATTTTATTAGGTTTTTACATCAATGCTGAATACCCCAAAAGAAAAGAGGAGATGGTCGGATTATATTCTGAGTCTAAGAAATGCATTTATCTATTTGTGTATTTTTGTAGAGGAATTTCAGAAAAAAATAGGTTCAAGGACGGTACTTCACTTACTGCTGAATTTTTCTCTCTTATTTATTGCATGACCCCTTATTCCTGACCGGAGGCAGTTGAGTGGAGGTCTGTTCTTTATGAAATTATGTAGGTATTTGAATATCTAATATTATAAGTTACATGACGTGTAGCTGGCTGATACATTTCCATACAAGGCGATGAGAGTTCATATCAGGTGAGGCGAAGTATATTTATTATGTCGAAAGTCCATGTAAATCAAAAGATTAATAAATTTTCACGAGAAACAAAGAACGACCGGAGGTTTATTTTTTAGAAGCTGCAATTGACAGCACCGCGCAGAATAATCAACAGTAACTGGCACCGGTATGTATCCATGGTGACAGTAAACAATCTTCGCTGTTCAGTAAACAATCTTCGCGATATGTCGTCCCGTGAGTTCCAATGTGTTCTATGTGCCAGTAGGCACATAGAACACATTGGAACTCAGGGGACGATTTGTTCACAAAATAAAACGTATCGCTACACGCATATCTGAAATAGCCTTACACATATTTACTGTCATTACCACCTGAAACGGGTTAAAAAAACACTTTTAAATGTTCAAAAACTCACTTTCAATCTGCTGAGTAACTATAAAGAAAATGTTCGCTTCAGGCTCAGCATAAAAAAATCCATAGAGTCGTAAAAAGAACAAAGATCTTTTGGGACTACAAATACTACTTTCTGTCCATTTTTTAAATATTTAATGTTTTATATCAATAAATACGGTACCTTGAGAATATATTTGGTACTTAAATTATCTTATTTTGTTTCAATTCAAATTTTGAAAATTCGAAGCGAGTAGAAATGCCTCAATTGGATCAAAATAGTAATGGCTACTACTTACCTGATATCAAATAATATCAGGTGGGTTACCTGATACGGCGGAACCTTTAGATGGTATTCAAGCGTCTGATTGGACACACTAACTTTGAAGCATAATATACTCTCCCAAAAAAGAAAGTGTGCATGCTAAAAAATAACACTAAAAAAGATATAGATTTTCATTCATGGAAATTTTATGCAATCACAGATGAATCAATTTGTGATCAACACGAGAAACTTCATTACGCTACGACGAATACTCTTGGTGCCATGGAGAGTCAAAGACACTAAGGGTCAAACACAAAAGTCACACACTCAATATCTGGTATGACCTCCGTCTGCATCGACTACTGCTGTGCATCTACGCCTCATGGAAGCGAACAAGTTAGCATGGAAGTGTTGTGGGATGTTGTTCCATATTCTGATAAGCTGTCTTTGGAGTTCCACAAGCGTTGACGGCGCATGGGGAAGCCGGCGTAGCTGACGTTTCATTTCGTCCCATACGCGCTCAATGGGTGAGATATCGGGCGAATTTGCGGGCCTGGGAAGAACATCCACTTGTTATTGCTGCAGATACTGTTGAACAACACGAGCTGCGTGGGGTCGGACGTTGTCCTGCTGTAGAATGACGCCGGGGCCGTGACGTAACGTCAAAATCGGACGAATTGCAGGTCTTCGAGGACTTAAGCCGTATTCTCTCAGCCGGTTGATTACTGTTTGAGGATGTATCCGTCTCAGGTTAGGGATGTTCCTGGCTGTCGTCGTTGCCGTTTGTTGCCGGTTCCGGAGATGAACGACAGGGATATACCGATCTTGTGCAGGGGTGGTAACTCGGGGTCTCCCGGAGCGGGGTCGGTCTCGAACGTCATCATGTTGTGCATGTCGATGGACTAGCCTGTCTACAGTGTTACGGTGGCAGTTCAAATGCTGGACAACCTCTCTGTGTGTTCTGCCAGCTCTAATCATACCCAGGGCAAGGAGACGTTGATTCATTGTCAATCTTGGCATGCTAATGTGGCGTCGTTTTAACAGCAGCGCAAGTGTGATTGTGAACGATAGGAAGGCCTTACTTTAGTGTTTAAATACCCAAGGTTCCCACTGCTGCATGAATTTTCAGACTCTCCACGTGCAAAACATGCCTTTTCACAAACGTGCAGCACGTCATTTAACGTTAATGCAATTTTAACGGGGAAAGCTGTTTTTGTGTTCAATATAACTTATTCATGAACAGGTTAACACTCTTTACACCTACGAAATTATTTTTTTGGAGTTTGATCAATTTCTGCAATGCAGACTTTCTTTTTTGGGCGAGTATAGTAAGTGATGCGATTATATTTTTCTCCACATAATTGTTATAATGGTCGACTATTGACAATCATTTAGTACTGTGATACCACTGTAGACATTAACGAATATTACGTATGGAGGTTCCACTACTTAAGACAACTTTTGAGAGTTTGTTGTTTCGAGCAATCTAACAATTTTTTCCTTCCCGTGTAAGTGGGACGGCTCACACACACGAAGTTTGGATTTCATCAGGAAAGGGATCGCCCATTATTTCGCATTTATTATAAACTGTGTGTTACTGAAGAGGCAGTGCAGGATGTTACATAACTATTTTTTTTTTCTCGCAGAAACAGTCAAACTGTTGTTATATAAAATCTTGTAGTGTAGTTACATATTATCATTTTTTTTTACCAAAAGCCCCATTATTAAGCGACACATTTTACCAAACTGGCCAATAAAACCCCTCAACTCCCTATTTTTTTTCTTCATTTTTTGTCTCAAAAACATAGGTTATGACCCCTCATTGGAACGAGCGCGTTCCATCGAGGGGTCATAACCTATGTTTTTGAGACAAAAAATTACAAATAATGAAAATTAATTGCCGATTTTTTTTTAATAGGGCTGGCCGGTTTTGGCCGTTATGTTGGGTAAAGGGTTAAATAACATTTGGAAAACACATTTTGATACAATTGAAGCTGGAAATGGGTCACAAGAAGAATACCCACTCGCAGAATGAGACTCCGTTTGTGGTGTCCTCATAGCATTTGTGGTCATGCACAAAGGAATGATCGATATGTCAATTTATGTTGCACAACATTAAAGAATTGTCTCACAAACCGTCGATCGAAAACATTCTTATATCGTATTTGTTACGAATGTTTAACAACAATTTTAACTAACTGTAACACTTCTAACGATGTCGTCACAAGGCGACGCCCAGACGGATGTCCAATACCACACACATCAAGGAATACTATATTGCATAACTTCCTGTCAAGACTGTTACGAGATTCTTTTTTTCAAAAGTGGTCTAACGACCCAATTTACAGAACACTTTTAAAGGAATGTATTTAACATAATCCCGTTTGAGGACATGCCGCGGAATCTCTTTTTCCCGGATGTATCTAATATAGTTTGCGAATTGTGTCCAATTTACTCACTTTCCTTGTGGAATAGCGGACCTGAACACCGTTAATAGAGCACCTCAACCACTGGAGATCGAACTTGTTTTGAACGGCGGCATCTGCAAACATGACATTTTAAATGAGTTGTACACGAATAACTCCACACTGTAATAAGCCGCCGTAGGAAAAGAACCTATGGAAAATCCCATGTTGAAAAACAATCCTAACAAAAACCGCATAGGTTCGACAAAAAGTCACAATTGTATTTTTTTTTTTGTTAAACCCGCGCATATCATTACATAATTTTTATTTACTTAAAGTCAAAATTTCAAAGTCAATTTGTGTTTGTTTTTTTATCATTATTAAAGGTACTTTTTATTATGATCTTTGATGCCCATATAATGTAACAACGAATTCAACCTTGTTTAACATAACTCATCAAGCTTTGTCAAAGAATATTGAATTGGTTAAATTCTAAGTTACAGTATTATGGAATAATTTTCTACAGAGGAAACTAGAAGTCCTGTCATAAATAACGCAGAAATTCTCGTTGGTTAATGCGCCCCTTTCTACAGAAGAAAGAAGTAGTCTGAAATACACAAGAGCGTTTGCGCTGTGCAATGCAAAATATAATGTTTTTTTTTTTGCGAGGTCGGTAATGAAATCACGAAATGAACCGATCAAATAGAAAGAAACTATTGAGACTACAGTATGTGGAGGAGGGATTACTAGTAAATCGCCGTGGGATAGATTTTTCACTTTGTAATTATTTAAAATTTCCGAGGACAAAACACAAGAAACACTTGCGCACTTCCATCACATGGACCACCGGGTTTCACCCGGTGGTCCATGTGATAAAAGTTTGCAAGTGTTTCTTGCGCTGTTGTGAACAATTTTATATTCTTCTCGAGTGGCGCAAATATGTCGATGCGATTAAGTAATAATCCACTGTCTTCATTCTGTATATGAAGTCGGATTTTAATATCTATTTCCATCATTACATGTACATGTATCCCAGTAGAGGTTAGGAATGATGTTAGTGACCTTTGTTTGTTAGTATAGAATTGTACAGAGTTGGGTACGCTGTTTTTCTGCAGGAATTTAGTTACGCTAATGGTGCAATTTGACAGGAACAAAGGTGTACTTACTCGGCGCGCTATTTCTTGTGCTATTATGAACAATTAATTATAATTACTTTTCAAGTGGAGAATTTTTTGGCACTGCGATTAAGCAGTAATCCTCTCCCTTCATTCTGTATATCGTGTTTAAATATTTATTTACATCATTACATGTACAGTACAGCCGCCGTAAAGTGGTCACTTTCCACGGGTGGGCAATATTTCCACGGACGCAATAATAGTAGATTCCAATCACTAATTATAGGAATAATCATCAAAAATTTAATTAATGAAGCACCGGGTATAACCCGGTGCTTCATTAATTATATTTTTGCTGCTGATGACTTTTATTACCTGGCCAACGCATGCGTGGACATCACTGCCCACGTGTGGATTACGACCAATCCACGGCAACTGTACTGTACATGTATCCCAGTAGAGGTTAGGAATGATGTTAATGGTCTCTATTTACTAGTTTAGAATTGCTGGGTACGCTACTGTTCTACAGGGGTTGAGTTACGCTAATGAGGCAGTTTGAGTTTTATAAGGACAAAAAGTGTTTTTATTCAGCGCGCTATTACGTCAGAATAGTTCAAAATACAGTCACGGGATTTCTAGTTTGTTTCAACTGTACTCGATGTTTTGTTATTTGATATCAGTATACAAAGGGTTTATTATATAGCGAGAACATTTTTATGCCCCCCCCCCCCGACTTAGGTCGGGTGGCATATAGTGATTGAAGTGTGCGTGTGTCCGTCCGTGTGTCCGTGTGTGTGTGTGTCCGAGCCAATAACTCGAAAACGGTTAGGGCCACAGTCATCAAACTTCACACAATTATAAAGGACCATGGGAGGATGTGTCACACACCATAGCCGGGTTCATACCTTCAAGGTAAAGGTCACATTTCAAGGTCACACTAAAAATTGGTCAATATTCGTGTCTCAACCGTAACTCAGAAACGAATCACAGTACAATTGTTAAACGTTTTACAAATGTTAAGGACAGTCAGAAGGTGTGTCGCGTATAATAGTTTCCGCCGCATCTGCAAAGTGGAGGTCACATTTGACCTTCATATGTTCAGGGTCACAAATCGTGTCTCAAGCATAACTCCAAAACTATTACGGCTACAGTCATCAAACATTACTCAATTATAAAGGACAACGGGTGGATGTGTCACACATCACAGCCAGGTCCGTAAGGTCAAGGTCACGTTTCAAGGTCACACTGAACACGGTTAGGGCCACAGTCATTAAACTTCACACAATTATAAAGGACCATGGGAGGATGTGTCAAACACCATAGGCGGGTTCGTACCTTCAAGGTCAAGGTCACATTTCAAGGTCACACTAAAAATCTGTCAATATTCGTGTCTCAGCCATAACTCGGAAACGAATCATAGTACAATTGTTAAACTTTTTACAAATGTTAAGGACAGTCAGAAGGTGTGTCGCATATAATAGTTTCCGCGGCATCTGCAAGGTGAAGGTCACAAGGGGGGGGGGGGGGGGGCATGTGTTACCTTAGTAACATTCTTCTTGTTTTTTCTTTAATAAATAGCAAATATTTAAAAGTCATTTTTTATTATTCTTCAAACCGTACAATTATGGATGAAATTGGAATAAGTTCGTTGTCATGTACATTTATTTCTATATCGTACCTCCTACAAGTATCTGGGAATTTCATTGGTTCAAAGTCACATGCAGACTGCATATAAAACCATATACTGCCTGTCAACATCAATGTACGCTGACAGCTATGGGTAATCTCCCCTTTGTTCATTGATTATTCAAAATGGCGGCATCCGATAAACGCTTCAAGTTGAAAGATTGAGTGTTGGAAGCCCATATTTGGTCGGAAGTGCAGGTTAGGCAACTTAAAGGGCTTCATATTCTGTGGATGTGTGTCATGTTACCTTCGAAATGAAACTGTTTGGTATGTATGAATTTGCCTTGTTACAATTTATGGGAGAGTGCCTGTAGGCACTCTCCCATAAATTGTAACAAGGCAAAGACACGTGAACACATTGTGAGAATTCTCTCATTTAATTCTGATCGCTGTTGTTATTAGTTCTGTGCATCGATGCAACAGTCGGCAAGATATATTCGTTACACAGTTTGTTGGTGGCCTAATATGGTATATATGGTGTCAGTTAATTCCATATTGGACTCGAAGCTACTATATTAGGCCACCAACAAATTGTGTAACGAATAATATTCTGTGATGTATCGTGTACTATTGTAGTGTATATTTTTTTCTGAATCACATGCATGTAAAGTTTTGCAGTTTTTATTCCTTTCGTTTATTTTCGTTGAATCATGAGCAAAATTTTTAAAAATTAGGCTTTTCCCAAACACATTCAATTTTTGTTAGAGTTTGTTTTTCCATAGCGTTTTCCGCGTATGGTTTCCTCCGTACCCCAAGTTCATTATCCACCGAGTGCGGCATGAAGTGAAGTTGTATCAGTGTCGCCAGACTGTTTTGTTCCGTTTATATTTTCAGGATTACCCCTGCTACTTCCATCAGCCATTTATTAGTGGTAAATGTCAGTGTGATGCTGGGTTTACTGGAGAATTTTGCAGGAACCCTCTAAGAGGTTTGTAGACTAGTAATATTATCTAACAATAAGACTAAATTAGAACCAATACATAACTGGTAGCTTCTCCATTGGATTAAGTAATTATTAACATTTTAAAAACAAAATAAATCTGGTTACATGACAGTGAATGATTGTTTTCTGTTTCGTCGTCGTAGGCCAAATTCTAGTAAACGAATCGTGGAGATGTGAAAATCGCTTGCTGTTATTTATAAAATGTTTCAAACACTCTCGACTCATATTTCGTTGCGTTTGGTTGAAATGAATTGCAAAACTTCTTTTATGTTTTCGGTTGAAATTAAGTCGTTTGTTGTTCTGGTATTTTAAAGATTGTTTCCCCTTAACCCTCTTAAAGCCACGCCCACTTTATCCTATATGGAGGACATCTATGTACGCCTGTATATAAGGAAGTTGAATCAAATTTATTACATACTTGAAACTCTATAATTTGATTAATTGTCCTAAAGGGCTAGCAGAGCCCTTTCCGACAATTAATCATGTGGTAGGTTTGATCTGAGATCGTATAGATAGTTATCATAAAATAGCCGACAATAGTCGCTTTCGGCAGCGAAAGTGTTTATACATGCCAACCAGTTCAGCCAGGTGATAATGTTGTCTCCTCGCCTACTAAAACTCCTTGTTACCTTTACGAGTCGGGTGAATATTGATTCAATTCCACCATGCCTCACCGAATGAATATTTACAATTTATGAAGGAACCAAACACGAGAATTCGTTTAGCTCATGCAGTCCAGAAGGCCAATAGTTGAATGGCTATCAATGCTTCGTGTAATTTTCCTCAACTTTGTTCTTTTATGTGGTCAATTCGCCCGCGATTGTTTTTTTTATTATAATAATCCACTCTTTGTGCGGCTTATCTACCTGGAACTGAACTTACAATTTGCTTCTGTCAACATTTGGATGCATTGATGGAGAAATATTGATTACGAAAAGCATATTTTTGAAGCCCGGGAAATGATCGATAGCGAAGCCAGTTTCCATTTCATATCCAAATATCCTTTGCATGGTGTATTATCTGACTTGAAATCCTATTTCCTTAAAATTCTGGTTTCAATGCTAAAAAATGAAATTTTGTTATCACATTTGATAGAACTGAAATTGAAAACTTGAACAGTTTGATCAGTGAGTTTTGAAAATTATTATTATCTACTTAAAATCCACTTTACGTTAAATTATTTTTTAATGTGAAACAACCGAACACATTTTATGGCAATGGGGAGAAGTAATATTGAAAATGGGTCAGGTGCGGTTGGATTTATAACAATAATTGTGTGTTATTTAAAATAATGTGCGGTTGTTATCTCCTGAATTATGACAGGTCATTATTTAAATAACGCACACGTATTGTTCTCATTCTTAGGGACAACAGCGAAGGTAAAATAAAGGTTGTAGTCGACAGTGAATTTTAATCTGGTTCAATGTTGCATCGACCTCGAAGACCTGTATCTTCTCCGTACATTCTTCGTCTTAAAATATCACATCCAGATTAACCAAATTTAAAGTGAAGTCTATTTAACGTTCCACAGGGCGTAGATTGCAAAACCCAGAACCGTAAATCATATCGAAGAATCAGAAATAGGTTTCTGAAAATTAAAACCCACTGCCGGTAACTCCATTTGTTTTATCTTCGTTGTTGCCCGACAAAACATTACTTGCACGAACAAAAACTGTGCATTATTTTTGAATGAACAATCAATCATTAAAATTTCGTTTAAGTGTGTTGATGAGACTTGCGGGCAATAGTGGTTTTATTTAGGATCCTTGATTTTTTCAGGGATAAGTTTTTTACGAATCTGCTATTAAGGTGGTTTTATACGGTCAAGAAATAGTACGAACATATTGCGCAAATATATTTGTTTAATCACACGCAAAAATTGCTGATGCAATATCACACTAATTGGCTGAGAAGCAAAGTTTCATTTGCAATATTATTATGAGCTTGCAGAAAATAGAGACAGGTTCTACCTTTCTTCAATAATTTGCATCAATAAATTGATGCAATACATCCATTTTACACGAGCCATATTTCATGCAATATATTTTGAAATAAATTGCACGCAAGAAATTGCAGGAAATACAGCTCGTGTAATGTGAAACCACCTATTGGTGTGTGGCGGAATTTATATTTGTCCGTTAATGTTTGGAGAAGGGATTCCGTGACACAGAGTGTGGGTTGCTGTGTGTTTGAAGCGGATAAAAAGCGATTTTTCCAATGCACACAATTTTCTTTCTCCACGTTTTGAAATTCTTTTTTAGTCTGCTTTGGACAATAAATAAGTAATTTTGGTATCTAAATTATCATTAGGTAGTCAATCGTATCTCTCTTAGTATGTTTAAATGGCTTTCTCCCAATGCGTTTAAACGCTTGCTTAGTATTATCAGTTGAGACCCATTTAGATAAGAAAAAAGTGTTTTCACCATCTTTTCATGTTCTGTAACTTTTTTATCTGTTTAATATAACAACAGTGTGCGCATCGTTACATATAATACAAACACTGTCCTTTTCATCAATATAATAGTCTATGATGTGAGATTTGCTTTTTTATTTTATTACACGCCTGTTCTATGAAATCCCCATCTACAACACAAAACCATGCGGAAAATGAATATCCGTTCCGCGCATATGTGCGGAACGGAAATCATTCGCGGACTACTTTTAAATAGAAGCCAAATTTCACTGGAATTTTCAACAAATCGTGCAACGCAATTACAATTTAAATCTCTAGCAATAGCTGAAAATCGTCTCCTGAGTTACAATGTGTTCTATGTGCCAGTAGGCACATAGTACACATTTGGAATTCAGGGGACGAAATAGTAACAAGGGTTCCCCTCGCCAATTTGGTTGGCGATAAAATGTGTTCTTTGTGTTGATAGTTGTCAAATGAATTGCTAGGTGTCCTTCTAATAATTGTTTTGTTTTTATGGACATAAATGGATGTAATAAACACAGAACGACACACGCGTGTGAATGGGTTAATCGATATGGCAGTTGTGCTATCGCGGAAAGATAAAACTCGTGGCCTGCGGCCTCTCGTTCTATCCTTCCGTGCTGCCACTCGTGCCATATCGGTTAACCCATTCACGCGTGTGTGTCGTTTTGTGTATTTCCTGCGAAGAATAAAAAAACCTGCAAACTTACTGTACAAACACAGTCGTTGAACAAAGAGACAAAGTGGACACTCAGTGTTGGTAGGTGTGATACTGTTAACAATTCTTTATGGCGGATTATATGTGAACTAGTTGCTTCTAACTGGCTTATCATAAAAAGCAAAGTCTCCTCTTGTTACTTTTACTCCGAGAGCTGCCTGTCGTTTGCATTTATTAAAAGTAACAAGAGGAAACTGGGGTTTGTTTTTTACTAACGCAACAGGTATTTCCCAGATATTTACTTCTTAATTGATCCTTTATCGCTCATCTAATAATTCAAGAATATACCTCCATAGATGAGATAAGTCAGGGATGCATTTAAAACGTAAAATAGACTGACTAATTGCATTAACTGAAATGCAATCAATGTTCCCTGTCAGATTAACTATTCATCGTTATCCACCTGCGAAATTAACCCTTTGAACTCGAGCGGTCCGCTTTTCCGGACAGGAAAATGATACGCCATAGCGTCATTAAATAGGATGGCTATTCAGTAAATGTGTGGGGTAGACCGGGGCTGAACATTGAAAATATTGACTGGTCTTCCCAAATAATGAATATGGACTCTTCTAATTGCTGCCATTGAACTGGCATGGAAGATACCCCTAGAGTTCAAAGGGTTAAGATTTCAGTCTCTGTAAGATTGAAGAATATGATATATAACTGCAGTAACTCAAAAAATCCATGTGGGCAATTAAAGAAATGTTTTCAAAAATGGCGACCTTACCGAAGTTAAAACTAGAAGTTCTGTCACGAAATGCGCGCAAATAACACGTTGATCCGCGCGTTAATTTGCGCGTTATGTAATAGTAAGGCTATCAAATTTTATACATATGACCTGTGCACAAGCAATGTTTCAGCCAATGGACCTCCGGGTAACCCGGCGGTCCATTGGCAGAAACATTGCCTGTGTTTGCTATGAGTAACCAAGAGAACCTGCCGTGCTTTGGATGCAATTCGATATGGCAATTGCGCGCAATTCCTACGCGCAATTAAGCCTAGATAAGTGCACAGTTTCGTGACAAGACTTCCAGGTTTAACTGTATACCCATTACATTGTCCAGTACATTAACTCTAAACCCGCTGAAAACTCTAAAGATATGTTTCATCAATGGTATTCTTTTCGATTTAATTGCCTGGACTATATCAGCTGGTTGCAAAAGTGAATCACTGGGGTAGCTTTTTCGACCCACTGAAATATTTCAGACGCATGAATCTAATAATATAGAGAGTAGACTATTTAGGGTTTGCCCGTCTTTAGCCCACCTTCCTTACAGAATTCGACTGTGGCTTGAAAGCATCGGTACACTTGTTCGCACCAACAAACTAGGTTATCCAAAAAGACTTGAACTATCTCTACTGCTACGTTTGATGTTATTATGGGGGTGGGGTGGGGGGTGGCACGGCGTATGAAGGAGGAGGTCTTCCGTTAACTGTGCCAGATTAGTATACCTGGTTGGGTTTGACAGAAGATGAAATGTAGCTAGGTACAAAGGAAAGCCACTCAACTAATAAAAATGGTAAGATTGCTGTCGAGGGGAAGATAGTCTGTCAGAGTGCACGGTAGTTTTCAGTCACTTCAAGTGATCATGCATGGAGTGGCGGAGCTGATTTTCTGGAAAAAATGCATAATGGAATAAGTGTAAAATGGAAAGACAGGTTGAAGCTTGAAAATGAAGTGTTCCAGTGCACATAATGAACACAGAGAACAATTATATGCGTGTATAAAATAAAAGGCAAAGTAAGGAAGATGTACATCCGCGGAACTCATCAGAGACGGGACAGTTGATGTTTTGGGTGGGAAATAAGCTTAGAGTGGTCGGATGTTAGGGTAGAATACAAGATGGGGGTTGTCGAGCGGGAGGTTAGACACACAAAAAGCAGAGGGGCACTATTGTAGATAGACAGTCTATAATTGGGAGGCCCAGATTTTTTTCTTTAATATGTCCAGCTGTCGTACCTGTGAACAAAATGACATTAACCTTTGTTGATCTGCAAACTAACCACTTATTTCCAGCAGCCGCGCACCAGATTCACTTTTGCCATACATCTACGATTTTTAGTGAACAAGGTCGGGGGTAGAAGTGTTAAGGGCGGAGCTGATAGAAACACTGGTGCGTGCAAGAATGAGTTGGTGACATTGATACAAGTAAGACCAACCAACATAATTATGAAGCATATGTCAACAGTAATGCTGACCTCGCACCGTTAGAACCAATTCTGTCAGAGGGAAAAGCCGGATGTGACGACGTAGTCACGTGACCCAGTTACCTCGTGTAGAATGTGTTGTGGTATTCCGCACGAGCGACAGTGCTGTGACGCCATTACCATGGTTGTGCCGCTATAAATCCAATATGGCGACTTACCTATTCACAATCGACTGTAGAAGCACGTGCTGCCCAAAAACACGCGAAGAACATGCGCACAGATATCTCGTACCGCCATGACAATGACATTACGACATGGCCGCGTGCAACCATGACAATCGAACCTAATATAACTGGGCTACGTAAGGTTCGATTGTCACGGTAGCACGTTCATTCCTTTCGGCAGAATCGGAACGAAAGGTGCGAGAGCCGCTACTTATGCCAGAAGCAACCTCCTTGTTTATTCTTTATCTAGGAAGTGACGTCATACCACGATACATTTTGGGTGTCACATTCAGAAAGACCATATTCATACAAAACAATTTTCGGCTGAAATGAACAAACTTATAAAAAAGGTAAAAGAAAATTGCGGTGGTGGTGGTGGGGGTGGAGGGGCGGGGGGTCGTATATACTGAACACCGCATGCCCACCCGTACGTTAGATTGGTCGTCAGGCCGTTAGGCTGTGAACAAAATGTCCATATTTGTTAAACTCGGCACATAAGCTAACCGCCATGAAAATATATCCATCTACGATGTGGACTGAAAATGTCATTGCTCAGTTATTGCCTTGTTCGCTTTTAATTTGTAATTCGGTGGACAGCTTGTTATCTTTCATTCTCTTGACATTTTCTTTATAACCTGACACGTAGACTAGGGTCCTGCGAATATTCGAGATTCGATTCGATATCGATACCATACGTATGCTTCGAGATCGATCCCGAATCAGTCTCAGGATTCGATTTTTTCGAATCTCTCGTACTAACTTCAATTTGTTACATTTCCAACAAAAATAGGATAAAACTGTCAATAGAAAATTCATTCATGTAGGCTCAATTCCTATTTCTTTGAGTAATTGACAATGTTTAATTGTTAGGTAAGGTGTGAATTTGGCCCAGAACATTATCCATAATTTTGGTTTTTGAAGGCTTAACTTGTTACTATTCACGTTCTTAAGAACGTGAATAGTAACAAGTTAGGCCTTCAAAAACTAAAACTATGGACAATAGGCCTAGTTGTTTCAGCGACGGTGCTACACAGAATATTTAGTTATTGGTGTTTAAGGTGTTCACTCCGTCGCGTAAGGGGGTCATCACAGTGTTCCGTAACTTCCGTTTGATGCAATATGAAATAACTTGTCTATTAAGATTCGATTTGGGATTCGATTCCATGTCGATATCAGAGACTCGATTCGATTCGAGATTCGATTCGAAAAGAAATTTGTGATTCGCAGATCCCTAACGTAGACAAACCAACATTGGATCCCGTGCATATCTGCGATGTTGGGTTCGGTTGAACTCATTTTGTGAGAGTTCTTGCCCTCAATCGACTTTTTCTAACCTTTTGTCTTGTTCGGTCAATTGTTTTTGTTACACGCCTGTTCTATGAAATCTCATCAACATCAACAATCAACCACGAGAAAAATGGAAATCCGCTCAGTACGCACGTACCGAACGGAAATCGTTGACGGACTATTTTTACATAGAAGCGAAATTTCTGTAGAATTTTCTTCTACACATCGTGCAGCGCAATTGCAATTTTGAGTCGCCAGCGATAGCCAACAAGCGTCTATGAGTTCCAAACTGTTGTATGTACCAGCAGGCATATAGAACACATTGGAACTTAGGGGTCGAAATAGTAACACGGGTTACCCCAGCAAATTTGGTTGGCGATAAAATGTGTCCTTTTTGTTGATAGCCAATGAATTGCTGAATGTCCTTCTAATTGTTTTTTTATAGACGTGAAGGTGTGAAATATAAACAGAACGGCATGCGTGTGTTAATGGGTTAATCTATATGGCACTTGTGTCATCGTGGAAGGATAAAACTCGATGTCTGTGTCCTCTCGTTCTATCCTTCGCGCTGACACTCGTGCCATATCGATTAACCCATTCACGCACGTGTATCGGTCTGTGTATGACAACTTATTCCATCGCGGAAGGATAAACCTTGAGGCCTGTGGCCTCACGTTCTATCCTTCCGCGCTTGCGCCCGCGCCATATCTGTTAACCCATTCACACACGCGTGTCGTTCTGTGTATGTTCGGTCATGTTTTATAAACGTGATACAGAGATTAATCAACACGGTAAACTGTTCAACTTTAAGTGTGAGGTCAACCTGGCAGAGTTAACGCTCTTATTGACTTGAAATATTTGCTTAACCTCTTAATGTGGAACGTGGGCATTTTATTAGTCCAGCTGGTACAGACACCTCTAGTTTGGGGATAGTTTCATTGATATTTTCTTCTTAATTGTACATCCCTGTTAATTGAATATAATTTTCAAACACAAAACCATTTAGCATACCTTCAGTACAAATTTGATCTGTTAATTGCATATGGGTTGTAGAGTAAACTCCTGTTAACTGTATATAATTTTTTTGTAATATGTCGAAAAAATTACTGTGACACGCACCAAATTCCCCTTATTTATCAACCTTTTTGGCCTCACTATATCCAATACAGACATTTATTCTATTATATCTTGTTTGACAGAGCTCTATGAGCTCTGTCAAACAAGATATAATAGAATAAATGCTCAGTTTACCTCCAGAACACAAGAAACTGACCAAATCCCTGCTAATTGTATACTCCTGTTAATTGAATAATTTTCACTGGCAAAATGGATATTCAATTAGGAGGCTTCTACTGTACAACCTCAGGGAGACCTGAAACCTTTTATAATTTTTGATTGATGTATATTTTTTTTTA
This sequence comes from Pictodentalium vernedei, assembly GCA_031216915.1. Taxonomy (NCBI): domain Eukaryota; kingdom Metazoa; phylum Mollusca; class Scaphopoda; order Dentaliida; family Dentaliidae; genus Pictodentalium; species Pictodentalium vernedei. Next base: position 855,785,315 of record CM062297.1, read on the forward strand.
AGTATCGTCTCCAATATGTTTGCCTCATTACAATACGCACTCTCCCATTAATTGTAACAAGACAAATCCCCATAGATTAAATACTTTTACTTCAAAGATAATACGAAGAGCATCGAAAAAGTACTGATGTTTCTGGCGTCCAAATGCAATGAGAAATCATTTACTTTATGATATTGGGACGAATCATACTCCAGGCCCGGAAAAACGTGTTACCAGCTTCAGGATGATGAAGATCATTTTACATCGTACAGTTGAAACTAGTAGTCCTGTCATGAAATGCGTACAGATAACACGTCGATCTGCGCGTTAATCTACACGTTATGACCATAGTAAGGCTATCAAATTATCTACATAAGGCCTGTGCACAAGCAATGTTTCATTTGCAGAAACATTGCCTGTGTTTGCTACGAGTAACCAGGAGAACCTGCCGAGCTTTGGATGCCTTCGATATGGCAATTGCGCGCAATTCCTACGCGCAATTAAGCTTAGATAAGCGCACAGTTCATGACTGGACTTCTAGTTTTAACTGTATATGCGACTCTATTCGTATTTTTCGCTTCCTCTTAAAACGAGATGGTGTATTAATACGACATACTGATTGGAAATTAACTCTTCCTTAAAATTGTGCATTTTATTGTTGCCAACTTACCGCATTTGCTATCGTTTTACGAAACTTTGAAACAATATTCCAAACTAGTTTTAGAACTTACAAACGTGTGAACGGATGGTGTTCGAGTTGTTGTTTTAAATCTGTTTGTTCTAGTTTGTTCATGTGTTGGGGAACAAATCCTAAAAACATCCCCAAAGTGTGCCAATAACCCATTTGGCAAAGGAACTGATTTACTTTTACCCAAACACCGACTGGAGATATTTAATTGACCTATCCAGTATTGTCTATGGCTTGACATTTCAGTAAGTTTTAGCTGCAAAAACTTATCAAGTGAGCACTGGTTGTAGACAATATTGAGCGAGGTGTCTGATATTTGGCGAATCACTCTTCTCTGATACGTATGGACCAAGGTGGTTTTTGTACTCAAAATTGGGCTCTAGAACATTTGTGCTGCAGCATGTGCATTTCCAATCGCAGAAATGCCTCTGTTCAGTATGGTCGCATGAGGAATGGGTTTGACAGAATCCTACCAGCAGGCGCATTTATTATACAGGAAATTTCAACAAACACGTTGAAATGAGGACTTCCGGGACAATTATAACACGCACGTTGTCTATGAAACATTTTCAAGTGCAAACTTATGCAAATCTATTTTATATTCCTCCAATACCAAGTTAATCATGCAGTAATTCAGAACTGAGGGATTAACGAATCGGCTTCATCCGCCAGCGTTTTTATCAGTTAACGAGTTGAAAAAAAACATATTTTCAAACAATTTTAACAAAACAATATCATGTAACCCCTCATTGTAACTATCTCGTGGAGCTCGTTCCAGTGGGATGTCACATGATATGAAGAATTGAAAAAAACAATAATTAAACTAATAAATGTTGATATCGTCTGCCTTTGGTAAAGGGTTAATGTATTTTTAAACCTTCTTAACCCCGCTGAACCCGAAAATCCTACTTCTTGTACAAATTTGCTGATTCGTCTCTATAACTCATAACTCATAATTGTGTTTGCGTCATACATACGTAACAACAAGAAAACTTACACTAACATAATACACTCAATGGCGACATAATAAAAAAAACAACCTCTAAACTAAATGCATGTGTACAACGAAACACGCATGCATACCACAGGGAGATGACATAGCCAGATTGGCTGTCTTTAGAGCTGCACGGTATATCGATAAACCGACATATACCGGTATTCATCCCAATATCGATGGAATACCGGTGTAATTACAAAAATATCGGTTTATCGTCATTATTTATTTACCCGCAATTTAATATTCAAGATGTCTTGCGTTTTGACTGTAGCCCCGAATGAATAATATTATCCCTTTACCCAAGGAATCGTCCGCATTTGCCCGCGTAATATACAAACTCAGCGGTTGAAAAAATATTTTCAAAAATTTCAACAAGACTATATCATGTGACCCCTCATTGGAACGAGCTCAGCGAGCTCGTTCCAATGACGGGTCACATGATATAGTTTTGTAGACCTTTTTTGAAAAATCTGATAAACTGTTATTTAAAATAATAAATTTTGATATCGCCTGCGTTGGGTAAAGGTTTTTCGAACCGCATCATCAAGGCATGCTGATTCGTTCCGACTGTGATGCCTCAAGTCTCGATGTGGTACTTATGTTCAGATATCTGAACAGTTTTCGATATACCGGTATACCGCGGTATTTTTTGCAATACCGATACCGGTATTCAGTTTTGAATATCGTGCAGCCCTAGCTGTCTACCTGTCATCCCCCATGAAAGTGATCTTATATCGCAGTGTATCAGAAAAATTATATTCTCCGTGAGAATGAAATACGAGATCAATCAATTATTAAACATGATACACCGCAGCAAAGTTTAGGAAACCTGTCGTCTAGCCGAAGATACCATCTCTTTGGATACCATTAATTGAATTCACACACGTAGATGATCAGTGACACTATCTCGAAGGCAGAGGGGGCTATATATACACATCCAGACACACACACACACACACACACACACACACACACACACACACACACACACACACACACACACACACACACACACACACACACACACAAACACACACACACGCACGCACACACACACGCACAGACACACACACATATACTACTCAAAGTTTGCTAAGCTCCAAATATTCGACACATCACTGGGAAATTTGCTTGTGACATATTTGCGATATGTTTGGTGGATATGATTGAGGAATGTATTGCGATGGTCCCCAGTGTTTACATTAGCTCTCTTGACAGGCAGACTTTTCGTGACAGTCATGGAAAGCATGTACCCCTTGATTTTCATGATGTTTTCGTGTACTGTCTACATATACATGACATGTGTAGGGTATTCATTCTTCATTTCAACACAAACCCTTGCGATTTAATGATTGAATATGGTAAATGCAAATGTAAGAAGACATTTGTCTGACGCAGAAATGTGGCGGGCTGTAGGGATGGTGGAGCAAGGGGCTACACATCGTCAGGTTGGTGAAGTCCTTGGTGCGCACCATACGGTGATCACCAGAGCCTGGGCAAGATTTCAGCAGTATGGCTCACCAGTAAGACGGCATGTTGGTGGCAGAGATAGGGCAACATCGGCAGCTGAAGACCGGTTTTTGATCATTCAGGCCCGTAGGAACCACTTAGCCACAGCCACCCAACTTCAGAAAGCATCCGGGGTAAATGTTTCGACGCAGACTATCCGGGCAAGGTTGTAAGAAGGTGGTATCCGATCGAGAAGACCATGTATTCGCATTCCGCTGTCCCAGAACCACCGCCAGGCACGATATGAATGGGCCATGAACCACGCTGGATGGTCCAGAGAAGATTGGCGACCTATCCTTTTTACAGATGAGTCAAGGTACTGCCCAGACCACACATATGGAGAAGACCAGGAGAGCGAGTCCATTCAGCGAACATTGCTGAGCATGACCGCTATGGTGGAGGGTCAATCGTGATCTGGAGCGGCATCAGCAGGGATGGACGTACATAGCTCTGTGTCCTTGAACGTGGTACATTGACTGCTCAGCGGTATATTGATGAGATCCTGGATGTCCACGTCAGATTGTATGCAGGTGCAGTGGGTGATAGTTTCATTCTGATGGACGATAATACCCGTACTCATGTTGCCCATGCTTTTTGACAGTGTGCAATGGTTCAGTGGATTAAGTATTGGACTCCTGAATGCCAGGCGGGTTTGCTGACGGTTCGATTCCCGGTCTGGGATCAGAAATCAACATTACAAATTCTTCGAAAAACATGCTTGTGTTCTTCAATATGCACACACAGGCCCGTGCCAGTGTTCCTCTGAGGACAATCCCTGCACTTCCGTCGTACTGTGGCCGGCGCGTTTTACACATTCATGCAGCTGCCGTAAGGAAAGAGAACCAAGTATTCATGAGACATTAATCTAAAAAGCTGGATTCCAGCCATCGTTTTTGACGGCGTGCAATGGTACAGTTGTTGTGCTGAACTCCTGAACGCCAGACAGGGTTGCCGACGGGTTGATTTCCGGCCGGGGATCAGAAATCAACATTAGAAATTCTTCAAAAAACATGATTGTGTCCTTCAATATACATGCACACACACACATATATATACTTAATTTAACCTTTTCATCTCTGACACCCTGGATGATATCGTCTCATGTAGTGCTCTTGACATGGGAACGGACGAGTGCATTTGTATCTAATGGCTGGTACAACAATAATTTAATCCCACAGCCCTATTGCGCTGTGGGATTAAATTATTGCTGCTACTATTCCACACTTTCGTATTTACATTGTTTCTTTCCATGGGCGGCCAACATTTTTTCTTTACGCACTAATGTGTGTGTGGAACGATTGGCAATGCTTAATGGAGTAAATGGTTCGTGGAACAAACGTGGTCATGATTAGCCATTGTGCAGGAATATTTGATCTTAAACACCTATAAATAAATAATAAATAATGGAGTAAATAGCTGCTCGGGGAATTAGTTGTGTACACCAACCAATATTTTCTACGTTCGGCCCAAGGCTGTATGCTGAAAATATTAATTGGCCTACCCCAAATAATTGCTACGGGCTCTTCGAATTGGCATTGAACTGGCCTGTAATAAAAAGTTAACATTTGTCGTTCATTATGTTGTCATCTGTTATTTTGCATTTGATACCACACTACTAGTCCACGCAGCCGCTCGCTCTATCAAATGAATCTGTAGATCTGACGACCCACCAAAAGGGCATTGTATTTGTATTTGCAGTGTAGCTTACATACTTGTTTTGAGCCGAGTACAACTGTTGACAAATATTTATTTCAGGGTTTATCATTTATTGATTCTTTTACAGATTGTTCTGGCATTACTGATAAGGGCCCACAGAATATATACATTTACCCAGATAACTGCCGTGAAACAACAGTTTGGTGTGGTGGGACGAGTAACGGAGTTCTTGTACTTAGATCTGATGGAATTGGCTGGCCGAAACTCCGTAATTCTATGTGGAACACCTACAAAAATTTCTACAATTATAACCAAGGCAACAATTTGATCCACGCCTTAACAAATACAATATACAAATACAATTTAAATATCAGAATTAAGGTAAACAACGTCTGGTACGAATCTCAATACAATGACTTTCGAATGGATGAAGAAACGAATAACTACACAATTCATTTCAGCAGCTACACATCTGGTACGGCTCCATTTGACCAGGTTCTATTCGATGGAAGTCAGTTTCGCTCATTCGATTACAACGATAATGGATGTGTAGATAGATATGGTTCCGCTTTCTGGTACGACGACGCATGCACGTATCCGTCTTTGTTCCAACAACTAGCCCCGATTAGTGGGAAACTTGAAGACGTATCCACTCTTCTTTTCAATATAATTCGAAAGTAAAGATAATAGATAACAGTACATCATCCTTGCTCTTTTGATTGTTGCGGAACAGTTTAAGAAGTAGCTCAAGCTCGCATATAACCAGTCTAATTCCACCAGGATTTCGATGCTGACTGGTATTGTAACAGGAGGAGAGATAAGTGCGGGAGCCGGGGTTCGAACCGTCGACCCCTAGCACACAAAGCGACCGATTTACCACGAGACTAAGAGGTCCGGACCAACCAGGCTGGTTGGTAAATGACCTTTATATCTCGACCGCTACACTACTCTCCTCCCTTTCTTTTGAGACTCACCACATGTGAATCTCACCCAGGTTCCTCCCTCAGAGCGGTCGAAACACCCGCAGTGCCACCTACTGCTGAGGATCGGACGAGCCCCCAAATGTAACAGGAGGAGAGATAAGTGCGGGAGCCGGGGTTCGAACCGTCGACCTCTAGCACACAAAGCGACCGATTTACCACGAGACTAAGAGATCCGGACCAACCAGGCTGGTTGGTAAATGGCCTTTATACCTCGACCGCTACAGTATGGGTTATTTGTTTCCCACTTTACCTGACTACCGTTAGTGTAATGTGATTTCCCATCTCTCGATATTCTTTTGTGTTCCAGTTTTAAATATGGCAATCAATAAGATATAGACAATAATCGGTGCATGAACACAAAAACATGAATGGATGAACAGATAATATGACGTCATTAGAAAGGAATGCAATGACGCTCGATTTCAAATGGAAATTCAAGTGACGGGAGATTTGAACTTATGGAGGCAATCAACACATTTTAAAGAAATAATTCAATCAATCACCATGAATGAGTAGTCATGTTCAACAACTTTGTGTAGATGTGTACATAGTTATTGTTCGCTGTCAGTTGGAATATCAAGAAGAATATTTATCGAAGTGGATTGGGTGTTATCGCTGGATTTCGAGGTGGAACAACTGCAATGGTAAAAGTAATCCGTCATGACTGGGAGTTGGATATCGCCGTGGGAGTTGAATAACACTTTCGAGGTCGTTGGAGTAGGATATGGTTTTTATTTACAAAGGAAAAAGCTGTAGAAATATAATAAAATAATTTAATTCACTTTGCAAACATCAAAATATTAATACAATTATTGGAACTACGTGGTGTTATCAGTCATAAAATATTGCTGTGAGTAGTCGCCATCCATAACATTTTATTGAACAAACATCTCAGATGGTATTAGTAAAGTCCTTAAAAATTCTATCAAATCAAATCGCCATTGAAAAACATTTCTTGCGTTGGTTTAATGAAATGATTGTTTATGGCATTATTTAGATTTTAATGGTTGAAATATTTCCGTTGGGAACCGTAGGTTCGCTTTTCCGATCGACAGAAATATTCCAGACGAGTGAATTTAAACATATACGATTGGTTAGTTAACTGGTTGAGTGCTACAGTTAAAACTAGAAGTCCTTTCATGAAGTGCACACAAATAGCACGTCTATCGGCGCGTTATGGCCCTAGTAAGGCTATCAAATTCTGTACATATGGCCTGTACACAAGCAATGTTTCAGCCAATGGACCTCCGGGTAACCCGGAGGTCCATTGGCAGAAACATTGCCTATGTTTGCTATGAGTAACCAGGAGAACCTGCAGTGCTTTGGATGCCATTCGATATGGCAATTGCGTGCAATTCTTAAGCGCAAATAAACATAGATAAGCGCACAGATCGTGACAGGACTACTAGTTTTAACTATAGAAGCCACTATCTCGGCTTTCAGAAAAAAAATGAGGGTGCCAGAGCAAAAGCCAACATCTTCCTTGCTCATATTTCATATTCTGTCAAATACAAATAATATTTATTTAATTAAGGTAGTTATTTTATTACAAATTATTGGAGACTGCCTACAGACAATTTCTAATAATTTGCAATGAAACAAATTTTGAATAACAAATTCAGACCACTAAAAATGATCCAAACCCCAACCAATTAAATGCTAGACTGGTCCAAGCGATAACAATATTGATTTACTGACAGAATTAGACGGCGGTTTGAGAGCTTGGAAGTATCTTCGCTAGACAAGCATGAAACACTTGCAACATCCTATGTCCGTAATATCCATAGAAAAGACAATGAATGTTCGTCATCCAAAGACCAAACAATTAATAATAAAGAGATATATTTGGGCACGAGTGACGTGTGATGTGGGTGTTAGCCCCTTGGTGGCCCATTGGTTATTTTTTTTCTGTTTTCCCTGTTGTGTGTTTTAAAATTCAGACTGGTGGTGGAGGACTGGTTTTTAGTTCTTCGCTGATGGTGACGAGATGAGTCCATCATTCAAGTAGTGTTCAACCGATTACCAAAAATGGTCACCGACCGATTACCGGTTATTTGAACTCACAGTCGGTCGATTTTGATGCCGATTCCGATTATAATACAGTGCACAACTAGACAAGTTGAAGCTCGAAAGAACTACATTAAGCTGAACATTTTTCACAGTGTTAAACTTCGTTGACTGGGGTCGCAGTAAAATTACCAGTCGCGCACACTTGGGCGGTAAACGTGGCTCTGTTAGAGCCACGTTTACCGCCCAAGTGCACGCGACTGGTAATTTTACTGCGACCCCAGTCGTTGAAGTGCCACCTTCACTTTTCCGGTATGAACTGGCGATTGCCGTACGTACGCTCAATTGTATAAGCTGTACATGTCGTTTAACTTGAACATCCCATAAAGGTGTGTCTGGAGAGATTAAGAATACATGTTGCGGTTGTTTCTCAACTTTATTGAATGGTATCACTGGCATCGTTTTACATTAACAATTGAAGAATTGCAGAAGATAATAAAATGCGGTTAATGGATGATCACAAAATGCTTGTCAACAATCGGTTGAACCGATATTCCAGGGGCCGTTGCCGTTGTCATCCGATTGCGCATAATCGGCCGATTGTGGTGGCCGGTTCCGATCATCGGTTGAACACTACATTCAAGTACTGACTGCACCGGAGGTGCAATTAATATCTATACTTGATGCTTCTCTTTAAAAGATTCATAATGTTTACGGAGTAAATGTGAATTCAACAAAAGCAGAACGAAAGAAAATTCCTTGAGTGGGAAAAGTCTACATGTAGCTAATTGGCAACCCACTAAATACGGTGGTTTATTATACGCCTATTACTTTTCATCCAGTTTCATATTTACAAATCCATACGGAACACTTTTTCCATGCGAATTTCCGGTGACGGACTATTTTTCTATCTGACGTCATGGATCCAGCAAAAGAACTAAACTGCGCCCATTTTCATAATCCGACCAATCGAAAAACGTCGCATTCTGACCAAGATCAATTCGGAAGCTGCGGTGACAGCAGAAAAATCGAATGTCAATTTGAAAATGTATTTGTTCAAGTTCACGAAAATTAACGAAATTAAACTTATTCTATAAATGTGGTGTGATTTTATGAAACTCAATTCTAATTTGAAGCGAATATCTTTTAGATAACGGCAGCCAATTTCTTAAAAATACAAATAAAATAAATACGTATCGATCTGTCCCACGTGTTTTGTTTATAGTTTTATTTCAAACAAAACTGACAAATTCTACAAATAAGACCGGATTTCTAAATTAATGGATACTTTGTGAAAGGGGCGTGTAATAAACACAGAACGCCACGATGTGTGAATGCGTTCGTCAGTACACTCGAGCCGTATTATCGAGCGCATTCACACGTCGTGGCGTTCTGTGTATGTTACACGCCTCTGTGGTATAGATTATTTTAATTTAAAAATTCGGTCTTATTTGTAGAATTTGACAGTGTAGTATTGGCAAACGAATTCACACATAATGACGTTCTGTGTAAATATTGTTAAACAAGTTGTGAACAGTTATTTTGGAACAAAATGTAGAAAACACAAAGTCTCCGAAAGTACAACAAATACCACAGAGGCGTTGAGCAAAATAAACAAACTCCACCTAGAGGTGTCTTAAAATCTTTTTCCAACATTCCTTCTCATGCAGAATAGCTATCCATCTCCATATATTATCAGTATTATCATTTTGTGTCATTGTTACTACATAATTTGTTTGTCGAATTGTTCACTTCAAAATATTTTGTGGATTGTATGCATATGCAACCCCACTCCACACATCTGTAGTTTTAAGTACACACATTTTAATATTTATAGTAATATATCCAGCCAATCGAAGATCTGCAGGTGTATGTATAAGGCTGTAAGTCCAAGTTCGATTCTGAATGCAGATTCTGTGACTGTCAAGTTGATTTCGTTTACGCATTTTGCTCGTCATGTGCTGTTGTATTTTTTCTTCATTTTCATGGACCGGTGTACACCACGCCGAACGTCCTAGGCTGGAACCGTGCCAATATGGAAACGCCCCATTCAGTTTATTTTGGGTGGAAGTATTACATTTCAAGCACCTGTTTGACGATGGCTGCTATGATATATTACAAACACAAGACAGGGTAATATGGTCACACCCTCAGCTCCTTGTGAACGTGAATGGATCAAAATTGGACTGAAGAATGTTCGGACTGGTAGTAACTACCCGACCAAACACATGCGTGTACACCACGAATGCACATGGTATATTTTTTATGCATGTATGCACATCGCGGCTACCGGACATTACTTATATATACGGTAACAGGGACATCGGTCTCCATGGAAAGAAGGCGCTCGTGGAAACGTGGATGCTGGTTTTCCCGGGAAGAAACAAAGTAGGTTAGTATACAGGCCAAACTGGCTTCTGAATGCATGAAACTGAATGTAGTATTGTCCCTATATCCCGATAAATTCTGTCCTTTGATTGGTCAGAATGCCCTGGACAAATAGCCATGGCAAAGGGTGCGCCCAACATCCAAGCTATATAAGAGCGTGCAACATCCAGGGTATAAGCGCACGCGAAACATCGGGAGTATGTGGTTTCAATGAAAGCTTTTCGCTTCCGCTCGCTTCATTATAAAACTCGAACCAAAAAACCCGAAAATAGTCATAAATATCATCTGATTTTCGACAATACAATCATAAAAATAAAATAAGAGCAAACAATTCGTCCCCTGAGTACCAATGTGTACTATGTGCCGGTAGGCACATAGAACACATTGGAATTCAGGGGACGATATGTCAACAAAATACTGTTTACTCGTTTCCTTAACGACCCAAGGATGTAACTCTATCTGTTGTCTTCTGCGACTATAAAACACAATTATTATCACGAATTTGGTCCAAATAACTGTGGAGCTGAGAAATGTGTCCACAAACCGGCACATAGAACACATTGGAACTCAGGGACGATATGTCAACAAAATACTGTTTACTCGTTTCCTTAACGACCCAAGGGTGTAACTCTATCTGTTGTCTTCTGCGACTATAAAACAACATTATTATCAGGAATTTGGTCCAAATAACTGTGGAGCTGAGAAATGTATCCACAAATTTATTTCCTCTATGTTTGTATTGTGTTTCAAACGGGACAAAAACGTTATCTCCGCCAACACGTATGGTATATGGAGATTTAATACCTGGATGTCTCATTTAAACACCGACATCCAGGTATTAAATCTCCATATACCATACATGTTGGCGGAGATAACTTACAGTAGCACATACTATAACAGGTACTTCAGAACTGGATTTGTCCAGTCTCTTCACGAAGCTTCTTACGAGAAACCACCATGTAATATCATGATTGTGGTGGTTAATATGTGCAACTTATATTTTCACGATAGTGCATACTGACCACCAAGTTGAAACATCCGCGCTTTTTGAATGCCTGATTCTATTACGTATGCCTACATTTTACTAGAACGGCTACGGGCGTTAGAAAGGTCATTTTAGTGGATGGTGTCTCCATCGTAAAATTGTTCGATAGGCCTTGAGTGTGCCATGTAGCACCCGTCAGCCACGAATGTTATAATTCAGGTTGTGTTAGGAACGTTGGTCGTGGGGTGCGTTACGGGGGGAATTTGAGTGGTTGATAATGATGGTAGATTTGTGCCCACGTCAAATATTTTGTACTATTTATTTGGAGGTCTTATAAACTCCTATAGTTCTCATGACATAGCGTGCAAAATATTAGTTCCTAAGGTTTAGTTTTAGACCAACTGTATTTGATGCAACCCTAATTGCTGAACTGTTGAACTCCTCGGTACTCAACAGAAGCAAATAATTTAAGCTGAGATGTAGGCACTCCCGATGTGGTGCCCCATAAAAGCAGTCGGATTGTAAGATGGCTGAAGTGGCAGACAAAGATCGAATTTGTGGAAAGTCGAATTCGTTGGTCAAATGAAACCGAATTTGTTCACATCTGCAGAGAGTACAGTGCATCACTAGAATGTCTCGTTTGGACATGTGCATACTGACAGAGTTTAACCACTTGCGCACTGAAGTCAAAATACCAAAATCTAATGCAACCAGTTTTTCCCATAGTGTTATTAGGAAATGAACCAATTAAGTCTTGTTTGACAGTACTCAAGAGCTCTGGCAAACAAGAAATGAATTATCTAAATTTCGGGTTGCGCTGAGGGGAAAAAATGTAATTAGCAATTCTGTGTTATGACATCAGTGTCAGTGTGGAGACGTCAGTGCTGCGAGAGTAAGCGTAATGTGTAACCAAATAATATATCTATGCACCGATGTGTTTGATATGAGGTCTATTAGTGCCTCCCCAGTATCCCCGACATTGATAATTGAAGTAAGGTGATTAATATTTTCAACACTGACAACCTGGCGGGTATCGCCTTATACGCTACTGTATAAGACTAAATGGATGAGTTTATGTTCGATATGTCGGAAGGATTAAGAATGTTTCAGTGCTGCAGCCCAACAGATCTGTAGGTTTAAATTATCACTGATGCTCGCGTCAATTTAGTAGAGCCCAACAAATCTTCAAGATTCGATTGGATTTTGAATATCAAGTTGGTATTCGATTCGATTCGTTTCCCTTCGAATCGTTTCATTAGAATATAGATTGGCATCAGTCATATTCGTCGTCTCATTGTTCAGATTAAATAATGATGAAAGTGAAGATTGAGTGTAATTTCCGTTTATCATAAATAGAATCTGTACCCATGCTGCAACCCATGCTAATCCATTCTCTCCAGTCACTACCACTGTTGGAACCAAATAACCTTTCTGTTTTTAAACTGTACCCATTGCTGGGTAATATTCCATCTACGTCATAAAGGCATGCCGTCGACGAAGGCATGCCTTAATAATGTAGTTGGAATACTGTTTCAGTCGGAACTAGAGCCGCCACAATCACATTAAATAAGGTTTATAGCACATTGTATGGGCAATTCACGCACTCCTTTCTGTTTTTGAACTGTAACCATTTCTGGGTAATATTCCAGCTACATCATAAAGCCATGCCTTCGACGTAGGCATGCCTTAATAATGTAGTAGAAATACTGTTTCAGTCGGGGCTAGAGCCGCCACAATCACATTAAATCAGGTTTATAGCACACACACCGTTTCCCCAATCGGTCACATTCTAGACACCCCTGATTCGATTCGAGGTTCGATTCGACTTCGAATAAGAGACCAGATTCGATTCGAGATTCGATTTGAATCGAAAATGTGTGATTCGCATCACCTTACAATTTTAGTGTTTATTGTGCTGTCTTTCCCCCATCTGCCAACCTTTGCTTTGACAAAATATGTAAACCGACTGGAATTAAACTGTTACTTATTACCTTAAAAGGGGGTGCGGTGACGTTACGGTAACTGGTTCTCGTCAGCTCACCGAAGTTAATCAACGTCGAGCCCCGGTTATTCCTGGGATGGGTGACCGCCTGAGCGATCGATTCGAACTCCTGCGTTGTGTCCTTGAGCAAGGCACTTAACCCCGATTGTCTACACGGGGGCACGATTACGCCGTGTACTAAGGCGTACTGCACGTCGATGGTGCGCATGTTTTCAACCAATCTTACTCCGTCTGTGCTGCAGTGCGGTGTTACGATGTTGGGGAGCTGGCAGCTGCTAGTCGTTGCTCGGTGGTTCTATCACCTGAGCGTGTACAGACCATGATAAACTTTCGAAACAAAAACACAAATTTACTGTTATTATATTGCTTTCACAATCTACTATTCTCATTTTGTCCAATTTAATTTCAATTGTTTCAAACTTGGCATATTTTTTCATTCATCGTGTGACAGCAAGCCTCTCTCATAGAAGTTGTTAACAAGTTGCCTTTATTCATTGCTTCCCCCATTGTTTATTTGAGGTATATTCAGTAAGTTAATCAGGCATCTGATTCAGACGCGGTGAAAGCTTAATTTAATCTTAAAATACTGTAAACCTGTTGTGACATGAGTCATTTATTGTATTGTATATATAGCCTGGATCACAAGTAACAATTCAGTTAAAGTTTGGATTTCCAAATGTTACTCTGCTTCGATTTTACTGGGAAATCCCACGAGCTATTATTACGGTGATATTGCCCGGATTCTCCACCAAATATAACCGTGGGAACACGCCCCGGTGATAGTTACACAACAGACCCGACAGACGTTTCCCACGGTTATAGTTCTCTCCTGGTACTCCACCCGTAAAAACTGTCACCGACACGATATGAGCTTAGCTGTTAAAGTGTCGTTAAACCTTACTAAATAAATAAATAAATTACCATAACAAATTTGGTGCTCATAGTGATGTCCACGCATGGTGTGCGGACTTTCTTAATGGTGGATATGGTTTATCAGATGTATCAAGGAATCATCAACGTACTTTTTGTGTCCAAGTTATCGAATTGTGAACATCGCATTGTAAATACGACATTATTGCTCAGTACTATTGTTCTTAATTGTTGTCTATTGATATATATTAGATATCACGTGACTTTCCCGCGTTCTGATTGGTTGAACAGAAACACCCTATTTTCCGATAGTTCGTCAGCGAAATCGCACAGACCTACTATCATTTTTGAAAAAAGAATAGTGCACGGTAATAGTGGACGGTTATAAATAGTAACATTCGAATTAGCTTACATTGAAGCGTAAATATTTTACAAGACATCTCGTCCCGTATACATTATTATATTTAGTTTGGAGAAATAAAAATATGTGTATCGAAAGGTGTCTGTAGTAGTGTTGGGGGCGGGGAAGGGGTTAATGGAATAATGGTATTGTGTTTCTTGGGGTTTCGGTTCTCTACCTCTCTATCCCAGAACTATGAGTGGCAGAATTAACTTAGTTTACCTATTTAAACCCTGAACCATTTTCTTTTTTCTTTGGCTGTGAATAAGAATATTATCTTGCATATATGACCGATGAAGAACACCCCCCCCCCCCCCCCCACACACACACACATCTAATATATTAAATATAGCATGACTTTTCGTTGACTATGCCAAAATAGTGGTCCTCGAGGAGAGAATAGTCCCTCCGCTACGCGTCGGGATTATCCTCTCCTCGAGGACCACTATTTTGGCATAGTCAACTCAAAGCCATGCTATATTTATTAAATATCACTGAAACGTCGTTAATTTCGACGTAACAACCCATGTCTTGTTTCCTGATTATCATCTAGTGTTTAATCGGCGCGTGGTCCCACAGCAGTATTCTTGTAGTTCACATGACGCCAATTACGACAACAGGTGCAAGTAAAGCGCATTCATGACGTCATGTTGTGAAGCGTTTGAGCCAACGAACTGATTGTCGGTTGTTTTGGGAGAATTTAGCGACAATGAATTAAATAAAAAGTGTAAAAAACATTCGAAAATCCATGTGATATACAGAATCTTCAACTCGTGATGTTTGGATAACAGGCTTGTTGTGAATCAAATTTATCAAACGAGTTTCAAAAAATCTTATATCCAAACATTACTCGTTTGAGATCCTCTATTTATCTATCTATCTTAACGAAAACAACTTTCCTTTGTAATATTATCATTATGTATTATATTGTGTATTGTAACATATATTTATTGTCAATAAAATACTCGTCTGTTCTCACCTGCGTGTTAATAAATCTCTTAGTTTACTCCCCAATTAAACCCGATCGTACTGGCGTGTGCTATGTGGTTAGGGTATAACCAATTGCTAGTTTTACCAGTTTGCAATTTCGTAAAAGTTTGACGCATAGTTTCAGTTTTGCTGTAAAGCAAACACATATTTCGACAAGACAGAGACCATTATGCAAGTTGAAACACAAAGCCGTTGATTTTAAATTTAACTTAACCAATTGCCATGAGCCCGAAGACGCAATTGGAAACTACTAGAAAGTGAAGCCAGGAGTTTAAAAATGATTTGCGTTTTATGTTTTCTCTCTATACTAAATAATTGTCCCCCCCCCCCACCCATCCCTCTTTGTGTAAGGATTTGACCCACCCTTCCTGCAATCTTCCTGCTTATTGCTTATCTATTTTAATGACAAAGTGTCCTTTTTTGCATAAACGTTCTGCCCTGCAGCAAAGCCAAAATCAAATTAGTCTCTTCTGTAATCAATAGAACGTACCTATGGTTTTTGAGTGCATATTATCGAGCGACCATAGGTCGCACGCTGAAAAAAAATATATTTTACCTGCTAGTTACTCATGAATGCATTTTACCTGAAAGGATAAACACTCAAAACACATACAGTACGTGGAGAGTGTATTATCACTAAATCACCCGTAGAGTGGAGATTCCGCCCGAGAAAGAATTGCAAATTTGTTGCAAAGCATAACCAGCACCAGCAAAGTTTCAGCCAATGGACCTCCGGGTTAAGCCCGGAGGTCCATTGGCTGAAATAGTGCTTGTGTTTTTTGTCCATATGTACAAAATTTGAAAGTTATAGCTTGGGTGATAACTCCACTCTGCGGGTGATTTAGTTAGAATCCACTATCCACGTACTGTAGGTATCATTTTTATTATATGCGTAGCCTATTCTATCCCAAATTAATACAATGTAATAATTTTGAATACGACAAACGTTTTAGTTTGAAAGCCATTAGCAGACAGACGGTGGACAGCTTTCAACGACGAAATTATTCGCCCGCGAAACAAATAGTTCCCTCAGCGTTTCACTGGAAGCTACACAGAAACGTTTACAGATATTTATTTAATACCACACATATCAAATAGCAATGCAAAATATTTTCACTATGAAATACAGCACGGCCCTGGTGGAATGGTCACATTCCACGGATGGGCAATATTTCTACGGATGCAATAATATCATTTCAACCACAAATTATAGGAATAGTCAACAAAGATTTAATTAAAGATGCACAGGATACAACCCGGTGTTTGATTAATTAAAATTCTGGTAATGGCGATTTTTATTACCTGACAAACGCATGCGTGGACATCACTGCCTGCGTGTGGATTGCGACCACTTTACGGCGACTGTACTGTAGTAAACATCTCTCACACTCATAACATTTTATCGAGTTTATTTCGTATTCGTCGATACTATTTTCATTGTGGTTCGCTGCCTGTACCTACAGTGGAAAATAACATTTTTAAATAACGCAATCGGGTGTAACGATGATGTTTGGCTATTTCCTTATATTTTAGCGGAAGCATCTGATAAACTGCTGCATTAGTTTTTCGTCTGCCCGATTGTACACATCGGGTCACAACAGTGAATGAATTATTACACGATCGCGTCTGTGTTGTTGGATGTCGCCGAATGGGATAATGGTTGAGAAAATTTCAATCTTTCTCTTTATTTCAAAAGTGCTGGTCAAACTGTGTTGATAATCGGTCACAACTAGTCAATCATAACAATCTACGATAACGTTGGCTGTAATATATGTCAGTTGTTTACCCTGCTTTGAGGTTTGAGTTGGTTGTGCCGAAATAATTTAACATGCGGTGACTGGTTAGCTCATATTTATTACTGTATCAGAGCCTTAACTCTTTGAACCTCGTCTCCTGGAATGGTATCGCCTCTGTGGTGGGTCAGTCCAATATCAATATACAGGGAAGATAAAATAATAACTGCAGTCTGCAGCCGACTGGCTGCAGATAGGGTCCTGCGAATATTCGAGATTCGATTCGATATCGATACCATGCGTATGCTTCGAGATCGATCCCGAATCAGTCTCAGGATTCGATTTTTTCGAATCTCTCGTACTAACTTCAATTTGTTACATTTCCAACAAAACTAGGATAAAACTGTCATTAGAAAATTCATTCATGTAGGCTCAATTCCTATTTATTTGAGTAATTAACAATGTTTAATTGTTAGGTAAGGTGTGAATTTGGCCCAGAACATGATCCATAGTTTTGGTTTTTGAAGGTTTAACTTGTTACTATTCACGTTCTTAAGAACGTGAATAGTAACAAGTTAGGCCTTCAAAAACTAAAACTATGGACAATAAGCCTAGCTTTTTCAGCGACGGTGCTACAGAGAATATTTAGTTATTGGTGTTTAAGGTGTTCACTCCGTCGCGTAAGGATCATCACAGTGTTCCGTAACTTCCATTTGATGCAATATGAATTAACTTGTCTTTTAAGATTCGATTCGGGATTCGATTCGATGTCGATATCAGAGACACGATTCGATTCGAGATTCGATTCGAAAAGAAATTTGTGATTCGCAGATCCCTAGCTGCAAACTGCAGTAATTATTTTGTCATCAATGTCCCGTGTATAGACCTCTTATAATTAGTCCAATAATATTAGCCTTCGCCTGTGCTCCGAATTTATTATTTTTTTATTTTTAATATGTCGCACCGTCGAAGTCTAATCTGATCTTTCGTTTTTCCAGCAGCAAAGTTCAGCGAGAGACTCTCGCTGAACGGTTGGACCTCGATTAAAGATCAAATTTCCCCACCTGGTTCCTACTTCCGATTGACAGTTGTGTAAAACACATTTTTCTTCATTCTGGTGGTCATTTTCTTTCAAATAAATCGATATTTTGAATTATTTAGGCGTCATTTGCACTGCAATTTTTTCAACTCGAAACAAACTGTTGAACCAGAAAATGGGTTGATAGGAAAACGTGGAGTGAAAAACGGAATACCGATAATGTAGTGCACACCAAGTCAAACGACGCGGCAGTCGTTGCAATACCGCTGAGGTCCGTTCCCGGAAATGGGATACGATTTTTAACAATTTTCCAACCGCTGTAACTTTACCGCTTGAAAAAATGTTTTTATTTAATTATTGGTATTTAATACGTAATTCGACAGTAAGTATAGGAAATTTATACATCTAATATGAATGTGAAGGCACATTATTCTTGTCGAATGTGGGAACATGTATGGAGAATGCGTATTCATCATTTTAGTGTTATGTCGCCTAATTTCGTACTTTGCTGCTGGAAAAACGAAAGATCAGATTAGACTTCGACGGTGCGACATATTAAAAATAAAAAAATAATAAATTCGGAGCACAGGCGAAGGCTAATATTATTGGACTATCTTATAATAAGACAAAAAATGGGACGAAATTATGTCTTGGACCGAAAAATCAGTCTTAGAAGTTCAAAGGGTTAAGTTAGGGACGCATTTGTGTGACAATAGAACAGAAACAGGTAAATCAATAAAACAAATATTAATTGCAGGAACCAACGGTATCGAGGTAACTTCAGATAACTAGTAGTTGGTAAACCGAATGACCAAACATAACTTGTTCAGTGCACTGAACTTTCCATCATCGATGGCTGAAGTATTTAATCTTTTGTCGGTGAAATGTTCACTACTCCTTACCTAGCATGATCAGAGAGGACACTAAGCATTTCATAAAGAAAAATAATTCTTCGTTCACAGAAACTTTCGTGTTGTGCCTCCCCAACATAGCTTGTGACCCGTCAGCGGGCTTATTCTAACGATGAGCTATAAAGTACGTTTTTGCGTAAATGAGGAAAAAATTAAATGGCTACTATTCTGACTAGAGCTGGCTGTTTTTGGCTGTTACATCGAGAAACACTGCTATATTAAAGTATTCCAGCATCTATGGGCGTTCTCGTCAAGACCATGGGGGCCCGGTTAATCTATCGGAAAATACAGGCTGTGGTATTGGTCATGTTGATTTTTATGTTGTATGACCTTACTTTTTTATTTCACGCCTATTCTATGAAATTCCCATTTACAACAACATTAAACCATGAGGACAATGAAAACCTGTTCCGCACACATGTGCCGAACGGAAATTGTTAACGGACTATTTCCAGACAGAAGCAACATTTCACTGAAATTTTGTACAAATTGTGCACCACAATTCCAATTAGAATCGCTAGCGATAGCTATCTAAAATAGTGACACGGGTTCCTTTCGCAAAGTAGGTTGGCGATGAAATGTTTTGACAGTTCGTCCCGAGTCGCAATGTGTTTTAGGTGCATACTGTCACACAGAATAAACTGGAACTCAAGGGACGAGTTGTCAAATGAATTGCTGAGGCCTGTGACCTCTCGTTTTATCCTTCCGCGCTGACACTCGTGCCATATCGATTAACCCATTCACACGCGTGTGTCGCAGGAGTCATGTCACGAAATGTGCGCTTATCTAGGCTTAATAGCGCGTAGGAACTGCGCGCAATTGCAATATCGAATGGCATACAAAGCCCGGCGGGTTCTCCTGGTTACTCATAGCAAACACAAGGTCCATTGACTGAAACATTGCTTGTGCAAAGGCCATATGTACAGAATTTGGTAGCCTTACTATGGTCATAACGCGTAGATTAACGCGCAAATCGACGTGCGCATTTGATGACAGGACTTCTAGTTTTAACTGTATTTTCCGTCCGAGTATTTTGTTCACGTCATAACGTCACTCAAATAGGTAGCGACCAATAGCATGCGTCTTTACGTGACGTTCTTCCAAGTAAACCAGATTCCTCCCGTATTGTATCGCCTAACATTCAGTATACATAGTAATCGACGAACAAATCTACCACGAGAAACTGTTGACTGTTTTATACTATTTTCTTTAAATCTGTTGATCAAAGCAATATATTAAGATTGGTTTGGATACATTCCTGGGGGCGATGGTTCAAAGGAACAGTTATTTTGTCTTTAAG
This sequence comes from Pictodentalium vernedei, assembly GCA_031216915.1. NCBI lineage: Eukaryota > Metazoa > Mollusca > Scaphopoda > Dentaliida > Dentaliidae > Pictodentalium > Pictodentalium vernedei. Next base: position 855,805,752 of record CM062297.1, read on the forward strand.
ATTTTGATTAACAGTTTACAGTTTTGTTAGAGTCGGCAGTGTTCATCCTCACATTTCCGGTGAGAAATGGGAGGAGGAGCCGCAAAAAAAGAAAGATCAAAAACAAAAGACTGTTTATGAGGCTAGGGTGGTTGTTACAAAACAGGTTGCAAAAAGCCGTTGGCAACGTTGTTGTTTCTCTACATTGTTTTCTCTTACGTACTTGTCAAAGTATTGATATATATAAACTAATGGATGACCACTGTTTGTGTAACAATGTTATCGCGCATCTTACCTGTTAAAGATAGGGAGGTAAACTGTGTAAGCAACACGCAAATGATGTTTGATATGTTTCATACAGTCATCATGCTATGTGAGAACAAGGGTCTGACACAATCCATAGTCCAAGCTCGTGTCATAACCATCATTGTTTCAGAATTGAATGATGGTTGTTCAAAATCCATGAGGCAATGAAACGGATCATCTGCAAATTTACTATGAGCCCCGAACAATATATTTCAATACCCTTATGTTTACTTCCTTGAAAAACAACGGACAAATATTATTCGCGGATATGAACTACTCGTTTTTGATCGCTACATTAGGTTGAGAAAAAATGAACGAAAATTAACATTTCATTAAAAATCATTCATTTACTCAAAATATCATTTGAAGAGGAGTACACTAGTGGGATATCTCCGAAGAGGTTTGATTCGGTATAATGTGAAATCGCATCGAGGAAACAGAATAGTGTTCCCATCTGTAGAACTTAACGAAAGCTCGTAACTAGCGCCTCAGAATTTGCGAAATAATGGGGTGAGAGTAATAAATTTTCAACGTGGATGACAATCGGTACGAACTTGAAATCTTACACAGTGTACTTAAAACAATAATAAATAAAAACAAAGTGCCCATACATTCGTTCATTTTTATTATTTTGAAGTTTCCTTTAGCGGAAGTAATTCATTAAAATAGTAATAAGGCCACGGAAAACAAATTAATTGATTCTCAAACAATTTTATTTCAAACCAGTGAGGGAGGGAGGGAAGGTTTTATTTTTAATTTTTGTTTTTCTTTTGCAGAAAGTGAGCAAACATGGAGATGATTTCGGATGTATTTTTACAACAGAAAATAGAAAGTGCATATTTATACAAATAAATTCATTTTTAATTAGAATAATAAAACATTCCTCTAAAAGCAACCTGTATGTAATGCAATTCACAGGTTCCATTTTCTTTCGATGCTATTCATTTTATCTTTGAGGTAAGGGGAGCGCGGTAGCTCAGCAGGTAGAGGTGCAGGCCGCAAGCCGAGAGGTCCTCGGTTCGAATCCCGGCTGCGGCAACCGCGTTGTGTCCTTGGGCAAGACACTTCATCCCCATTGCCCGCGTGGGGGCACGATGACGCCGTGTACTAAGGCGTACTGCACGTCGATGGTACGCATGTCTTCAACCAATCTAACCCTGCCTGTGCTGCAGTGCGGAGTTACGATGTTGGGGAGCTGGCAGCTGCTCGTCGTTGCTCGGTGGTTCTCTCCGGGTACTCCGGCTTCCTCCACCCGTAAAACTGTCACGGTCATGATTAGCCATTGTGCATAAATATATGACCTTAAACATCAATAAATAAATAAATAAATAATAAATACTTTGAGGTAAAAGTATTTAATCTATGGGGCTTTACATCGACAAAATTTATGGGAGTTTGCCTTATTACAATTTATGGGAGAGTGTCGATAGACACTCTCCCATAAATTGTAATAAGGCAAATATCTTGGAGACGCAACTAAATAAACATGCATCAATCAAAAAATGTAAAAAAGATTACTGGTCTCCCTTAGTTTGTACTAATACTGGAAGACACTGAAAGGCAATAAAAATGTCCAATCAAGGAGTTCAAATTCAATGTGGGATTGCCTGATAATCAAAACACCTTTTTAGCCTAATACACGAATTTTAATTTGTATACAAGACAGTGTGATTAGAATATACCTTCAGTGAGCATTTTCATTCAAAGGATATATGAATGATTAGGGTATATTTGCATAATAGCTTTTAAGTAACCTTCAAGTCTCAGATCACAAACGACCGTCATGTCTGAAATCATTAGATTGATCTATAAGGTACTCGCTACACTACTTGTAAAGATTAACTGATCTTCAAAGTGAAGTGACATGACCTGAGCATTCACCTATGACCTGAGCATTCACCTGTTCAACGTTTGTTGAGTAATATTCAAGTTGCGGTGTAAACATGTACAAATAAATAAGAGAATGAGACGAATGGAACTCATATACATTCTTTACAAAGTGTATTTCCAACAGATAATTTATTTATTTATTTATAGTGTTTAAGGTCACATACATATGCACAATGTCTAATTGTGACCGAGACAGTTTTTGGGTGGAGGAAGAGGGAGTACCCGGAGAGAACCACAGAGCATCGATGAGCAACTGTCAGCTCCTCAACATTCTAACTCTGTTCAAGCCCCGCTCAAGCAGGGTTACAGCGGCTGAAGACATGTGCACCATCGACGTGCAGCACGCCTCAGTGCACGGGGTCATCGTGCCCCCAGGTTGGCCACCGGGATAAAGTGCCTTGACCAAGGGCAACCGGTAATCAACAGCTGTTTGGTAAATATATCATCTTAAGTTACAGTGATCATTCTGATGACAGTAAAGTTGGGTTAAGAACAAAGTTGAACTTAACAATTGCTAACTGAATATGTTTTATGTTAAATTACAGCTAACAGCTAATTTCAGAAAGGTATAAAAAACCCAGTTTTGGACTGAAGTACAAAAACAAACATCCGGATATAAACAATGTTATTTAGTAGCATATAATTGAGTCTGCATATCTTTAACTTTATATCTCGTTTTTCTCAGCCGACGACAATTCTGTACAAAACTGTCAAATAATGGAGCGGATTCGCACTCAATTTGGCACTTCTTCCTGACAAACATAATAATGCGACAAACGCGGACACAAAATACAATTGCATGGGGCGAATTACATTCGCCCTCATTTTCGTATAGGGTATTTACAGAGTGTTTAACTCTTATTTAACCGATCACGAAAATTTTCCCGTTGTGTCACAACTATGTCAGTGCATTGTTGACACTAACCTCTATACAGATGTGCAAGAAAGCCAGAAAAATGTGACAACTACTGATCTCTATACACCGGACTGCGGGAACGCTCATATAGAAAAATGTCTCCGCCGCCGCCATCTTGGGGAGGACGTTGATATAAAATGACGTTGCTCAGCAAGTAATTATTTCTCGAAAGTTTTCAGATTCCCGATGCCGCGCAATCTCCTATCGCTTTTAAGGAATTTATTTTTATCATATGACTCGTCCGTTTTGTTCACTTTAAAACATTTGATATTTTGTTTTCATATTAATCACTGATAAATAAAGCCTTCCGTCAATTTCATTGGTCAATTTCAAAACTAGACAATTTGATTGGCTGAACAAAATATAACTGGACCTCATTTTCACAATTTGCATAATTAGAGTTGGGAACTTTCATTGGTCAATTTCAAAACTGGACAATTTGATTGGCTAAACAAAATACAACTGGGTTACATTTGCATAATTTCAGTAGGGAGAATTTACGTTATCTGTCCTATTTAGGGTGGGTTATATTGTATTAATCTTTTACCTACAAGAAAAACGCCATTCATTTTTTTTTATATTTTCACTTTTTGCTTCCAAAGCATAGGTTATGACCCATCATTGGAACGAGCTCGACGAGCTCGCTCCAATGAGGGGTCATAACCTATGTTTTGGAAGCAAAAAATGAAAATTTTTAGTTATACGAGGATGTTTTTTCCAAGTGCCGTCTGCAACTTAAGTTAGGTGATGGGTTAAAAAGTCATACTAAGCGGCTAATTTGTGCGTGTGTGTCTTATGATAAATAGAATATGAAATGAGTGTTTTTCTCATATAATATTTATGAAACTCGTCCGAATTTTCCGTTTGGGCTCGCCAGAGGCTCGCCAAAACGGAAAATTCTTAGACTCGTTCCATAAATAGTATATGAGAAAAACACTCATTCCATATCCTCTTTTTATGCCTGTGAGTACGAATATGTGCATATTTTTCGTAGTAATGCAAATCGCACAGTTGAAATTCGAAGTCTCGTCACAATTAACGCAGAAAATGATCGTTAGTTAACACTCTTTTTACTGCAGAAGAATGAAGTAGTCTGAAATACACAAGGACGTTAGAGCTGTGCAGTGCAAAAATGTAATGCGCTTTTAGCGAGGTCGGTAGTGAAATCACGAACTGAACTGATCAAACAGAAAGAAAATATTGAGATTTCAGTATGTGGAAGGTGGATTACTATTTAATCACTGTAGGGTAGATTTTTCACTTAGTAATTATTTCCATTTCTTGAGGACAAAACACTTGCAAACTTCCCTCATATGGACCACTGGGTTGCACCCGGTGGTCCATATGATGAATGTTTGCATGGGTTTTTTGTGCTGTTATGAACAATTATAAATACTTTTCGAGTGGAGACTATATGGCGCTGCGATTAAGCAGTAATCGACTCTCTTCATTCTGAAAATGAAGTCAAATTTTAATATCTATTTACATCATTACATGTACATGTATCCCAGTAGAGGTTAGGAATAATGTTAATGATCTCCATTTACCAGTATACAATTATACAGAGTTGTGTACGCTGTTTTTCTACTGAAATTGAATTACACTAACGGTGCTGTTTGACAAGGACAACAGTGCACCTTCTCAGCTCGCAATTACTTTAAAATAATGCACGATACAGTCACAGGACTTCTAGTTTCAACTGTATATATACAACCTATGTTGGTTATTATTATACGCCTGTTCTATGAAATCCCTATCTGCAGCAACACTAAACCGTGCGGAAAATAAAAATCAGTTCCGCACATATGTGCGGAACGGAAATCGTTGACGGACTATTTTTAAATAGAAGCGCAATTTCACTGGAATTTTCTACAAATCGTGCAACGCACTTACAATTTGAATCGCTAGCGATAGATGAAAATCGTCCTCTGAGTTCCAATGTGTTCTATGTGCCAGTAGGCACATAGAACACATTGCAACTCAGGGGACGAAATATTAACACGAGTTCCCCTCGCAAAGTTGGTTGGCGATAAAATGTGTTGTCTGTGTTAATAGTTGTCAAATGAATTGCCGAGTGTCCTTCTAATAATTGTTTAATAGGCGTGAGGACGTCTTGTGCACTTGTGCACATCGAGGCACTTGTGCCATCGCGGAAAGATAAAACTCGAGGCCTGCGGCCTCTAGTTCTATCCTTCCGCGCTGGCACTCGTGCCATATCGATTAACCCATTCACACGTGTGTGTCGTTCTGTGTATTTATTGTCCAAAAACAAGTCCCGAGATTGGAATGTCGATACAGTATTTTTAGATTTCGTACACGGTGCATGGCATGCTTTGGCTTAACAACTTTCACGTCATCAAACGCAATGGAATTGGAGTAGTTTCCGCATCGATTGACTTGACGCCATCTTACGTGTATGACACACGATGCAGCATGTTGATTTAACAAGACCCAAACGTGTTGAACTTAATAAGTTGCATCGTGTGCCTTATGATGTTGAACGATGTTGAATGATGTTTTTGTGTGATGAAGTTGAAAGAAATACTGGGCACTTCCCAGCATTTTTTGAAAGATGTTGAACGATGTTGAATGTAAGACTCAATAAGCAGCGGTTTAAAAGTCACATGGTATGTTGGCCACGCATTCCAAAGTGAACAATGTCGTGTGATTGGAAAATAACGACCAACACAGCGTGGAGTAACAACGAGATTGAACATCTAATTAATATCTGTAACATCATATATAGGCCTTTCCAACAGGGAATAACAGGATAAAGTAAAAAGAAGCGGGCACTAAGGGAGAATGGATTGTAACTCCCCCACTCGAGTGCGTTTTGTTTTTAACAATATGAAACTGCCTGGCAATATCCTTCAAAGTTAAAGTGAAATAAGGTTCTATTAAGACTACAATCCCCGCCTTCTGATTGGACGAAGACTCTCTAAGTTATTTCTATGTTTATGGCTACAGTACCATATGGTACCGTCTCATGTGACCACGTGAAATATTTGAAATGAGATTGCCCATTTCGCAAACCCGTTCATTTTTTGTTGAGTTTTCACACGTTTAGCAGATGTTGTTCGGAATGAAGTATTATTTAAATTACAAATCGGTTTATGATTTGAATTAAGATAGAGTGACCTGTACCCTTATCTCATTTATTGATTATTCTTTCAGTTACGTCGTGGGGTACACGAGAGGTTTATTTCGTAAACTTGTGATCGTAAAAAGTTGTCTTGTTAATTTCACGATGAAGGTTTGCTGCTATGGATGGGGTCTTATTATCTGAGGTTTGCGGCTCGGAGCTTATGTTCAACCGTCTCGGTTGATCATCAGCTCTAAACCACAAACCAGGAGGTCTAAAACCGAACTGAGTTTTCATAAAATATCAGGATAAAGCTGAAATTTCAGATGAGACCCCCTCCCCAATTTCCGTCTGAAAATTGTTATTAAAAACGGCGAATGAATTTATAATATAGCTAATTTAACATTATGTACCCAATGGCGTGGAGAGTGCGCCCTCCCCTCCCCACTCCCAATCACAAATTATGAAAAACAAAAAAAAATTCAGTATGAGAGCCGGTGTGACAGGAATGATAGTCCGTAGGAAAATTAGTCCCTCTGGACTATTATTCCGCGGAATTACAGTCCTAGATCTAACATTCCTAGGAATGTTAGACCTAGGACTATAATTCCGCGGAATAATAGTCCAGAGGGACTAATGTTCCTACGGAGTATCATTCCTGTCACACCGGCATAAGTGTACCACACACGCACAACCACACAGTGATACTACTCGACAACCCCTGTTTTAATTTTTTTTAAAAACCAACCAGGAGGAAAAACGTTAAAATTATAATTGTTTTTCCAAGACGATTCACGTTCCACAAACAAAACATAAAGAAAATCAATTTTCACTTTATACCATGCGATGGCATCTCACTAATTAATGAGCTCAATATTGATAAATTATATGCTATCTTTAGGAGATGGGGAGTTGAAAACTACATTTTCAGAAAAAAAACTTGGGAGATTTGTTTGGGGTGTGTGTGTGGGGGGGGGGGGGTGGGTGGGGGGGGGGGGGGTAAAGATATGTTGCTGTAATTGGTAACCAATACTGATTTTCTAAAGATCTATTTTTCAGAAAATGGTTACCAACATGTATGGCTAGACCTAATTAATGAACTTATATTCATGTCTTCAGTGTCTTGTTATGGTATTGATTTATGGTTAGGTTTTCTGTACTCTTTATTGAAAAATAAAACATTTTCCCCATATTAACATTTCAACACTGGCGCCGTGAAGGTATAATTTCAGACACTGTCAATACTGTCAACGGCGAAATGGGCGAAACCATCATGGATTGTTGATAGGCTCTATCGAGCTGTTGGATTAAATTATTATTACCTAGCCTCGCTTCAGATTGTTTGCGCTTTGTATCGTCTGCTTGTCTACTACCATTTTTTTCTTCACGCAAAAAGTTATGCACGCCGTGTTGAAAAGGTTAAGCATTGGGGTGTAGCGAGGGCAGCTTGTTCTTCTAAATGTGTTGCCGCTCCCAAACCATTGACCCAATTCAAGTTTCCCATAACTTAGAGCACACAAACTGTCAACAATATTGAGCTAAACACCCAACAAATGTCTCAGATTTACTTTTAGAGCACATCATTTTGCAAACTCGACTCGAGAGTCCCCTGAATTCCCTTAACAGCCTTCCGAATATCATAGTCCCACCCCACCCCACCCCCACAACCCCCAAAAACTGGCTAGGCACACCCTACTATAGAATCCTGACTGCGCTCCTAATTAAGCTGATTGAGCATATTAATTTAAAGCAAAAATGAAAAGTAATTGAGGTCTGGCGGGAAAACGGAATATTTTCCTTTGGGGCGAGCAATAGGAATATAAAAACTTTTTTATACTGTGGAAGTAACAACCTTCAGTATTCAAGAACAAACTTTTCTGTGAGATGTTGTATAATTTTCAGAAGAAAAATACAACAGTCAACACATCTTACGCTTCATCATTGACAAAAAAGAAAATACATTCCTAACCCTTTACCAACCAGGATGGATGTTTTCCATTAATACGTCACACATGTTGAACGATGTTGAATTCATCATGTTGAACTGTGTGGCATGTTCAATTCAGCAAGTTTTATTATACTTGTTTAAAGCAAATTGAATTCAAGTGTTGTTGAACATTGTGCAATACGCATTAGGAGGGGACAGTTTGAGTGGAGTGGTTTTTCGTTGAAGTTCCAGCAGTTGGGTTGAATAGAGATCAGTCGTCGCAACTCAATCGTAATCGAAAATCAATCTGCACCTCCAACTCCATGAGATAGCGCCACCTCAATCAACGCAATAACTTCTCCCATCGATGACGTGAATACAAGGGCGGACTGGACCAAGAAAGGATACCGGGAAAATCAACTAAGGCGGACCCCGACGCGGAATAAATTTCGATTTTTCGAAATGAACGAACGGTGCTCCCCCGCATCTGAGCGATCAATAGCAGTTCACACAGAGGACACTTCGATTGCATTTTTATCTCATCTTCATCACCCACTCGGCGAGAATGGTATTAACGGAGGGTGGTGGTGCGCGGATCCATCGGGCCGACCATACACTGCAAAAAATATAGGTTCTCTTTAGTACCCAAACTGGTTGTAATCTTGTCCCTGAGATGGAACCAGTTATGTTTAAACAGTATTTATTTCAAATCAAATAAATTTATAAAGATTAACATTAAATATTAACAAAATTAAACGTAAATTGAGGGGGTTTCAGCCGTAAGTTTAGAGCTTATACGAGGTTGTCTCAAATCATTATTAAGCAAAGGAGATATGAACAGTTGGCATATCGAACCCGTTTTGGTTCTCTATAGAACCAATATGCCAGGTATTTATATTCGCTTTGTTTCAAAATGTTTGGCGAGTGGGTTGAATAAGCTCCAAGTTTACTGCTGAATCTACTTCAGTTCATGCATTATTCTGTTAAAATTGAATGCTCATCTTGGTAAATTTATTTGATTTGAAATAAATACTATCTAAACTAAACTGGTTCTATCTCAGGGACAAGATTAGAACCAGTCTTGGTTCTAAAGAGAGCCTATTTTTTGTGCAGTGTAGTTCGGTCAGTTAGGGAAACATAAGAACGCTGTTTCCTTGCATCCGTGAGATCAGTGGTAGACTAGACTGCTGGTATATCGAAATGTTCTCTCTGTGGACTGCCAATTGCAGTCCACATAGAGAACATTTCAATATACCGACATTCTATGCAATCAGATCCATTTCCACCGTTGGGCGTTTTCACAACATTGCAAGCACCAACAGGTTTTGGGCTGCATAATTTGGAGGGGAGGGGGCACCCAATAGTGGGCCCACCGTTTTTTTTTCCCGGTGAACCATACGACCAGTCCGCCTCTGCGTGAATATCGTTACTCTGTTACTGTAGTCGCAGCCTGACAGCATGCACATCAGCAACTGTCATGGTGTTCAACTAGCACGAAAACGCCATCAACTTTCCAATCTCGGCACACACATTTTTTTGACAATAATAACTAAAATAAGTTGTATATATTATTTGAACGCGAGATATGTGTATATCATCTGCATATTCACTTTTCATAGACATTAAAGTATATTGTTTAAAAAGCGATCGCGATTGTGAGGCGTAATAAAATTGAAATTTCTATTTTTGTTGAGCACTGTTCATTTATAGCGACCCCCATCCCATCCCCGTAAGATGACACCTCCGTAAATGTAACCAATGAGCGTTCCTTCATTCCAATTGTGTGGCGATTAGTGACTGGCGATGAATTTCAGCTCGGTCTTGCATGCAGATTAACATCATTATCTGAGCTATTTCCATATATTAATCAGATAACAGAAAAACAATTGTCTTATAAATTCTACGTATGTTTATAAGTCATCTATGTCTTACTGAATGTGTTTTGCACGGCTAAATCGTGATCGGATCCATACACACTTACACACAATGGGCAGAGACTTGGCTAGAGGTTTTCGATTTGGGGGGGGGGGGGGGGGGGTGGGGGGTGTAGGGTAGTGAATTTACAACTAGGGGAGGGACCGGGAGGGGGTTTCCCCCGGTCCCTCCCCTAGTTGGAAATTCACTACCGAGAAAATATTTGAAAATGAAGTCATCAAAGGTGGCATAAAATTGATTCAGAGTAAATGAAATGCCCACACATTTATGATAGAATTATCTGATCATTATTATTTGGTATTATTCTGGGAATTGAATATGTGCTAAACAAATGCTCAAGCTGAGACCCTTGAGTATTTCACACTCTCCTGACATTAAATCAGATCTTATACCCGAATGACCAATTTTCGATGTTTTATCATTTTATAACTGTGAATGATGGAATTAACTCAGGATAACGACTTTACATGTAGTTTTTTTTTAAGGTGCATTTCGATGATTTTTTTTTATTACGATAAGTAAACGTACTATATAAATCTCGTACCGACAGACATCATGCATACTTATGATATTTATGAAGCTCGATATTGCGTACACTGTAGTTGCAAATAGTAACAGTTGGAATTTTTGCCGATTTAAACCTAGTTGAAATTTTGGGAAGTAAAGGATACATCAGCATGACTAAAGAAGCTCTAAAATCCAGATAGCCTCCGAAGTTTAGGAAATTTTGGCCAGGATTGTGGTGACCACCCCCCCCCCCCCCACCCCCCCCCCCACCACCCGTCGCCACGTCCATATCAATGGGTCATGATTTCGTAAATTAAAAAATTAAATGTTGCGATTCAAGACCGAATCAAGAAAAAGAAACGAAAAAGGTAAAAAGGTTGTCAAAACCTGTGTTCACGTATTTCTATTCCGTTGGGTGAGATTCTGTAGTGCAGTGGGTTGGAAGACTTCGATCGTCATCACACACAACTGAAATGTACCCATTTCCAAACCTTTAAATTCAGCTGGCTCAATACCAATATACTGCATTTCAAAATGATTCGGATATCCTCAGATACGAGTTCGTAATCTTCAAAAGATGTCACCGTTACAAAGAATGGTGTTGTTTTCGTGTGTTCAATTGTTGAATTGCCTGTCAAATTATCTTTCATCTTGAAGCATCCAACAGAATATATGCTCAAAGGGAGGTAACTCTAGTATACACAACGGAAAGTGGTCAAAGTATCCGACAAGTGACTGAGAACACCACAACAGTCCAGCTCACTAAAAGATTGGAAGCAATGGGAATTTAACTTGAACTTGAATATTTGCTAGCTTAGCTTAAAAAAGAGCTCATTTTAACCTGAGATAGTATCCGAGGAGAGATCGGCTAAGGATAATCCAATAGGGAGTGTTTTAAAACGTAAAAAAAACTTTTCCGAGATCGTCTGTTCCATGTTCCAGCTCACTTCGGGGTTGGGGACTTTTCCCATTGAATTTGTAAAGTGCGAAGATCGCGTCGCCTCAAATATCTGCGTGAATATGTTTTCCCCATTATCACATTTTTGCTCAGTGTTATTCCAATGGGAAATTTTTTGAGAATTGTTAAGATGGAGATTTACTCCTTTCATTTTCTCCTTTTGGGCCTTCGATATCCGTTAGGATTAATCCTATTTTTTTGTCGATTCGAGAAATTTCTAAGACATCGTGAGACTGATCCGAATAATAACGTCACAATCACCACATAAAAACGATGCGATTACTAGTTGGTAAGTACAGAAAAAATACCCTCATTTTTCTTCTGTATTTAAATATAAAAAAATTAATTAAAAATATTAAATATAAATATGTCATTTTAAAGCCCAAAGATCCCGAGCTGAGAGATGAGGCGGTTCATCGATTTGTAGAATTAATGAACAATATTCAAGAGAGTAATTTAGCGAAACGATTGGGCGACATGGAGACGAAGCTTGAGACGATTAAGTTATTCTTACCCGTGACAGAAACTCGGGAACAGATGAAAAATAGATCGTCAACGAATTGAAACTCTTGAGACAAAGCAGAACTTCTAGTTGCAGCAGTTCTGTTCCGACTTCTATTCAGGAATCTTATCGACCGACTTATGGTTAGAGATCTTCTGGTCAGTCTCATAGTTACACACCTTCTCGTAGAACTTCTAGTTACGTACCTCGTCCATCTCCTTTTCAGTATCATGACCCTCCACCGAGTCCTTCAGAGATAGACAGAACGGAGACCGATACGGGGAGTAAAAAAATCGGCGGTTACTACGAGAACGTCTTGCGATAGTACCCACACGATGATAGGTGTTGGCAATAGGAAAACCGAACATTACATTATATTTATATAAGATTAACCCGTTGAGCGCAGATTCTATCTTCGGCTTGCGTTGGGAGTCGATGACAACCTCCACGTGAGTGACAACAGAGTGGAACTAACTGACGACTATAAGCTGATCCTCGAAGATCGAGATTACAGAGGCGCTAAGGGACTGTCGAATCTGTTCATACTGATTAAAACATAAATATTGCAACGGAGAGGATAACAGAACTTACGGCGATCTCCTGGTTCGGACGAATGGCATGAGATAAAAACAATGATATCAGAGAGACGAGACCAAAAACGAGCAGATGTTCAAGTTGATGGCGGTGGTGAATCCCATATGGGATTCGAAAAAAGTGTTCATCAAATCGGTCACCGGACGGGGAATGACCACCACGATCAATCTTTGCGATCCTCATGCGCTGCTGGAGAGATTTGATCTCTTGATGGTAGGGTCCTGCGAATATTCGAGATTCGATTCGATATCGATACCATGCGTATGCTTCGAGATCGATCCCGAATCAGTCTCAGGATTCGATTTTTCGAATCTCTCGTACTAACTTCAATTTGTTACATTTCCAACAAAAATAGGATAAAACTGTCATTAGAAAATTCATTCATGTAGGCTCAATTTCTATTTATTTGAGTAATTGACAATGTTTAATTGTTAGGTAAGGTGTGAATTTGGCCCAGAACATGATCCATAGTTTTGGTTTTTGAAGGCTTAACTTGTTACTATTCACATTCTTAAGAACGTGAATAGTAACAAGTTAGGCCTTCAAAAACTAAAACTATGGACAATAAGCCTAGCTTTTTCATCGACGGTGCTACAGAGAATATTTAGCTATTGGTGTTTAAGGTGTTCACTCGGTCGCGTAAGGGTCATCACAGTGTTCCGTAACTTCCGTTTGATGCAATATGAAATAACTTGTCTTTTAAGATTCGATTCGGCATTCGATTCGATGTCGGTATCAGAGACACAATTCGATTCGAGATTCGATTCGAAAAGAAATTTATGATTCGCAGATCCCTACTTGATGGCGAATCCAGAAGCCTGGTAATACGAGAGTGAGAAACAAGTTGGTGAGCATTTGCGACGAATTGTTGAGATAGAAGGTTTTGGATAGGGATATGTATAAATCGTTCACCAACACGTTGAAAGAAAAAAAGAAACACATAAAACAGTAAATAAAAAATAAAATTAATATACTGAGCCAAAAAAAGATGTACAGTACGTGGAGAGTGGATTGTAACTAAATCACCCGCGGAGTGGAGTTATCACCCGAGCTATAACTTTAAAATTTTGTACATATCAACAAAAACACAAGCAATGTTTCAGCCAATGGACCTCCGGGTTTAACCCGGAGGTCCATTGGCTGAAACTTTGCTTGTGCTGGTTATGCTTTGCAGCAAATTTGCAATTATTGGTTGGGTGGAATCTCCACTCTGCGGATGTTTTAGTAATAATACACTCTCCACGTACTGCATAATAGAAACAAATGTGAACAAATAGCATAAAGGATGAAATATAATAGTTCTAATGTTACATGTTTGTGGACAAGAAGTCGTGCAAAGAGTTTAATGACATGTTGTTGTTGTCCACCCAACCGTATACAATTTTGCAACGGATTTCAAAATAGCACGTGCTACCAGAGAATGTCAAATTGAATGGGTGACCGACGATTATCTTTGTGTTATGTAGTGCTAGAGAGCCTGGGTTATTGAGAAAACACGCTGGTTTTTGTCTTCCGACATTTTAAAAAAAATGCCAAGGTTAACCGAAATCAGAGGTTACGTGCCATTGGTATGCATGAGGCTGGAATACCTCCAGATGAGCTCGCTGCTGAGTTCGGAGTCTCTGTGGCAACTATTTACCGTCTCATTGGAAGGCATAGAACTACTGGATCTACTGCCGACTGACCGCGTCCAGTTCGGCCAAGAGTTACGACCCTTGCACAAGACCGACACATCAGGATGTCTCACTTGTAGGATCGCTTCCTTTCGGCGACGAGGACAGCAGCAATTACTCCTGGTGGAACTAACAATAGAATTAGTGCACAAACTACTGTCCGCAACAGACTCGCTGAACCCGGCATTCGAAGTAGGCTTCCATACCACGGATCAATCCTTACACAACGTCATCGTACCGTCAGAATGGAATGGGTACGTCAGGGTGTTTGCTGGACTCAGCAGCGTTGGAGCACAGTTCTTTTTAGTGATGAATCACAATTTTGTCTATGGAGCGCAGATGGTAGGGCAAGAGTGTATCGCCGACGAGGAGAACGGTTTTCTAATGCTTGCGTGTGGGAATGCGGCCGTTTTGTCGGGGGTGGTGTAATGGTTTGGGTAGCAATTTCCTTGCACCATCGATCGAAGTTGATCGTCATCGATGGTAATCTGAATGGGCAGTGAAATAGGAACGAACTTCTCAACGCTGTTGTTGCCCCTCTGTTCAACGCTAACGTCGGATTGCAGTTATTCCAGCCAAACAATGCCCGATGTCACGCGGCGCGTATCTGTCATGACTTTCTGGAGGAGCAGAGCATCGAATTTCTTCCCTGGCCCCCACTTTCGCCAGATTTGTCACCAATCGAGCATCTTTGGTATCAATTGGACCGTCGGGTACGACTTCATGATCTTCAGACCTTAGGCGATTTGCGTTATGTTCTAAGGCAGGAGTGGAACGCAATACCACAGGGTGACATCCAGAGACTTATCAGGTCCATGCGCCGTCGATGTCTTGCCATCCAAGAGGCAAACGGTGGACATACACGATTGTGTGAACTTTTCATTTCACCCCATGTCTGACTTACCATATCCTGACGTGACACTGGCAACAGAAAGAACATGAAATTATGCAAATGCATACAGCTAGACCCGAAATATGAATTTACAATAATTTGTTTGGGATTAAAGCCTTAAAACTAAAAAAAATGATCCTCAAAGTTTATTATACTTTCTTTTTTGACTCAGTATAATTATTATTTACAAAAAATAACAACGAAAAAAAAAAAAACATATGTTAGTGATAAAGAACAGAGGATGTACCAGATCTAACGTCTACGGCGGATCTGGATTGTTGGATTCGATGATGAGAGTTCTATAGCGTGCCTTCACCTGCAATGTAACTAAACCGATCGTTTCGACCACCGCGAAGGTCAGAAAGACGACCGCGATGGACGAGGGTAAGAAAGCTGTAACGGAAGCGAGTACTAGAATCACTTCGGAAGCCGGCAGGAGGAGTGCCGATTCAGCTGAAAGGTGATAAGGCCGCCACCACTGGCTAAACTATACCGAAATTGTCATCGAAAGAGATTCTATCGAATATGTAACTTCAAGGGTTCTGGCGTCGTGCCGACACAGGAAGTCGCTAAGATATTAAAGAGTGGATCGGAACAGAAAGTTGTTTAAAGAAAATTGATTTTTTCATTATATAGAAGAAATAAAAAAAAAATAAAAACTTAAAAAAAACTTTGATAGAGGAAAATTAAGTATTCTTAGCCAACAAAAATTCATTTCTGGGTGACCCCAAAAGTTAAGCTTGAAAGTATTGGGAAGTTAGCTTGAAATTTTTCTGGGCCAGCTAAAATCGGACTAGGAATGTGTAATAGTTTGAATATCGCTCGCCTCGGACATTTCCTAATCGAATTTCTATGCACATCGTCGCCTGTTTGCTCAGTGCTATTTGAATGGGGATTTTATATAGAATTGTAGAACGCTCTCTTCATTTTTACCCCCTCGGTGTTGGCTGGAAAAGAAGACCTAAAAAGCTATGTTTCCATACAATTTCCAATACGCATTTGTAAAGTGTCGCGATCTCGGCACCCGTCAGATTGGTGATTCTGTGAATATCGCCGTTTTGCTCCGTGGTATTCGAATGGGGATTTTGTTGAGAAAAGTAATAGGTGACTGTGTAAAGTGTCTGTCGGGACCTCAGCACCAGTTAGAGTTTTCACCTGTGTTTTGTAGTGTCTCATCAACGGATGTAGTTGATTCGACAGAGATCTCTCGAATGAGAGAAAATAACTCCTCCCTTTCCTCCAATTCGACCGATCACTGGTCTGTCTGTTTTTTGTAGTGTTTCATTAACAGACGTGGTCGATTCGACAGAAATCTACCGAATGAGAAAAAATCATTTCTCCCTCTCATTCTGCCACCGCCCTATCATTCCGTTCCCTCTTATTCCGCCCACTCTCATTCCGCAGGCCCCTCTTTTTTCGACACCCCCTCCCTCTGTCATTTTGATCAAGAATAAAATAATATCTACTTGAATTAAGAACAGATTTCGTGGGTGACGAAGGTAGGCATGTGATGTATCAGTATAAAGGTCTCGACGCTTATAGTTCGAATATGAGGTCATTGATCTCCCCGAGGGGGTAAGGTTTAGCGATAGGGGCA
Source organism: Pictodentalium vernedei (assembly GCA_031216915.1). Classification (NCBI taxonomy): domain Eukaryota; kingdom Metazoa; phylum Mollusca; class Scaphopoda; order Dentaliida; family Dentaliidae; genus Pictodentalium; species Pictodentalium vernedei. The sequence goes on from CM062297.1 coordinate 855,822,510, forward strand.
TCAAAAACTTGAGTTTTAGGAACGTGGGCATGTGATATATCATTATAAAGGCCTCGATGTGCAGAGTTTGAATATAAGGTAGTTACACCCCACCCCCCCTCGGAAGAGGAGGGCTGAGGGGTAATGGTATCAAAAATCTAAGTATTGAGAAGGGGGCATGTGATGCATCATTATAGAGGCCTCAGCGTGCAGAGTTCGAATATGAGGTAATTCCCCCCACCCCAATGGTGTGGCTGAGGACAGTGTCGTCAAAAACGTAAGTACTAGGAAGGTCGGCACGTGATGCATCAAATAAAAGGTCTCGGGTCTAAATTTCAAATGTGAGGAAATTACACCTCACCGAGGATGCGAGTGGGGGTAAGGTCGCCAAACCTTAGGTGTTGAGAACGACACACTCTTCAACATGACTGTGACAAAGTTTGAAAACGTGTAATTAGTCGCTTATTTTTAAGTACTCATTGTATGTGAAACAGTTCAAATTGGCAGAAACTGCAAAAAACATGTTGGGAGCGCGGTGGCTCAGTAGGAAGAGGTGCAGGATGCAAGCCGAGAGGTCCTCGGTTCGAATCCCACCTGCGGCAACTGCGTTGTGTCTTTGGGCAAGACACTTCATCTCCATTGCCCGCGTGGGGGCACGATGACGCCGTGTACTAAGGCGTACTGCACGTCGATGGTGCGCATGTCTTCAACCAATCTAACCCTGCATGTGCTGCTGTGCGGAGTTACGATGTTGGGGAGCTGGCAGCTGCTCGTCGTTGCTTGGTGGTTCTCTCCGGGTACTCCGGCTTCCTCCACCCGTAAAACTGTCGCGGTCATGATTAGCCATTGTGCATAAATATGTGACCTTAAACACCAATAAATAAATAAATAATACAAAAAACAGGTTTTTTCTGTCGGTGTTTTCCAGTGTCTCTTCGACAGATGAGGTCGATTCGACGGAGATCTCACAGAGGATAGACATTTGCAACCGCATGACATCTTGTTTTTGTTCTTCAAACAGTCTGTGACAGACGAATACAGTTATGTGTAGAGCCTCGTCGACGGACGTGGTTGATCTGGCAGATTCGACAGAAAGCTACGGATGAGAGAGGAGTTTTTCAACCGCGTGACATGCAGAATGGCGAATGGCTGTTATCGCGTTCAAAGAGAGAGGAAGAGAGAGGGGGAGAAAGAGAGAATCCAAATGAGATGAGTAAAAATATTATGATGCATTAGAATGTCTGATGTATCCTCTCGGAAAAGATAACCCAAAACACTCATTCACCGTCTTCATGAATAAATTTTGAGGAAGCTACACACCCCAAAAACACTCGTTGACCAGGAGGTCGACACTACTCGCAGAACTCATTAACCTTTCAACACAATATTAAATTTACGGGTCGTTTAAAGGGCAATACATGTAATGTTCCACAAGAGAGATTTGTGAATATACTGAGACAGGGATCTGATTGATACCACATTCAGAAGAGTGGAGACCACTACTACTACAACATTTCAGGAGTGTAGAACATGTCAAACTTTCGGCCAGAGATTCGTGAATATACTGAGGCAGAGGTCTGACTACTACCACATTTTGGAACTGTAGTACATAACAAACTTTCAAGCAAGAGATTCGTGAAGGTATTGTGACAGAATAGAGATCTGGCTACTACCACATTTTAGAAGCGCACAAAACGTTCGAGCAAGAGATTCGAGAACATACCGTCACAGAGATCTAACTACTATAGTAAAATCTAGAAGTCCTGTCACGAACTATGCGCTTATCTAGGGTTAATTGCGCGTAGGAATTGCGCGCAATTGCAATCAATTTCGAATGGCATCCAAAGCACGACAGGGTCTCCTGGTTACTCAAAGCAAACACGGGCAATGTTTCTGCCAATGGACCTCAGGGTTACCCGGAGGTCCATTGGTTGAAACATTGCCTGTGCACAGGCCACGTGTACAGAATTTGATAGCCATACTATGGTCATAACGCGTAGAGTAACGCGCAGATCAACGTGCCATTTGTGCGCATTTCATGGCAGGACTTCTGTTTTTAACTGTACTACATTTTGGAAGAGTGGAACATGAAAACTTTCGAGCAAGAGATTCGTGAAAGAACTGGGACAGAGGGTGGTTTCCCACTAGACCAATTCCCTTTAGACCAATTCCATTTAGGCCAATTCCCAAAAGACCAATTCCCCTTAGACCAACCACATAATGTTATTGATTAAGGATTGATTAAGGATAATTAGGAAAACATTTATTTATAAAAATCTTCCCAACATCTATAAAATATAGACAAGACAGAAAATGACTATCATCTGAAAAAATAAATGAGGTTCCCAGAAGGTGAATTTGGTGATGCTACCCTGCACAGCAGGGTAGCATCACTGCATTTACCCTCTGCGATCCTCAATCTGAATCAAGGTCTCAAACATAAACAGAAAGAGGTACCCAGTGGATGAACTGGCCCACTGTATGGGATAGCATCAGCAAATTCACCCTCTGGGAAACCTCATTCTGCAAATGACAGACTGCTTATTTTCAGGCTTGCATATCAATAACATTAAATACATTTATAAATATTTATAAATATATCAAATTATTGATATAGAATTATTTTTAAAGTAGAACACACCAGTTGGTCTAAGGGGAATTGGTCTTTGGGGAATTGGCCTCGTGGAAACTGGTCTAAAGGGGAACTGGTCTAGTGGGAATGAACCGGACAGAGACCTGACTACTATTACTACCACATTTCAGCATACTGAAACATGACATACTCCCAAGCAAGATATTCGTGAGGATTTGTGACAGTGAAGATCTGACTACTACTACTTCCACATTTGGGGAGAGTGGAACATGAACACTTTCAATTCGTGAAAGTACTGTTATAGAGACCAGACTACTACCACATTTTGTAAGAGTGATATTTGACAAACTTTCGGATAAGAGATTCGTGAAAGTACAGCGACAGAGCTCTAACTATACATTCTGGAAGAGTGGAACATGAGCAAGAGATTCGTGAAAGTACTGTGGCAGAGATCTGACTAATTCCACATTTTGGAAGAGTGGAACATGCTGAACTTTCAGGTAAGATATTCGAGAGGGTATTGCGGCAGAGTAGAGATCTGACGACTACCACATTTGAGTAGAATTGAATATGATAAAACTTTTGCGCAAGATATTCGTGAACATCCCATTAGAGAGATCTAACTACGACTATATCTAGGAGGAGTGGAATATTACACCTCTCGGAGGGTAAGAGTAGGGGTAGGGTCGTCAAAACCTTACGCGATGCGAACGACACACTCTTCAACAAGTGACAACGTGTGAAAACGTGTAATTTTTTGTTGGCGGAAATTTCTTGTATGTGCAACATTTCAAATTGGCAGAAACTGCAAACATTTTTTTTTTCTATCGATGTTTTCCAGTGCCTCTTCGACGAATGTGGTCGTTTCGACGACGATCTCTCAAATGAGAGACATTTGCAACCGCATGACAACTTTTTTTCAATCAATCTGTGACAGATGAGTGTGGTTTTGTGTAGTAATTGATAATTGGGTTGCAAAAGACACCCACTTCAAAGGATTGATTTGACCAGCTACCTTGTGCACTAACCAACTGCAGCGCTGAAGGTTTTTTGTGAATGTCAATTCATTTTATGATTCTCATCATTTGCATTCAAATAAACACCCGTCCTTAACCATTTGAACCCTAGAGGCCCTTTAAAGGACCAGGAACATGATACGACATAATCTCATAAAGTCAGGGCTGGGAGGAGTTAAAATTTCCCTTAATACGTTAACGTGTTAAATATTTTTGCGTTAACGTGTTAAATGACGTTAAATGTTAAAATGAACAAAATTGTAGTATAACAGACCAATTCCGGCCATTTTTTGCTGATTTGATCTTGAATCTGATTGAACTTACGTACACTATTAACCCTTTCAACTCCAGTGGTATCTCCCATCCCAGCTCAATGGCAGGAATTAGAAGAGTCCATATTCATTATTCGGGGTAGACCAATCAATATTTTCAACGTGCAGCCCTGGGGCTGCACGTTGAAAATACTGATTGGTCTACCTCGCAGATTCACTGAACAGCCGACCTGTAATATAATGGCGTTATGAAGTGTCATATTCCTGGCCGGGAAAGCGGCCGCCTGGATTCAAATGGTCAATATAGTTCTCTCGACAATGCGGCACAGTTTCAGTTAACTGAGTGAGACGAAAAAATAGATGCCCTATACAGATACATTAGATGAGTCACGATGAGTACAAAATCATTCCTGATGCACCCTAACAAACTCCAAAGTTATAAATGTTTATAACTTAGTTAAAAATTGTTTAACTTTGTAAAAATAATTTAATACGTTAACGTTTGAAACGTTAACTGCCCCCAGCCCTGCATAAAGTAGAATAGCTGCTAAGTGAATGCGTGCGGTAGACCAATTAAATTTTCAACGCACAGCCCGGAGTCTGCTCGTTGTCAATATTAATTAATCTACTCTCAAATAAAGAATATGGACTCTTCCAGTTGCTGCCATTGAGCTGACATGGGAGATACCACCAGTGACCAAAGTGTTAATAGAAGTTAAAGCAATCGAAATAGTAGAGATGTAGGTTTTTAAATTTCTTGTTCGGTTTCGGTTTGGGTTTTTCAGGTGGAGAAAAACCTCGGTTCGATTCGATTTTCGGCCATGTAAAATTCAATAAAACTCATTCTTATCTCCAGAGTCATAACTGAATGGTAGTGAAATTGAGTGAAACTCAATGAATGCCCGAAATAAGCTATAATACATGAAGAATCAGGAAGGCCAATATAATAATTACCTAAATATACAGAACTTTTATTGTGCTTGGCCATTTTTCGAGGTCTGACACCTTCACGCAACTTGAGGAAAGCTGCAAACACAACTAAACTGAAATGTCGGAAATTCACAGAATGTAGCCATCCCAGAGTAGTGAGAGTACCCAGACACTGCCATTGGCAGTGTCTGGGTACTCTCCCTACTCTGGGATGGCTACATTCTGTGAATTTCTGCAGCAAGAGCTGGCAAGAGAGTATTTAATAAAAAAAACTAAAAACCTTAGATTACGGGATGTAGATGGTTTCGGTTTCGGTTTTTTAAAAAAAAATAAAAACCTCGGTTCGGTTTCGGTTAACCTACAGCTCTACGAAATAGTATACACCATTTTATGGTAGGTATCCTCATTCCGCGATATTACACATTGTGAAGCTGGATGCATGAGATACACCTTTTTTATCCGCACATCACAGTTTATTTTGCATATATGGGAAGGAGTAACAATGACAATCAACTTGAGAAATAGCGATATCAAAAATTAAAATACTCCCTTGCTCCAACAGGTAGTATTAATTTCGGCTCTTTGTCTTTGTATTTTAACTTGTGTAATAATGTTGAAATATTCAGACTTAGAAAAGATATCCTTGGAATTCTCGCCACATAGTTTTAAGAACTCGGTTTTAAGAAAATTATTGTTCACTTTCGTTTGACTCCATTTTGAAACATGTAGCAGGCTAGTTGGGCATTCAGTATGTATGGTACCATAGAACTAATACTCGTGTCAGCTGTACCCAACAAGCCAACCATAAGGGTTTCTAATTAACCCCAGATGAATGACGCCATGTTAATCTGTCTGATAAATTAATGGAAGTGTTAATTATGCAAATTAGCCTTAAAATTCTGTATATTTTTAAGGTAATTTCTATAAGCTTCTCTGATAAGTTAATGGAAGTCATAACAATTAGGCAGATAGAGCATCAGATTCAGAATGCTTTTTGAAGGTGATTAGTATAATTTTGTCTGATAACTTAATGGAAGTGTAAAATGGATGCCGGCAGGCCTTTAGATTAGTGTCAATTTGTCTGATAATTTAACCCTTTGAACCATGGTGGCATCTTCCATGCCAGTTCAATGGCAGCAAGTTGAAGAGTCCACATTCATTATTTGAGACAAGAGACCAATTAATATTTTCAAAGTGCAGCTAAGGGCTGCACTTTGAAAATATTAATTGGTCCATCCCATACATCCACTTAGCTGTCATTCTACTTAATGAAATTGTTAGTACTGAAATGGTTAACCGGATAACCGGTTTGAAACCGATTACCTACCTAACCGATTAAAAAAACTTCAACCGGTTATCCGAAATATCGATAGTGATCGTCGTTCCATGGTTAAAACGTAGTAAATCTGCAGCATCTCCTTTAGGATAGATTACACCTCGAAGAAGCGCTGTATATATTGAGAAATAATCGACTTTGGCGTTCAAGACTTCAACTTCGTTAATAATCGGCAATTTCCGTGAGTGCTGAGTAACCGCAAAAACTATTCCGTAGTATGTATACAAACGAGACCTCGACAACGTTCGTTTGTATACACACTACGGAAAAGTTTCGAAGAATACTGTTTACCAATTCCTATAGTTTTTGACCCAAGATTCGGTGAAATAATGGCTACGGTTAACCGGATATTATCCGGTTATAGCTCTCGGTTAGTCGGTTGTGAAAATGAGCCAACCGTTTCAGCCCTAGAAATTGTGAAGTATCTTGGTCCTGGCCGTAAAATCGGCCCCTCGATTTCCAAAGGCTTAACGGAAATGTCAATGCAGACTAGCCTTTAGGTTAACTATTACACATAATCCCTAAAACCTTTTCAGGGAACAAGTGTAAAAATAAAAAGAACATTTCAGGGATTTGCTGAAATTCCTTTAGGAAATTCTTGAAGTCCCTAACAAATTTAGTGATTTCATGAAATCCCCAAACTGCTTTAGGGATTTAATGTTTTCCGTAGGGATTTCGTGAAATCCTTAATTACACGAATTCCTGTAGCATATCTACCATCGCATTATAAGTTATTGTGACGAATTGACGTTAAGATGGTCTGAGGTTTGGGGAAAACCGCAGACCATGTTACCGGCCATTCATCACAATAACGTGTGTGTTCCAGTTAGACCCTACCCGCTGCTCAAAATCCACATCGTGAAATGAACAAGAAAACTTTCAACGATCACAATTTTAGTAAATTAACCTCTCGTGTACCTTCACGACGTCACAGATAAAATAATTAGTAAATCTGATAAAGGTAGAGGTCAATACATTTTAGTTCCTTAACCCTTTACCCAAAGAATCGTCCGCATCCGCCCGCGTAATATGCAAATTCAGCAGCTGAAAAAATATTATTTTTCGAAAAATTTCAACAAAACCATATCATGTGACCCCTCTTTGGAACGAGCTCGTTCCAAGGAGGGGTCACATGATATGGTTTTGTTGAATGTTTTTGAAAAAATTAAAAAAATGATATTTAAATAAATAATTTTTGAAATCGTCTGCGTTGGGTAAAGGGTTAACCGATTTGCAATTTGAACACCACTTCATTCGGAACATCATCTGCTGTATGTGCGAAAAATTTACAAAATTGATGGTCTGTAAGTCACTCCATTGATGGAATAATTGCGAAATGAACAACCTCAAATATTTCGCTTGGTGACATCAGAGGGTAACACATCCTACTGGAGCCATAAACATGGAGAAAAGTACACGAGTTCCCACCCAATCAGTGGCTGAGTATTTTAATCTTACGGGGACATGGTAAGATTTTGTCCAGCGCCTTGGCGCATCCATCCACCCATACTCCTGCTTGATGTTCCTGTATAAAAATGGAATACCCAACAACAAGTTAGTAAATGAACTTTTCATAGGTCATTGGACATTTTACCAATAGCTTGCGAACAGGAGATTTATTTGCTTCCTGGGCCCTTGCGCTGTATATTATTAGTTAAACTTAAGCAATTGCATCTTCACGGATCTTTTTCTAACTGAGATTCCTGTGTTTAAAAGCTGGGACCATAGACCATTATAACAGTAATCTGTTCTAGTTGCATTTAATGCTAAGGGAAACGATCCACCGGTAAATCTCTCAATAAAATGCAGGCTATTTGTTGACAATTGCGAATCATCACAGAAAACAACTCCAACAATTCAGTAGTTGTCAGTTCTCTAATACCGGTCTCCGGGCGAGTCATAAATGTAAACTAACATACGGCTGAGTCAATTGCAAATTTTTATTTATTTATTTTTATTTTTTTTTTTGGTGGGGGATGTCATTGGCTCAGTTGGTATGCTGGCAGAGCATTTATGGCCAGGCGATTGGGTGTCGTAGATTCGGGATCGACTCCCGCCGAGGCCACCTTCCAAGCAACACTTCACAGTTTTCAATCCACCGGCGCGGTGTTAGGACGATGCCTATTGGAATTCCCGCGTGACATAGGCGATATACATTATAAGTTAACCCTTTACCCAAGGTAATGGCCAGGACCGGCCAGCGCTGTTCTCAAAAATCGCCAATTAAATTTTCATTATTTTTTTCATTTTTTGTCTCAAAAACATAGGTTATGACCCCTCGTGGGAACGAGCTCGCCGAGCTCGTTCCAACGAGGGGCCATAACCTATGTTTTTAAGACAAAAATGAAACAAATTATTTATTCAAGAATATTTTTTTGCAAGTGCCGTCTGCTTTTCATGTTAGGTAAAGGGTTACTACAGTTATATATGGAATTAACGCTTCAGCTAACAAATCGATCACATCCGTCGGCGAAATATGCACTTTAAGCTGTTGACCAAATATTATTTTCCAGAAAATGTCAACAAAACCATATCTTGTTACCCCTAAATTGGAACGGGCTCGTCGAATGATATGGTTTTCTTGAGATTTGTAGAAAACTTTGACAAAATAGCACTTCATATAACAAAATTATATTTATTCCATGATTACCTATTGTACTATATATGAAAAGACTATGACATAAATTTTAGCATTACACAAAAACCGTGGTGAACACTCCAGCAGTGGGATTTCATAAGCAAAATTTTACACCAACAGTGGAATTACATCCAAGTTGACCTTTGGTGACGTCGACCTAAATGCAAACGTGTCCTAATTTATCGCACGTCGCCTCTCGAAGAGTGAAATGAAAGTGGCAATTATTAATTACGTTTTTAAATGAGTCTATCCCATAAAACACCAAACATTAACAAATCTGCACTGTCTCATGTTAGTAAAGCACCCATAACTCGAAATAGTATGTTCTAATGTTATTAAAATGAAAAAGGTCCTTTTTTCTATTTCGTTTCGGTGAAAAAAAAACTGACAGCGGAAGTACCGCCCACCGATGCTCATCTGAATAAAACCAAATTCGCACGTATGTACGGCTGCTGCTCAGTAAAATCGAGAAAAAATAATAGCGACTCTTAATAATCTGACGGTCATGAATAAAATAAAATACACCCAAAGTAGCTTGGTGTACCAAATGTTCACCACTCGTGGTGAACATTTGGTACACCAAGCTGCTATGGGTATATCCTATATATTTGCACTGGCTAAAGAGTTAACGGAGACCGAATATACGATATTAGATCACTAACGAACTGTGTTACGGATATATCTTACCGATTCCTTTTTTTCAAAACACAGTTGTAACTAACATCTGGGATCAGTAATAAACAATTGAACTTTTACATGTCTAACGTGAAGCGATTATGGCTTGCTGACATTTTGAGCAATGGGTAAAGTGGAGACCATCCAGCCGGATATAGATTTTGATTGGCCGTGTATAGTTTATATGCATATTGGAAATGACATTTGAAAACAATGCAATTCTAGATACTTGTTGGGGATGCAATGTACTACTAGTTTGGTACCTATGCGGTCAACCAGATCACATGGATTATTTTCCTGTAGTTATTGCTTCACTTTCTGGGTGTTTAAGCTTTCAAAAAGGACTCTGGGGCGCTAATTGGAAAGAACCGTCATTTGTTTTTTTTTTTTTTGCTTTTGTTTTTGTTCCCTGAATGTTGATTTACGTACGGGATCAGGGGCGTAGCTAGGATTTCCTATTGGGGTGGGGGGGGGGGGAGGCATAATTGTTTTAAGATCGCAAAGGTGGATATATGCCACAGGCATATTCCAAGTCCATAGGCCTGCGGTGGGGTAGGTATGGCCCTCCCTTTGGTGGGGGTTCGGGTGGAGGGCTCTACCGAGACTTCCGGTATCCCCAGAGAACATTTTAAAAATTAAATTACCCTTATAGTGAATCTGGAACCCTCTGGGGCTTTAATTTTCCAATTTTGAGGAGAAGGCACTGTATTTTTTAGGGTGCGTGACGCCTATAGCCCCCCCCCCCCCCCCATCCATGGATACGCTATTGTACGGGATACACACTCTTAGGTGATAATGAAGCAGCTAAATATGTTGTGTTCCCCACTTCATTTTAGCCTGGCTACGACCCTCTCTATAATGTGTGTTCTATCTCTAAATCAACGCGCGATACATCTCATTATTATTTTAAATTACCCATTGGCTTCTATTCTGTGTATTGTATCTCTATCTCTATACAAATACACATACTACCGATTCACTACATTCATATAATGCAATGGAAATGAACTGAAAAACAAAATACATCGATCGTGGTCCTGCAAATAAATGCTATCAATTGCTTGGAGGTACACTCCTACGGTAACATACGGCCACAAATCAAATACGGATTGCACCTAATGTAAACCCGCCGTATGCCATCCAGCATTATTAGTTATACAGTTTGATGGTGGCCTAATATGGTATATATGGTGTCAGTTAATTTCATATTGGACTAGAGCGAAGTCCAATATGAAACTAACTGACACCATATATACCATATTAGGCCACCAACAAACTGTGTAAGTAATATATCTTACCGACTGCTGCACCGATGCACAGAACTAATAACAACAGCGATCAAAATTAAATGAAGGAATTCTCACAATGTGTTCACGTGTCTTTGCCTTGTTACAATTTATGGGAGAGTGCCTGTAGCACTCTCCCATAAATTGTAACAAGGCAAATTCATACATACCAAACAGTTTCATTTCGAAGGTAACATGACACACATCCACAGAGTATGCAGCCTTTTAAGTATCCTAACCTGCACTTCAGACCAAATATGGGCTTCCAACACTCAATCTTTCAACTTGAAGCGTTTATCGGCTGCCGCCATTTTGAATATTCAATGAACAAAGGGGAGATTACCCATAGCTGTCAGCGTATATTGATGTTGACAGGCAATATACGGTTTAAAATGCAGTCTGCAGGTGACGTCTTTGAACCAATGAAATTCCCAAATACTTGTAGGAGGTGAGATATAAACCCATACATGTCCTTCACCAAGACACAAACAGTTCTTCACAGTTTAGACGGACCCGCGTGAAATATCGCCTGGGAACGCTCGCAAATTCCAAATAACCAGTGCGAAATATCACAATGGCAAGATATCTTAACTAACTGTACACGTATAGCGATCTCAGAACAATTGAGCACATTGGTCATGGACCGGTGTGTTCTATTGTACTTTTGTGGTACGCCCGTGTGTACGGTTAAGAGGAACACACTTTCCATATGCGACCCATTATTCCTGGAAGCAAAACACTTTCGGTTTCTACTAGCAATGTGTCATGATAACAAAAAATGGAAAATGTTTCTTAGCTCCCTTTGCTCTCGTGACTCACAGTGCGAGATTGAATAAATATCTCACTCGCAAAACAAAAAAAAACAAAAAAATATTTCGGTAAATGCCTGCCTCCAGAACACTCCCAAATATCTGTGAAAAGTGATGTCCTAAGTGCTGCTTTGTGATTTCGATACATTTGCATTTTGTTACTCGCAGCACATTCGAAACCGATTATACATTGTGATGTTTACGAAAGTATCGCTTACATTCGCGTGTTTGCATACACGATTGATGGCAGGGCGGTTAAGAGAAAGTAGAGCCCCCCCCCCCCCCCCCCCCCACCTGCCAGCCTGTTAGGGAGGGTTGGCTCACTCGTCGGGTGTAGTGTAGGGCGGCACTGTGGCGAGTAATGGGAATCTACTATGAAAACACATCCTATGTTAATGCCCCTATACACTTTGGAGGTGGGGAGGGGGGAGGGGCACTCTGACGGATAATGGGAATTTACTATAGGCAGGCACTCACTCTGGTGTGCAAAAAGGAAGGCACTCTGGCGTGTTTTTGCTCAACGCTGATCACCAATCGGGCACGATATGGCCTCGCATTATCATCCGTTAGGAAGACGTCTGCGATAACTGTCCAAACATACGGTCCCCAAAAGGTTTCAGAACCTCATTTCTCTTCCACTTCCATTCCCATTTTCATTCTAATAATAATAATAATAGCACTTCTATAGCTCTCTATCCCCACTGAAAAGGTAGGCTCAAAGCGCTTCATAAAATAAGTAACGAGCTGCAGACTGAAAAATGAAAAGAAACAAATTAAGTTTTTAAGTGCCAAATAAGTCTATAAATAGGGATGTTTTCAGGCACTTTTTAAAACCCTGAACGGATGTACTGTGTTGAATATGGAACGGTAGACTGTTCCAGATTTCAGATGCCTGAAAACAGAAGGCCCGTTATCCCCAGTGTTTTAAGTTAATTTTTGGACAGGTAAGAATTCTGTTATCAGCACTAGAGCGCAGCGAGCGTGTTGGTGTGTATGCTTTAAGGTGTGTAGAGAGGTAGACTGGGAGGTTATCATTGAAGTATTTAAATACTAAAAGGGCAATTTTGTATTCGATTCTAGCCTTGACTGGGAGCCAGTGAAGCTTTTTCAGCAAAGGTGTTACATTCTACAAAAGAGATGGGTGTGTTCGGTCGCCCACCAATCCACCCAATTACTTAACCACAACCGTATCTCGGCTGTGCTCTGCCACATCAGCCACCCCACCCCCCATTGGCTCTTCTTCACATCACGGTGCATCTATCTAGAAAGTCAAGACGGAATCTGGTGTCTTGTGGAAACAGACGTTGGGCTTTTGGGTATTTTTCCACTTCTGATATTTCTGCACCACTCAACCTTGTATTTGCCATGTCCTCCTTCCAGAGGAAAACAAACTATGGGGTTTCTTGCACGCTGTCCAGCGTTGTTCAGTCAATTCCTGATTGTTTGTGAAGATACAGTGCATATTATATTATTATTATTATTTATATATTTATTGGTGTTTAAGGTCACATATTTCTGCACAATGGCTAATCATGACCATGACAGTTTTACGGGTGGAGGAAGCCGGAGTACCCGGAGAGAATCACCGAGTAACGGCGAGCAACTGTCAGCTCCCCAACACACTAACTCCACACAAGCAGGGTTAGCAGTTGAGCAACGGCGAGCAACTGTCAGCTCCCCAACATACTAACTCCACACAAGCAGGGTTAGCAGTGGTTGAAGACAAGTGCACCATCGACGTGCAGTACGCCTTAGTACACAGCGGCACCGCGCCCCCACGTGGGAAATGGGGGTGAAGTGTCTTGCCCAAGGACACAACGCGGTTGCCGCAGGTGGGATTCGAACCGAGGACCTCTCGGTTTGCAGCCTGCACCTCTACCTACTGAGCCACCGCGCCCCCAAGATACAGTACATTACGAGGGTTGCTTCGCTCAGCTGTGGCACTGATGGTGCAGTGCATGCATGCTGTGGTAACAATGTAAATGTCTTAACTGGCAGAGCTCTCCATTTTTTATTGGCCACATATATATTTTCATCATATATTACTCTGTTGAATTTGATTGGATAGTGCCAATCGGCACTATCCAATCAAATGTAACAGAGCAATGTAATATTAACAAAATCTGATTCTTGCCAGGGTCAACATGAAATCTTCTCTAACAGAGTGTACATAGTTTTGTCACTACCTATGTCATTTTAAAGCCCAAATATGGGCTTCCAGAACTCTATCAGTGAATGGGCTGCTGTGGGCGTTTGACGACCTGCACCGCGTTTTCTCTCAACTCTATGAGGAGGCATAAACTTATTCTTGAGACCATACTTTGGTTGTCGCTTATTGACGCAGCCGTCTTTTGTGTGTAGTATATTGATTTAGTTGGATAACAAGGTTTGCAAGTGCGCCGTAGAGTAAATGCTCTTGCAACTCTTCGAACCATTTCGGAAAAAAATGATTCGATAACCAGATATTAGAAAAGGATCTTTAAATGGGTATTTGATTGGCTCCTACGGTAAGGCCGCCATGGACTGATCACATTCCACGGGTGTGCAAAATTTTCACGGAGGCAAGGATATTAGATTCCAAATACTAATTATAGGAATAATCATTTAAAATTTAATTAATGAAGCACCTGTTACAACCCGGTGCTTGATTAATTAAAATTTTGCTGATGATGATTTTCATTACCTGGGAAACGCATGCAGGGACATTACTTCCCAAGCGTGGATTACGGCCAGTCCACGGCGACTGTACTGTATATAGTTTATGTCTTCTACTCACCTGTAACGACTCTCTGGATCAATGATCGAAACGACATGCTGACATCCCAATTAGTTGTAAAGATACACTCTAAAATCGGTTGGGTTAAAAATCAACCCAAATCGACTGGGTTGAGTAAATATGAACCCAAATTGGGTTCATATTCACTCAACCCTGTCGATTTGGGTTGATTTTTAACCCAACTGATTTAGAGTGTAGGGATGATGCAAGCAGGGTGTCTAGAAACGTAAACGGCGATTTCGTCAGATTACCAACAAGACAGTATAAAGTAACATCGAATATAAAAAAAAAATCAGCAAATGAACGGATACTCGCTAGCTTGTCTTGTTTAATGTTCAATCAACTGTCTGGCCGGAGTTGGGTCCATTCCATTTGATTTAACCATCTGCCTACCCGGAGACCAATATTGGAGTGGAAACTGATTAAATAAGCATATCGAACAGGCAGATGGTGAAATTATTTGAACAAATGCACGAAAATATGTTTGCATTTATTTGCAGCACGTATAGCGATCAATTTCAATTCATTGTGTAATTCTGTAGATAGTGTGTGGAAAAAGAAACACTTTAGTAATAGGTACACCTAACCCACCCACAGTGCACTATCCTGGTGTCACATCATCTGACCAGTCATGTACCGGTACGCGTGATTTGAAGTTGGCGGGACATTGATGTTTTTCCTTTCCTTGCGTCCCGTGCCGTTAACAAAATGTTAGACATTGGTTGATAAAGTTTTAGTTCAGACAACTTACCTGTTTTTTAAATGAATATTTTGCGAGAATCAAAGTTGATGCGCATTGTTTACTTTGCAATACCTTTTTACGAGAATAGATTCTGAATCACACGTGAGTATTAAGCCCTGAATAAGATGGCTGTCTTGCATGCGCATAGCCAGGATTCCATAGTAATGGTGTCATAAACATGGAATTTGGAAAGCTGTTGTTGGGGAGGAGTTGGGGCATTCCCCTATTTCCAGCAAGGACCCTCCAGTCATTACCCTCCTCCCACTTCCCTTATGAGAAGTGGGAGGAGGGTAATGACTGGAGGATCCTACGTAAGGCTAGGTTACTCTTCCCAAGAACATTTTACGAAACCAAGTACTCTAAGAGCGAGTCTGAGGCATTTGAAATGTATGTGGCTCTATATTGGAGACCATTTTGGGGCTCTACGTTGTGTGAAACCTCAGTACTCTAAAAGCGAATCTGAGGCAATTTGTAGTGTTGTATCCCTCTATAGGAGACCATCCACCTATATAATAAATTGTTTCCGGTGTTGAAATTGCAAAGATAAAAAAGAGTAAGAAGAAATCGATATGAGTTGTCGATACAGGATGACGTGAACCGCATTGACCAATCGCTTTGTTTCCTTCATACGTTCTTCTTTGCATCGGGCTATAACTTTAGAAGGCCAAGGGAAACACGGAGCAAAATAACTGCACAAATTAGATATCAATTTTTGTCTCGTTCCGTGAAAAGTAAACTAATTGAAATGTTTTGGTCAAACCTTTGCAAACTGTTTTTAGCGATCGCGTGGTTCGCATCTGGGGTGTTCGGTGGTGAAGCCAATGTACTTTCTGCGGTACTGACGATATGTGAAGAAAAAGTTGTAAACAGTTCCTGGTTGATAAAGAGTGAGAAGACCATAACGTCTGTAGAATGTGGTATCGCTTGTGTACATCATAAGCCCTGCAAATCCGCAATCTTCAGGAAAGATAAGAGACTGTGTGAGCTGTTAGCTGCGGGGTACAGATTCTTAGGTGAAAAGTGTGAATGCCTTGAGGATGATACAGACGTCGATTTTATGTACAAGGTACGTTTTCATTTTTTTGAAAATCTAGTAAAATAGGTTAGTGGGTTTATGTTCGGATGTTGATGCAGATTTTATTTTCAATAATTGCTTTTTGGGCTAAAACATATATTTTGAAAATACATTTCAAGTGTACACCTGGAACTTAATTAAGCACCCCCTGAAATGTTTCATAAGAGTGAAGTTGCTGTTAATGTTTATTATGTTTTATTGATTGCTATGTCTTGTAGTACATTTCATCTCGCGATACATGAAGTTTCTGGTTGATAGCGTACATCAAACTCACCCTCTCATCTACGTGGAGCACGCTACCCACGGATGCCACAAAAAAACACTATCACCCACATGCAATATCTGGATATAAAACAATAAAATGTGTCACTTCTTTTATCAGTAAATGTTGACATGGCAAGGAGAAGCCTGTCAGAGGAACTAAGATGGCAAATCGTTGCATGCATGCGACAGGCATGTCATTCAAAGCTATTGGAAGGCACCTTGGCTATTTGCATTCTGTTATTCGCAGAACTGTCCGAAAAATCAACAAACAACCGATGTGTTTGTGAAACAGAACTGTCCGAAACCGTCTCACAGCCCTGGGTATGAGGTCCAGGGGGGGGGGGGGGGGGGGGTCATCAAGCGTCCAACTCTGTCCGATCAGCATCAAAGACGACGTTTGGAGTGGTGTATGGCACGACAACATTGCAATCCCAGGACATGGAGGAGAATCCATTGGTCGACGAGAGCAAGTTCCTGCTTCACGTCGCAGATGGTCGCCTGATAACGTGGAGGTATAGAAATACTGCTTACGTGCCCAGGAACATCAGACCTACTGTTCCGTATGATGGAGGATCAGTTATGATCTGGGTATGCCTCTCTCGTGATTGTAAACTTGATAGGGTGACTGCACGTGGGAATCTCAATGGTCATCAGTACATCCGGGACATTCTCAATCCGGTTGTCGTACCTCATTCTGACAATCATCCGTTGGCTGTTCGCCATATAAGCATGGGCGACAATGCAACGCCACATCGTTCCCATCCTGTGAGAGCATTCCTTCGGAATAACCCTATTACAACACTACCTTGGCCTGCACTGAGCCCCGATTTGAATCCATTAGAACACATCTGATACTTTCTTGGGCGACGTGTGCAAACAAGAGATCCGCCTGTACATGATTTGCCCGATTTGGAAGCTGCATTACATGAGGTGTGGCAGCAGCTGCCTCTGAACCGTACCAACAGGCGCATCGTATCATGAGGCGGAGGGTTTAGGCTGTCATCTGAACACGTGGTGGATACACTCGCTACTGACGTCAGACACTGCTATTGTGTTCAGGAGACCCACAAGTTAACTTTTTGTCAGTAATTACCGGCATTGTTTCATCATCACGGTCCGTTTCCGCACCATACCTATCGAGAGAACATTTTTCCATCAGAAATATTACTGAGAGATATGTGTAATTAGCACCATTAAAATACTGCATATTTTCATAATTGTGTTGTCTTTCATTTGTCAATAGACCATTCGTTCCGCAAATAATCACTTTTGGCCATCTTAAAGATAGCATGAAAGTAATGACAGTTTTTATTAGCACCACTGCGAATTAAGTGCCAGGTGTATAGATGCATTGTCCACTTCTGACACCGTCATAATACAATGCGGCTTGTAATGCAGCGTGCTTGATATTCAAAACAGTTTGACACATCAAAGGGTAATAGACACACTCGCCCGAATCCCAATGGTCAGAACAATACGTTAACCCACAGCCAAGTTGACGAGTACATGTATATTTTAGGGGTACCTATCTATCCCGAAGAGTCATAATTTAAATGAGAAAAAGAAAACATCAGTTAATCTCCGTCGTGTTTTCTCAGATACAAATTGACGATAACGCACCGAGTCTTGGTGTTTGAACTGATTTACACAAGATAGCGAATGGCGTTGCCTTCACCACCGCCTCCGTGGACTGGTCGCTTTCCACGGGTGGGCAACATTTCCTCGGCGCAGTAATATTAGATTTCACACACTTATTTAAGGAGTAATCATTAAAAAAATAAGTACAACCCTGAGCTTCATTATTTCAAATTTTGGTGATGATGTTTTTTATTGCCTGGTTAATGCACCTGTAGACATCACTGGCCCCGTGTGGATTTCGACCAGTCCACGGCGACTGTACTGTCCGAAGTGATACACATACGAAACGCAGATTTACGCAGATGAAATGGGAAATTTCGACTAGTTTAGTTTAACAGATGTATTGGACCTAGAATGTTTTAGATACGGATATGGACAGTTCGCCGCCTTTGCATGGACAATTTGGCAACTTCTGAAATTAACGGGCGCTCTGATGGGGCGAAACCTCTGCAGTCAGATGCCATTGAAGAAAAACAGAACACAAATAGGGAGATTACGTTCTTAAATGTTGAACACACAAATAATACTTGCAATAGAAGTTTAATGTAGTTGTCCAAAAGGTTTTAACCTATTTAGTTCTCATTAAAAATTTGTATAATACACTTTCAATTAATGGTCCGTATGGTTTGTCCTTCATGAACCAAAGCTTCTAATTCTTTCTAAAGAATAAGTGGTATTTTTAGTAGAATACATTTAGGCCTGAATTGTTTTGTAATCACTGTAACAATAGGACATTTATCTCCTATAACTAAACTGCAGTGACTTGACTCTGTGCGAAGAGTGACGAGGGTAGCTCGCTGTTGAGTTTAATCTCGAATGTCACCACAGCTAGCTTGATGTTACACGGTGTGACTGAAAGGGAAAAAAGCCGTACTGTTCACGAACGTTGGTAGAGAATCGAGCTGTTTCCAACACCTTTGCCTTAAATCAATTTCATCATTATTGTTTTTTTTTTGTTTTTTTTTGTTTTTGGTTTTTTTTTGCTTATTAAATACGTAGTTAGCAATACCTACAGTCCGTGAACAAAAAATAGACAGATAATTTCGATCGTATCGTGAATGGGTCTTCCTGCTCGTTTCAATGGAGGGACATAGGACTTTGTTTTTAAGACAAAACGCTTTTTAGTAATTCAAGAATGTTTTGTTTGCTATCCGTGTCGAAAAAAAGATTAAGCCCTCTTTAGAAAAACAATTCCTGATATTGAAAGTTGCCAGTTGGTGTCTTCCATGATTCCTTGTTAATAACGAGATGTAATAGGTGTGAAGAAACTCCAGTCCGGTGGAGGATTCGGACCCGCCCATTTACAGCAGAGCAATCAGACTTTACATCCAGCGATTTCTTTCTGGTTCAAGGTTTTCGGAATATTTCTTCACCTGTAATAAACCGAAACAAAAGGCGCTTATCTCCATTGCAATTCCTGTCATTGTTAGAAGTGCAAACATACTCCAAATCCGTTTTATTTGAAGAAAAACAATCAATAAAGTGTCATTTTCGATCTCGGTCTATTTTCCATGATCGGATTTACAAGGTGAACTCCAAAGCACGGACGCTAACATATATTATTTAGAGAGAATATGGAATGAGTGTTTTTCTCATATAATATTTATGAAATGAGTTCAAGAATTTTCCGTTTTGGCGAACCCAAACGGAAAATTCGGACGAGTTTCATAAATATATTATGAGAAAAATACTCATCTCATATTCTGTTTATCATATGACACACACACGCACAAATTAGCCACTTAGTAGGACTTTTTAACCCATCACCTAACTTGAGTTGCAGACGGCACTTGAAAAAGACATCCTCGTATAACTAAAAATTTTAATTTTTTGCTTCCAAAACATAGGTTATGACCCCTCATTGGAACGAGCTCGTCGAGCTCGTTCCAATGAGGGGTTATAACCTATGTTTTGGAAGCAAAAGTGAAAATATAAAAAAAGGAATGGCGTTTTCCTTGTAGGTAAAAGGTTAATACAATATAACCCACCCTAAATAGGACAGATAATGTAAATTCTCCCTACTGAAATTATGCAAATGTGACCCAGTTGTTTTTTGTTTAGTCAATCAAATTGTCCAGTTTTGAAATTGATCAATGAAAGCTCCCAACTCTAATTATGCAAATTATGAAAATGTGGCCCAGTTGTATTTTGTTCAGCCAATCAAATTGTCTAGTTTTGAAATTGACCAATGAAATTGACGGAAGGCTTTATTTATCACTGATTAATATGAAAACAAAATATCAAATGTTTAAAGTGAACAAAATGGACGAGTCATATGATAAATTTATTTATTGGTGTTTAAGGTCACATATTCATGGACAATGGCTAATCATGACCGTGACAGTTTTACGGGTGGAGGAAGCCGGAGTACCCGGAGAGAACCACCGAGCAACGGAGAGCAACTGTCAGCTCCCCAACATACTAACTCCACACAAGCAGGGTTAGCATTGGTTGAAGACAAGTGTACCATCGACGTGCAGTACGTCTTAGTACACAACGCCACCGTGCCTCCACGTGGGCAATGGGGGTGAAATGTCTTGGCCAAGGACACAACGCGGTTGCCGCAGGTGGGATGCGAACAAAGGACCTCTCAACTTGCAGCCTGCACCTCTACCTGCTGAGCCACCGCGCTCCACGGACGCTAACAGCCGTTGTCATAGAAAACACCTTCGTGGTGTGTTCGAGTCGTGATAGGAGCAGTTTGGCGCCGTTGCTCGCGCATATCGTGGATACAGACATGTTTTAATTGACCCGCTTCCGTCAATTAAAGCACAGTAAGAGTGAATTTACCCAAGATTAGAGCATGGGTCACTTTAAATGGATTACTTTAATATCGCGATATCAAATACAAGTTATTTTTGTTTTTGATTTGGTAGGTGCATGAATGTGTATGGAGTGGACGTTCAGCTCAGGTTCTGTGCTCAGCTTAATGCCCGAGTGTCACACTTGTTAATGGAATATTGGATTTGGACGCTGCTAACACAGTAACTAATCCTCTTGTCAGAACTTTTTTTATGAAAGTCAGCAGCTGAAATTGGGATATGGAATGTTAATCTATGTTCAATATCCAACAGATTTGAGAGGAAAGGGAGCATCAAGCTCTCTGGTCACCAGTCTAATTCTCTTCGGTGTTATAAACTGTTTGTTTACTCAGTCCTTTTGTGGAAATTTGCGCGCAGACGACCGTTTATGTAATGTGGTGTGCCTTCATTTAGAAATATATACAGTTGTCCCTTTGTCCAGATAAATTCTGTCTTTTGATTGGTCAGAATGCCTTGCACAAATAGCCATGACAAAGGGTGCGCCCAACATCCAAAGTATATGAGGGCGTGCAACATCCAGGATATACGCGCACGCGAAACATCGGGGTATATGGTTTCAATGAACGTTTTTCGCTTCCCCTCGCCTCATTATAAAACTCGAACCAAAAAAACCCGAAAATAGTCACAAATATCATCCGACAATACAATCATAAAAATAAAGTAAGAGCAAATAATTCATCCCCTGAGTACCAATGTGTTCTATGTGCCAGTCGGCACATAAAACACATTGGAACTCAGGGGACGTATGTCAACAAAATACTGTTTACTCGTTTCCTTAACGACCCAAGGACTGTAACTCTATCTGTTGTCTTCTGCGATTGTAAAACAAACTTATTATCACGAATTTGGTCCAAATGATTGTGGAACTGAGAAATGTGTCCACAAATTTATTTCCACTATGTTTGTACTGTGTCTCAAACGGGACAAAAACGTTATCTCCGACAACATGTATGGTATATGGAGATTTGATACCTGGATGTCTCATTTAAACATATATGTTGGCCTAGATAACTTATAGTATTCTTTCCTTTCCCTGTTATATATATTTCAGTCAGAAATTTCAGTCAATAAGTATTTAATTCCCCTTGAAAACATCAGTATGTAGAGAGGAATCGCTTGACTGGACTGGTTACGTGAAATAATTCATGAGAGGTGAGGGACTATGAGGGGTCATAAATTATGTTTTTGAGACAAAAAATGAAAATAACAGTTATTCAAGAATTTTGTTTGGGAGTCCCCTTTACACCCACGGCAAAGTGTTTTCCTTTGCGCGCACGGATTTATGACCCAATTGTTGATTGCATAATTCGCTTGTGAAGTTATCGTTTATAATCAAACCCGGAAATCCCAGTGTCAAGTTTCGATTGAGCAACATTTCTAGTTTTGATCCACAGCATCTCTATGATGTTTTTTTCAGTTTCAATCATTCGGAAAATATAAGTTGGTACGAAAAACCTTTCCAACCAACTGATGTATTCCAGACGAGTCACTCTAACATAGACGATGACGTATTTGAGTGCTAGACTGCTTCCGAGCGTGGAATTTATTTCAGAATTAGACTGGTGACCTGGGAGCGTGAGGGGTCCGTGTTGATGTTGCCAAACTGTCTTTTTTTATATTTTCAGGATTATCCCTGCTATTTTCAACAACCATTTGTTAATGGTGCATGCCAGTGTGGTGCTGGGTTTAGTGGGGATTTTTGCGAGAATCCTCGAAGAGGTTTGTGCATTCGTAATATTACTGAACAAAAGACTGACTAAGAATACTGTCTCCGTGGACTGGCCATAACCCACACGTATACAGTGATGTCCATGCATGCGTTTACCGTGTAATAAAAATCATCATCAGCAAAATTTTAATTAATGAAGCATCGGATTATACTCGGTGCATCATTAATTGAAATGCTTATGATTATTCTTATAATTAGTGTTTGGAATCTAATATTACTGAGGCCGTGGAAATATTACCCACCCCTGGAAAGTGACCAGTCCACGGTGGCCGCCCTTTAATACCAAAACATAACAAGTGCTCTAGCTAGGGAAGTCGTTAAGTGTTTGTGTGTAGGGGTGTGTCCCCGCCCCCCCCCCCCCCAATCCCAATATTTTTTTCCATTCCTGACATTTTAGTCATTGGAATTCAAAGCTGTCGATTTTCTCTCGCTGGTAATCATGTTCTTTTTAAAATACTACATTTGGTTCTTGGACTTGTGTTAAACACAGTCGATCTTACAAATGAGCCGTCTGTAGTACATGAATCGGGGTGTTGGAACCTCGACGTGACAAATTTGGGGCCTCAAGTTGCCCAATTTGGAGCCACAACGTGACCAATTTGGAGCCTCAACGTGACCAATTTGCAGCCTCAACGTGACCAAATTGGAGCCTAAACTATGAAACTCGACGTGACCAATTTGGGGCCTCAACGTGACCAATTTGGAGCTTCAACGTGGCCAATGTGGAGCCTCAGCGTGACCAATGTGAGCCTCAACGTGACCAATTTGGAGCCTCAACGTGGCCAATGTGGAGCCTCAACGTGACCAATGTTGAGCTTCAACGTGACCAATGTGGAGCCTCAACGTGACCAATTTGGAGCCTCAACGTGGACAATTTGGAGCCTCAACGTGGCCAATGTGGAGCCTCAACGTGACCAATTTGGTGCCTCAACGTTGCCAATGTGGAACCTCAACGTGACCAATTTGGAGCCTCAACGTAACCAATTTGGAGCCTCAACGTGACCAATTTGGATCCTCAACGTGACCAATGTGGAGCCTCAACGTGGCCAATTTGGAGCCTCAACGTGACCAATGTGGAACCTCAACGTGACCAATTTGGAGCCTCAACGTGACCAATTTGGTGCATCGGTTCGACGAAAGGTAGACGACAAAATTTTCAAATAACTAAATGTTTTCATTTTTTGCGACAAAAACATAGCTTATGACTCCTCATTGGAACGAGCTCAACGAGCTCGTTCCAATGAGGGTTCATATGCTAAGTTTTTGAGATAAAAATGAAAAAACATAATGAAAATTGAAAGGTGATTTTTGTGAATAAGGCTGGCCGGTTTTGGTCGCTGTGTTGGGTAAAGAAGACGCATCACGACCACTACATCTTTAATTTTTAAATTCTAATCCCAACTAATTAATATTTCATCTGCATAATCAAGGCGTGTCTTCGGCAAAGCCTTGGTGCTGTGTACGTAGTTGAGATATTTGGGACTTGAACCATCACAATCGGGACAAATCTGAATTACACCCCTCTCCCCAAATCGGTCATCGTCGCGATGCCTGTACCTTCAGCATCCGCGATTAACCAATTATTAACATTTTACAGACTCGATTCGGAAAAAAACACTTCTATTTTCATGAACAATGCTGTTTGCGTACTTTTGAATAGTAAATATATCTTGCGTTGAAAAAGCACAAATAATATCAGATGGATTTGAAATCGCAAAGCAAATTTTCGTAATTCAATCGACTAAGCACCGCAAATGCCGTTGTGGCGCCAACGCCATTTTGGCAGTCGAATCTGATGTGTATTATATAATATTTCCAAACGTTTGAAGGGCGAATGTTAAAAATGAGGATTAAAAGAGAATATACGAACAAAAGCGTTCCAATCAACTACATAAGAACAACAACGCCACTAGAACGTTACGTGAGATTATATGAGATCTGTCAAAATCGGATCACCGCGAACCAGACATATTGCTTATACCAACAAAATACACCATTTTTCTAGAAATATATAATTTTATTTCTCAAAATAGAAATATGGTTAGCCAATATCAAACGCCTCTCCCAATACATTTCACAGATTACAATAAATATGAAATGGATGCAAGTGCGTGTGCAATGGAAGGCAACAGATAATTGTAACAATTAATTATGTCCATACCTATTTGTGTTGCTTCCAAAAAGAAAGAAGTCTATTCTTCACTAAACCTTTATTTCGCATGCCAAAACGACATTTTCGAACATTGAAATGCGCACTGATTTATTTGATTTATGCCTGCTGAAGTACATTTGTAAACACTGAAATGTCACAAGTGAGATAATTTTCAGTATCCACTCAAAAACACTAGATTTTCTTTTTATTATACGCTTTTGTATAAGAATCTGATGATTTCACTCGTTTCAATCTTGAATTGATGCATGAAAGTACACAGGGCATTGAATCATTGATATGCGGAAGAGATTTGATCGAGCGTCTTGCGATCTGATTCAGCTGGCGGGTTTCTAGTCCAAACATGGCCTGAAGGTCCGTAATATAAGTTCTTGGTGTGGTACGTCCTTTGAAAGGACGTATCAAACCAAAAACTTATATTACAGTCTTTCAGGTCATGTTTGGGCTGGCGAGTTTCATGCATCATTTCAAGGTGAATACGTGTTGAATTATTGCTGGAAATGATCGGTATCCACTCAAAAACACTAGATTTACTTTTCATTATACGTTTTTAGAACAAATTGATCACTTCCAGTAATTTCCAGTAATAATTTGATTCGTATTCACCTTGAAGTGATGCTTTGAAAGCCGCCATTTTGATTGAAACCGTGAAAGTTAAAATTTCTATATCTTTACAGTGCGGTGTACGATTTCTATCGTTCCACAATTTCTTCGACAATCTATCGTATAACGTATAATAAATATATAATAATAATAATAATAATAATAATAATAATAATAATAATAATAATAATAATAATAATTGATTTTCTAGAGCGTAAAACCACAAATAGTGCTCTAAAACGCTTGACAGAAATAAATACACTTTTCTGAAATGAAGAGTCACATCTGTTTTGGTTGCCTCTTAGAGAGGTTTAGGAGAATGCTTCAGTAAATAGGAAAGTTTTAAGATTTCTTTTGAAGACATCAAGAGTTTCTGAAGTTCTGACACTAATTGGCAGGGAATTCCACAATCTGGGACCCACGGTGGAGAACACACGATCATGAGCCTGATTAGATCTGCTATCTGAAAATAGCGAAAATAGCTGTATTGAAAAGATCGCGATAGGACCACCCAAATGAGATGACATAAGTAAGGTTTGTGAGGTGAAAGATCAGAGTTAGTTAGTTATTCAATATTTTCCCCCTTTTTGGATAGCGTCGCAGCCTCGTCAGCTTCGCCGAGAGCGAGGACGGTCCCCGGGGTAATGTGTAGTACGGGCGTTACGGACCCTGCGAGCGCCGATAGTCTGTGTATGTGTAGGGGGGGGGGGGGGGGGAGTCCTCCCTTAGAAATTGTTTTTTTTAATTAGTACTAGGAGAAGCATTCCCCTGTATTTACTTGAAAATATTTACTCAATTATTTCCTTACAATTTAGGCAAATTATAACCTGTATTTCTGTGTGTACGGTGCATTTTTGTCCAAATATATCCACTACCACCACGATGTACAGTTAAAACTAGAAGTCCTGTCACGAAATGTTCGCTTATCTAGGCTTAATTGCGCGTAAGAATTACGCGCAATTGCCATATCGAATGGCATCCAAAGCACGGCAGGTTCTCCTGGTTACTCATAGCAAATACAGGCAATGTTTCTGCCAATGGACCTCCGGGTTACCCGGAGGTCCATTGGCTGAAACATTGTTTGTGCACAGGCCATATGTAGAGAATTTGAAAGGCGTGTTGTGGTCATAACGCGTAGATTAACGCGCAGATCGGCGTGCTATTTCTGAGCATTTCATGACAGGACTTCTAGTTTTAACTGTAGGACAAACCAGTGGAAAACCAATAAACTGGAACAAGTGCTGTTATATATATATATGTGAATAGAACCTGGTCTGTAATGCAACTGCGTTCTATTGCCACCTTCAGCAGCGCCCGCGGCGCGTACCAAAAGCTTCCCCACGACTTTAGGCTTTTTTAAAACGCCAAAGCCAAAGCCCAAAGCCAAAGCGTGTGTTGTACATCTTCAGTTGTATCGTGTACGTGATTTTTGGTCTACGTTCGCATCGCAGATCAGACCCATCGATCCATCGTCGGCGAACGCGAGCGAAGGCAAAAGATTCTGGGTCGTCATCAGAAAACAACAATTGCGGTTCAAGACCAGCGGTCCAGAATCGGCAATTGCGTTGGTACAGATGGTTTAGAACCGCAATTGTTGTTTTTTGAGGCGGTGAGTTTCTGATTGATATATATATAGGGGAGAAAAAAAAATAGAAATAAATAGTTATTTAGAAAATTAAATATATCAAATCGAATAGATAATAAAAAACAATACATAAATCATGAGCGATTCTCAGACTATTAGAGCGAGGTTTCTTTTAAACATGCTGATGAGAGCATACGCAATATGCGTGAACGAAGAACTACGTCCCATCTTGTTAGAACGATGCGTCGGATGTCGGAATCATCTAGACTTCGATCACGAGGATCATTAGTGTCTGACGATGGAAAGGGAAGATATGGTCGTCATGTATTTCGAACCGGCGTTCGAACGCGTTAAATGGAACGATGTGATCACGTTTTGGAAGAGATTAGTCTTCTGTAAGAATCGAGACAGGCCCACAGATTTGGAAGAACTGAAATTGGCGCGTAGAAGTTTGACTTTAGAAGACAAGGGATGCATCAAGAAATTTTTGCTGAACGAAGCATACGTCTAAGTTTTGTTTTTCGTTGATATAAAAATAAGGGAGAGTAGAAAATAAAAAAAAAAATAATAAATACACACATAATTTTTTTTTATCTAATATTAGAAAAGAAAGAAAAAAACACAAAAATGAGAACCAGAAATAAATTGTATCCGACGTTAGTGGACGACGAGGACGAGAAGCCGAACGGCGTCTTGCCGACGGCGCCGTCGCTAGAAGAAAGAGAAAGAGGAGAGAGGTATCGCATCGATCAAATCAGTAGAATCCAATTGTATCTGACTCGAGAGAGAGATTCGCGTCGTTCCCTCAAGAAGAAGTATTCGCGTTTCGTGAAATTCGTCAACGCGATCGACACGACACTCATCGCGCTTTCCATGGGTTTACACGCGGCCGGCATCGGATTGTTGTCGACCGCGATCGCCATTCCGATCGTGTTGACCGTGGAAGGAGTGGCCCTCGCCGCCGGATTGTTTAGCACGGTCGGAAACTTTTTGAGTAGGAAATTATATCTGAAGGCTAGGAAACACGACAAGATTCGCGTCTTAGCCGACTCCAAGATCGACACGATATCCGAAATGATCTCTATGGCGTTGAAAGACGGTAGGATATCGGACGGAGAACACTTCGCGATATTGAGCGACAAAACGAAATACGATGCCATGAAAGAAGCCGTGAGAATCAAGATTCGTCAGATCATCAAGGAAGAGTTGAAGGATTCTCTCGTGGAAAAGGGTAGGACAGAGGCCAGGGAGGAATTCAGTAAGATGATAGAATTCAAGAGCAGCGATTGAAAAACAAAAAATATATATATATAATAAGAACAGAATTTAAAAAAAAAAAAATATTAAATTCATATATAAAATAAAAAAAAACGAAATTAATTTAAATAACTCTTCAAAAAAAAAATGTATTGCGTAAAGTGTAAGAGAGTTACCGAGACGAGTAATTCTAGAGAAGTGCGAACTAAAAACGACAGACGGATGCTTCGCGGAATTTGCGACGTGTGTGGTTCTATAAAGACTAGATTCGTCAAACAAAAGAACGTGAGCAAAGGTAAAGGCATCGTGAATAAAATGATCAACAATCTACCTTTCGAAATGCATCTGCCCGGTCACAGTTTCACGGGACCCGGAACGAAATTGAACAAGAGACTCAACGCCAATCTAACACCCAAATCTTGGAGCAAACCCGTGAATAGGGTGAACGCGGCCATGTACGATCACGATCTGTGCTACGCCGGACATCCCGACACCAGGACTCACAACGACGTCTGCGACAAAAACATGTTGGCGAGATTGAGAGGCATATCGAATCCGACCAGGAGAGAGAAGATGGAACGTTCGCTGGTCGGCAATCTGATCGGTGCGAAACGTCGATTCGGATGAGGCATTAAAAAAAAAAGCGCATCTGAAAAAGAAAAGAAGAAGAAACAATTATTGACAAGCGAATTGGCCGAGGAGTTACACAAACCCATAGTGCGTAAATTTCGAAAGAGAAGGGTGTTCGTGAAGGGTCTGGATGACATTTGGTCTGCCGACTTGGTCGACATGAGATCGTTTTCGAGGTGGAACGAGGGCGTCAAATATCTATTGACGGTCATCGACGTGTTTTCCAAATACGGTTGGATCAGAGCTTTGAAGAATAAATCGGGACCTTGCGTCGCCGAGGCTCTGAAGAGCGTGTTCGACTCGTCTTCTCGAAAACCGAGTAAATTGTGGGTGGACAAGGGAAAGGAATTCTACAACAAGGACGTTCGTCGATTGGTAGACCTCTACTCGATCGAAAACGAAGAGAAAGCCAGCGTGGTGGAACGTTGGAATCGAACGATGAAGGAGAAGATGTACAGATATTTCACGGCGAATTCGACCAAGAAATACATATATGCTCTGAACGGTCTGGTGAAAGATTACAACAACACGCGATACAGATCGATCAAGATGACTCCCGCGGAAGCTAGCGATCCTCGAAACGAAAAACGGGTCTACGCGAATCTATATCCCAAGAGATCTAAGATCGGGAAGAAGTCTAGAACGCCGAAATTTGCGGTCGGCGATCGAGTGAGAATCTACGCTTATAAGAAGCACTTCGAAAAGGGTTATACTCCTCGATGGACCTCGGAAATCTTCGTGATCATCAAAATATTTCACACCGATCTGGTGACTTACGAAATCGAAGCTTTGGATGGAGAAGAGATCATCAGAAAGTTTTACGAACAACAATTACAGAAGACGAAGTTTTGATGAAGAACACAAAAAAATTTTTGTTTTTATTTACTCTCTTTGACATTTTCTTGTTTACACACACATATATATAAGAGAGAAAAAAAATAAATAATAATAAAAAATAATTAAAAACTATTTTTTTAGATAAAGAAAAGCAAGTGAATTAATAAACAAAAAAAGACTAAAAATCCTTTAAAATGACAAATATACTAGATATAGCACAAAGCATAGTGAAAGATGTAAGTATTCAAGAATATGAGGTTCACGAATACGAACCGGTAACCGGAACGAGTTTGAACAATGCGGGAGAGATAAGAATCAATGTCGAAACTCAAGATCTATTTGTACATCCTCGCGAGAGTTACATAGTGGTGCAGGGACGTCTCACCAAGGAAGATGGGAGCGACTACGCCGACGACGACACGGTCACTCTTGCCAATAACGGCATCATGCATCTATTCAGTAACATAAAATACATGCTATCTGGACAAGAGATAGAATCTCTTTTTCATCCCGGTCAGGCCACCACGATGTTCGGACCCTTGACGTATCCTGATGATTTTTCGAAATCTAGAGGACTTAATCAGTTGTGGGTGAAAGACACCGTCGGCCCTGCTAGCGCCGGCGCCGCCGCGATATTCTACTACGTCGTCAAGACGTCCAGACCTAAAGGAACGTTTTCGTTCAGGATACCTTTGAAACACATCTTCGGATTCGCGGACGATTACAACAAGATCATGTACGGATTCAAACACAATCTGACGTTGATTCGAAAAGGAAACGACGACGCAATAGTGAGACTCACCGCGACTGATGCGGGTAAGATAACTCTACACAAGATATCGTGGTTCGTTCCACATGTGGAGCCTTCGATGGATGAGAAAACGCATCTCTACAAGATCATACAATCCAAGAGTAAATTACCGGTGGGATTTAGAATGAGACAGTGCGACACGGCTAGCATTCCTCCCTCCACGAATCACTTCGATTGGAGATTGATGGTGAAATCTGCTTCTGAGAGACCGCGTTTCATCGTGGTTGCGTTTCAGACCGATAGGGATGGGTCTCAGGAAAAGAATGCGTCGCTGTTCGATCACTGCAATTTGAGAAACATGCAAGTGTTTCTGAACGCCACGAGATATCCGGCAATCGATTACAATGCGTCGTTCGACAAGAACGATTTCTGCAGGCTGTACGGCGACGCCGCTGATTTTAGAAAGAAGTATCATGGTCTACACGAATTGATGAGCAATCCCAACATATCTCCCGGCGAATACAAGTCGATGTATCCCATGTTCGTGTTCGACGTCAGTAAACAGAGTGAACGACTCAAGAGTAGTGTGTTAGACATTCCGATCAAGATGCAATTCGATAGGAACATGCCGAGAAAAACCGAAGCCTTCACCCTGGTCCTGTCGGACAGAGAATTACAATTCGAATCGGACGGAAATAAGGTGTTGATCATTCGATGAGAGACGAGTGTGTGAAAAAAAAAAAAATAAAAAACAAAAAAAAAAAAAAAGTAATGTGTGATTATTAAAAACAAAAAAAACCAAAAAAAAAATAAATAAAGTAATGTGATCTAGAGAGATTGAACATCTCTCTATATCTCATTACTTTTTTTTTTGTTTTTAATAAACACACATTATTTTTTTTTTTTTTAATTCGTTATTTTCCATGCATTAACTGTTTCTTCAAAGGATCCAGTTCGATCAGTAGACTCACCACGGAAGTGGCGGCTTCAGGATTATTGGTTTCCATGATGAAATTAATCCTGTCTCCAGCTTTCACTTTGAGAGGTGTGCCGAACGTGCTAACATTCGGATGTTGATTCTCTGTCTTTTCGATGCTGTATCTCTTATCGCTCTCCACACCATTCACCATGAGATTGACGACCGCTCTGTTATTCAAATCCAAGGAAGCCAGACTCATTCGAAGGATTTCACCTCCCAACGGCATGGGATATCCAACCTGACCCTGTTTCGATCCGCTACCTCCATTTCCGAAAGACCACTCGGCTTCTCCCTCCTCTAAGGCGTCCGACTCTTTGGCCCACACGGTGATCAATTGTCTGGCATATTTGACTTTCTCCACCACCGAAATCAGGGTGCAGGCGTCCGTCATGTGCACAGGTTCCGGTAGATTCGTGAGCGCGTGTCCACCCATGTCTAGTTTACCTTCCATGATGTCGCCCTTTCTCCAGACCGAGTTGTCGTCCACGTACTTCCTGCTTACCACGCTGGAATCGAATTCGGGATCGTGATCGAGACCGAATAAATTGTGACCCGTCCTTGTTGATGCCACCCTCCATGGTTCCGCAAGATTCTTTGTTCAGGTAGAGATCGTCCACTTGCGATTCTAGGTATTCTTGCAATTGTAACACGGAAGAATCCACGTAGCCCTTGTTGACCACGGTTGAGTCCGCATCCGTGTTGTCAATCTTTGACAGATTCAATGTCTTGTGGAATCCCGCATTCAGATCCGATTTCATTTCATGTCCGTCAGACTTTCTCCGTTCCAGATCTACGTAGTGTTTGGTCGCCACGTCCTTGGGATTCGTGGGAGCGGCCGCATTCATTATCTTGTAAGAATTGGCATTCAATTCCGAGTGCATCGTTTTCCTGACGTATCTATTTCTCAGGTGTTCGCTGAATCTCGCGTGAGAGTCGTCCGCGTATTTCTTGGTGGCGGCATCGGTGGGATCTACGGGATTCGCGACGTTCACCAAACATTTGGATTTCAGATCGAGATCGTTGGTCATGGTTTTATCCACGTAATTATCCAGCAGGATTCGTTCGAAATCGGCGTTGCCCCTGTCGACGTATTTTTTAGTCGCGGCATCTGCGAGATCTATCGGCTCGGGAAGATTGTAGAGCTTCTTATCGTTCATGTTCAAAGGTTCTTCTCGAGGTTCGTATCTCCGAATGTAACGCTCGTCCAACAAGTTGGCAAAGTCGTAACCATTGTTGACTTCGAATGTCTTCCTCTTCTTTCTCGGGTTGACTTTTTCGTCGTCACTTCTACCAAATTTATCGACTGTCATGTTGTTGTGGGATTTTTTTTTTTGTTGTTGTTTAGAAAAAAAATGTGTTCAAAATGCAGTTTATTAAAAAATGAACTATGTTATTTTATTTTTTGTTTTTTTATTCGATTAAAATTTTTTTTAAAATAATTTTTTCTCTTTATATATATACTAGAAAAAAAAAATCTCTCTCTAATATAAGTCATTGAGAATGTCTTGAAATTCATCTCCTTCAGACCATCTCTTGAGAACGTAGAGACACAGGTGACCGCAAAACACTTGATCTGGTGATTGCACTTGATCCGTGTTGTAAAGAACCATCGATTTGTTGAAATAGTTCTTTATTTCTTTCGGCGGCGAGATTCCGTAGCTGTCGAAATAATAATTCTTCTTCTTCTTCCCATTCTTGAACCACGCCACCCAGTGAGTGCCTTCACCCGATGAATCATCTAGATTTAAAATTCCGCATTCCGATTGTCGAGGTCTTCTCTTCGGCAAGGCATCTCTGGAAAACACACCTAGAAAATCTTCGATTTTCAAATCTTTTGCCGCATTCAACAGATCGATGTTGGATAGGGGTTCATTGGGTAAGACGACACCTTCTACGGATATCTTTATTTTCTTATTCATAAATAAGTATATATTTTTTTTTTATTTATTTTATTATAATTCACTAAAAGTGACGTTATTTTTTTTCTATTTTTTTTCTTTTTCTTTTTAAACTAACTCTATCGACTTCCACAATCTTGAATCCATCAAATTCCTTGACTTCTATAATCTTGGATTCATCTAATTCTTCTTGATTTTCTGGAATCCTACTAACTTTCTCCATGTCACTATCGATTTCCATAATTTTATGTTCATCTAATTCCTCTTGATTTTCTGGAATCCTATCATCTACAATCGTATCTGGAATCTTATCATCTGCAAGCGCATCTGGAATCCTAATCATCCCCATTCATATCGTCTAAAATTAGATGCAAACTCCAATGTCCAAGTGCCAAAGTGCTTATTTTATCGTCTAACAGGAATCTCTTGTTGTCGTCGTCGGCCGTCAGCGAAATCTTGTTGACTATTTCGGTATACAAGTCGTGATTTTCGCTTCGAATCGATTTCATAGTCTTATACACCAGACCACTTCCTAACAGACAATCTTTATACTCTTGGAAAGAGATGTTTTTCTTCACCACGCACGCTTTAACTCCTTTGCACTTCTTGATCTCTTCATCATCTTCTAGACGATAAGCATAGAGTTTGGGTCTCAAGCCCACGAATTCGGCGATCTGTTTACCGCCGCTCTCGTCCTTAAATTTACCCAACACCTTCTTGTTGTCGTTCGATTGAATGTTGGACGGGTGATCGACGGAATAATTGCTCATGTCGAACCACTCGGCCACGTCCGGAGATATGTCTTGGTAGACGTCTTTCGTCTCTATCTCATAAACTAAACTGTCCATGTCGGTGAACAGTAGTTTGGCTTTGTCACCAAATTTTCGTTTGACGTAATCATAGTGAAACTCGTACATCAATCGCTTGCTGACATCTAAGATGATCGGTTCGAGTTAATACGGTTTGTCAAACTTCAGGTGCGTCTTTTGCATGTGAACGGCCACTAGATTTTCGCCAAATATGGTTCAGTGTTTGTAATTGGGTTTCGCCACCAATGTTTTAGCTCTTTTCTCAGATGTGACGAGTCGAACGTCGGTTCTCTTCCTGATGTTTTCCATTGATTTACCGTACACGCAGTTGTTCATGAGTTTGAAGAAATCTTTTTTGAAATCGTTCTCGGCTCGAGTTCTGAGATTCGTGTTGAGATCGATGTATTTTTTCATCCAAGGCTCTTCGTCGAATCGAATGATGCGATGTATGTCGACTAATTTCATCCCGTAATCGACGTACTGTTTCAAATTCTCGCTGTAGACGACGTAGTTACGTTTGTTAAATAA
This sequence comes from Pictodentalium vernedei, assembly GCA_031216915.1. NCBI lineage: Eukaryota > Metazoa > Mollusca > Scaphopoda > Dentaliida > Dentaliidae > Pictodentalium > Pictodentalium vernedei. The sequence goes on from CM062297.1 coordinate 855,857,137, forward strand.
ATTGGGAATGAGTTTTTCCTTGTCTCCTTCGTTCAGTTCCATTCATTCGGGAGCCAGCGGATAATCGTTGTGTGGATCGTATAATTCTTCTGGATAGTTCAAATCAACTTCTAAAATGCAAGGATAGTCTCTCCATTTTTGCATCTCTTCCGGTTCCTTCACCCATTCGAAATTTCCAATCGGTAAAGGATGACTCATAGCCCAACCGTACAGATTATTGGCGTCCCAATACTGTATGTATTTAGTCGACTGTTTCGAATCAAAACCTTCTTTCATGTAGGGATTGTTAGCCTCAGAATGTCTGTGAGAGATCATCGAGACGCCACCTCTCGCAGCCCTTTTGAACATGAGCAACATGTCCACGTCGGATAATAATTCCAATTGGACTTCGGTGGTCTTCAACAGAGCGTCCCACGCCAGACCGGGTGCGGTGAAATACCAAGTGGGATCCAGATCATAATTTCGACGACAGACGTCTCGAAAATTTTCGAACACGTCTGCCAAGAGCAGAACGTCGGTCTTCAGATAGAGATCGTGATAATCTCTCATGGTTTTCATATCGAATGATTTCCACACGTTTTTGGCGTGTTCGTAATTCTCGTCGGAAATGTCGGATTCGTATAATTTCGAATAAAAATCATCTTCCGAAGGGAGTGCGGTGTCTTCGAATCTCTTTAGATCATTCATTTAATCGTAAGGATAGACTCCTTTCCTCAACATGACGTCTACTCATTCTCCGAAATGTTCGCTCGTGATTTTAAATTTATCCTTGCTCATGTTATCGACTAATTTTTCCAGAGCGGTCAACATGAATTTAAAAGTGTCGATGAAACGTATGCATCTACGAATGAATTTCTTTTTTTCTTTCAATGTATTTCCGACGATTACTCTTTTCCTCTCCAGGAGCTTCCATTTCGTGAAGGAAATGTATCTTTCTTCGCTGTTCGCGATGCAATTTAATTCTTCGTGCGAGGTGCTGAGATTTTTCACGAACAGATGACTGTCGTAACCCGAGAGATTGTGAAACATCACCGGATAGAAAGCAGCGTCTCGATATTTTAAATTACACTTGCTGTGAGCCGGACCGCTATACAGACCCATGTAATGATCATGGTCTCTGACCTTCTTATTTTCCTCCGAATTCTCGTCGAACGATTGTCTGCATATGTGACATTTGGTGGCTCTTTTATTTTCGTCCTGCTGCTCTCGTGTGATGATCATTTTCGCCGGAGTTTTGAATTTGTCATATAACATTTGAATTTTCGATTCTAACTCTTCCACGAACCTTTGAGCCACGTCGTCGTCTTCGCACTGTTTCGTGTAGGTGAAGGGACCCATGTCATGTTGCGAGTCGAAAGCGCATTTCACATAAATGCAATAGCCCGAAGGTATGTGTTTTTGATATCTTTCGACGTAACTTTGAAGAGCGTTGGGTTGACAGGAACTCATTTTCGCGGTGAAACATTCGAAATCGGCGTACACGACGAATGGTACTTTTAACCTTCTGTTGTGATTTTCAAACTTCACGATGGTGTTGGGTTTGGGCATTTCGACGGTGACACCTTGATTTTCGTTGCAATATTCCTGATGTTTCGCTAATGATTTTTCGCTCTTAAACATGTTCATGCAGTTGCAACATAAAGATATCTTATGTCTATGATTATTATTTTGTTTCGACAGTAATCGGCTCGGATGTTTAACCCAACAATAATGACGATTGTCACCATTCAAAATCAATAATAAAATAATCGTCTTTTCTCTTCCGCGATACAAAGTCCGTCTGAGAGGATAGATCTTTTGATTTTCGTCGTCGTATCCCAGGACGTTCACCACTACGGTGGGATTTTGAACCTCGAAACGTTCGGTGTGTTTTAACTCTGTTGGAAAAGTCACTCTGGTCCAATCGAGATTTTTAGAAGTTTCCTCGTAACGAGAAACTCTATCGGTGTGTAATTCGACAGGGTATAAAGCGGAGGTGACTGCCCATTTAAAACACTGATCATCTTTATTTCTCACGTTGACCATGGCGTGTTTCTGAGTCAAGAAATACGGTAATTCCAAGTAGGAAGATCCTTTCAACGGTTCGTTTTTAGTCATGTGAATTTCGAGTTTCAACACCTCACCGAACGTCCAATTACTACCTTCATTTTGATAATTCGCAAGAGACGTCAACATCTTGTCTTTCATCTTTTCGAAAACGTCCGATAGATCTGAACCTCGAAATACTGGTTCGACGTTAGATCTGAAATATGCATTTTTCACGATGCTCTCGCCGGACTTCACGTCGATTTTATTCATTATGCAATGGAGTATCATCTTAATTTTTAATCCCAAGTTCGTGTATTCGCGAAGCAAATCCAATACTTTTTTCTTCACCCGTTCCATGAACAATTTCGGATCGACATTCTTCGACGAGGGAAACACGTTGAAAGTTTTAAAAATGTCTGCGATCGCCCTCTCCCGTTCTATGGGTTTTGATTGGAATAGTTCCGCAACGAGTCATCTTACATATTCTTCTCCTTTCTCTTCATCGATTGCTCGTTGAATTTCGCTCGATATATCTCGTTTGTCTTGAATCTGAAGTGCATCACTCGTTTTCGTTTTAGTTTTTCTTTTCTTTTCTTTGGAAACTTGATGTTTTTCAACAGCTTTTCGTTTAGTCGTCTTCTTATTTTTCACAACCGGTGCATCTTTTGACGTCGTTGCTATCGACATTTCATTTGCCTTTCTAGCATTTCGCAAATATTCTTGTATGACTTCAATTTTTTTTTATTTAGTTCTATGCTTTCAGAAATCTGAAATTTGTAATAGATTACAAATCTCGTTTAACTGAGGTATGGTTTTCTCATTTAAATTTACCATTGTTTTATCTGCTTCATTTGTAAGATTTTTTTTTTTTTGAATTTTGTATTAAATAATTTGTTAAAAAAGTTTTGCTTTTTTACTCTATATATATAATAGAAAAAAAAAAAAAAGTTAAATTTTAAAAATTCAATTTTTTTTAATACAAAATTTAAAATAAACATTATTTGTAAGAATTCATAAAAAAACAAATAATCGATCATGACAACAACATCTAAAAGATGTGGATTGAAATTGAAACGAGACAAAAAGTATGAGAAATCCAGTTTTAATATCTATACATTACAACCACACGATCCCATCGAATTGAATGAGGTCGAGATGGTGGACTTTAGAGCGCTACTACCACAAATATCGAATGTGTTTGAAAGTGGATGAAGCCGCGCTCGATTTGTTTTACGAGTACCAAAGCGAACTGTTGATTAATATCATCGTCGCCGAAGACAGAGAATTCGACAGGGGTGATTTATTGTTGTCCTATGGAGGTTACATATATCCAATAATCTCACCCAAACTCGTGAAGAAATCGGGTGGTGAGAGCGCATTCGCCTATGAAAAAGAGTAAAGATGAACATTCACACCATTTTCGTATGTGGAAAAATGACGAATGTCAACTTGCTAATAACCGACTTGGAAATATAAACAATAGATAGATTGAAATTAAAAAATTTTAACTTTTTATATATATATAAAGAGAAAAAAAAACTTTTACTAAAAAAATTTTTACATTAAAGAAATTAAAAATTAAAAAAACAACTTTTTATATATATATATAAAGAGCAAAAAAAAATAACAAACTTTTTTTTTTAACAAATTATTATTTAAATACAAAATTTAAAATATACATTATTGCAAGAATTCGTAAAAACAAAAAAAAACAAATAATCGATCATGAAGACAACAACACCTAAAAGATGCGAATTGAAATTAAAACGAGTCGAAACGTATAAGAAATTCAGTCATAAAATCTATAGATTACAACGACACGATCCCATCGAATTGAACGATGTCGAGACGAAGGGCTTAGAGCACAAATACGAGAAATATAAGATGCCTCTGAAATTGAATGAAGCCGTGCTCGATTTGATTTACGAGTACCAAAGCGATCTGCAGAACATCGTCATCGCCAAAGATAGAGAATTCGACAAGGACGATTTGTCGTTGCCCTATGGAAATTACATATTTCCAAACATCTCATTCAAACTCGTGAAGAAATTGGGTGGTGAGAGCGAGTTGACCAATGTAAAAAAACTCAAAAGAGTAAAGATAAACATTCAACACGTTTTTGAAAAAGGAGTAGACACGAGCGTCAACATGCTAATAACGGACTTGGAAATATAAACAATAAAGTGATTGATTTTTAGCGAAGAAAAAATGAAAAAAAAAAAAAAAGTAATGAGATCTCATTTACTTTTTTTTTTTTGTTTTCCTTCTTCTTCACTATCATCATGATATATTATAATAACGTTTCCTTTTCTCTCAAATTTCTGCGTTGATTCTTCTTCTTTTTCTTTTTTTCTTTTTCTCTGTGATGTGATACGTTCATGGTAACAGTTTTGTTTATCCGAATCATAATTATGAACGAATGTTGTGCATCTCTTGGTAACACTCGCTTCAGAAGGTAGTAGTGACCATGGAAAGCATCGTCTCATTCTCAACCGTATATCCCGCGCTTTATCTATCTCTTTCCTTAGATATCCATCATTAGCGTCTAACCATTTTTTTATTTCTTCGCTCTCTGGCTCGCGATGTTCGTCATTATCGTCAAATTCATCCAGGTGATAAATTTGTTTCTCCACCTTTTCACCCATTTTAAATATATTATTTTATACTTTCTATGATTTTATATATTTTATATAATTTTATATTTATAATAACATATTCAAAATCGGTATGTTCTTAAATGGCGAATTCTCACCGAGCAACAAACCCTTGCCGAATCGCTTGACGTTCCGTCCACTCTTCAGATAGAGACTGTTTCCTCTCAGAGAGTTGCCACCTCTAACGGGTTCTAGATACAATCCTTTACCGCTGTCGTCTACGTGAACGTGACACACGGCTCCTCCCTTCTTCAAAAACAGTCCGCTGCCACCCATTAATTTCTCAACTCCCGAACTAGCGAGCCCATGAGAGCTCCCACGCCGAGAGTCTTTCCGAGAAAGGGTAGCACCTTTGCGGCGAAGGGTAATGCTTTGGCGGCGATTCCTGTCAATAGCGGTAGGAAATCGCCTTTCATTCTCAAATTGTATCTCAATTGAGCGGGACTCAATCTCACCGCCAACCCTCTTCCATCGCGAATCGCTTTCTCCATCCTTTTGATTTGACTTCTGGTCCAGGCGATCGAATCCTGTCCGCCTCTCATCAGATCTTCGTGAGTGAATTTGAATCTCACCGCCTCGCCTTGAGTTGTTAACGCTCTCTTAAGTTTCTTCCTCTGTCCTGCGGATATGTTCACGTTTTTAACCACGTAATGTGTCATAATTATGTTTGTTTTTTTTAAATATATTTACTTCAATTGTTTCTTGTTTAATAATTATATTAAAATAATTTTGTAAAAAATTAATATTACCGTTTATTTTATTTTTGTTATCTATATATATATATAATATTATTTTTTTTTTTTTGCTTTTTATATTTCTCTTATGTGAAATCATATCATCACTCTCTCTCCGCGAAGATCTAACAGTTCACCATTTTGATCCGTCAATGTGGTTTTGAGACTATACAACGTGTCTAAAATCACTGGTAGATAAACTAAATTTCGAGGTCGCTCCATGATCTTATAACCCAGCGACACGTTTGGAAAGAAGGAATAGATCGTCGGCTGAGCGCTACCATTCACGTAGCTTCAGGCAATCACGTCCACGTTCACCAGAATGCTATTGACAGCGAGAATGTCAACCGTATTTTCAGATGCCGCGTGGCCTCGATACATCTTTCGATCAAATCCCAACATCTTGCCTATAGAATCGTCTGTGTTGAAATCCACACGAAAATTATCTTCCAAATCCAACATCGTCTGTAAGGTATTAGGATTGGGAGCGAGTCTGATCTTGTTGCTTCCCTTTCCATCCGTCTTCATTCGCGTCTGAATGTAATGGTTCAAATCGTCTATGTCGTAACTCCCTTTGGGAATTCGAATCTCCAACCAATCCACTATGTCGGAATACTTGAACGAGTTATTCTTTTTGGTGACGTTGGGAAAGGAATAATAAGTCTCCAGATTCACCAATGAACGCCATCTCGTAACTTTTCTCTCTGTTCAATTCGATGGAAGGTTCGAATTTCGTAGCGAATCGAGTCGAATCACCACTCACCACGATTTGAATGGATTGTTTCGCAGCCGTATTCTCGGCTATCCGTTCTAACAATTTTCCATGTTCGAACATTATATCTTAATTTTATTTTATTTTTTTTTTATTTAAAACTAATTATTTGAAGATTTATTATTTTTCTAATTTTTTTTTATTTTCACGCTCTATCTTATTATTATCACCATCGGGAACATAAAACTTGTCGAATCCGCACCGATATTTTCTGCGATTAAATTCGCTCGTCAAATCGATCACGACAAAATTGTAAAGTCCACCATCCCAAACCCTCTTGCAGAATCTCCTGAATTCGACAGCGCTCATGTCGTTTGCGACGTGATCGCCGTAGATGTGATTGAGATTCTTGAGATCTTGGCGAAAGAGACACAGAAAATTAGCGTTCTCCCTTATCGTCTGTCTGGGCAATCGAAAATAATTCTGCGACAGGTAGAAACAGTCCACGTTGCTGTGTCGACCCCTAACGTAATACGATTCGCATCGGTTCTGTCTCTCCAAAAGCAGATTGTCGAAAATCATGAGATTCTTATCTTCCAATTTCAGTTCCCTAGGATCAGGAACGTCGCTAGCGTTCGCATAAAATCGACACTCGACGTTCGAAGATGCATTTCTCTTCGTCAGCTCCGTCGCCGCACCGTCCAAAATGGTCGAGAGCGGAGCTCCACACTTGTCGAATTCCTCCCTACTGTCAAAGATTCTGGCTATGACGTCCTTGGGCAATCTGCGATCCATGCACTCTCGAAGCAATCTGTATTCGGGTTGAAACAAGCTCTTGCCAAACACGAACAATCTGTCGTAATCCAACCAGTCGGGTCGGGACAACAGATTCATCAACAGATTGGTCTTTCCACAATTCAATTTTCCCACTATCAAACCTCTTATGCTCTTGGGAAAGTACTCGTTATTCGACCTCTTGGTCGCGGCGTCGTTTCAAGACATATCTTTAATGTTCATCTTTTGTTTTTTTTTTTGTTTTTTTGTCTGTTAGTTTAGATTCTTTTCAAACACAAATTTTTTTTATGTTTTTTTCAAACTCCGTTTTTAATGTTGTTATTATTATTATTTTGTTTATATCGCACCGTCGCGAGTTCTCTTCAACCGGATCCACTCGTCATTTTGGCTAAATCTTGTATGGGCACCACGACATCCTTAAAATCTTTCCAACTTTTCGACGTTCGCTCTAACGCAGCTCGCTTCGCCGGCGGACTGATCAACTTGTCGATCAACGCGTTGGCTGCCCTCTTGCCAGCCACAGAAGCTATCCTACCACTGGCTTCGGAAGCGGCTTTCTTACCAGCATCAAAAGTCGTCTTCTTACCGACCTCAAACGCGGTCGATGCGAGTTTTCTACCCGCATTGCTCGTGAACGCTCGCATTATAGAATCGACGATGTCAGAACCGCCTTGAACGTTAGTCCTGACGTATCCCCTGTTCTTTATCACCAACATATTTTATTTTTATGATATATTTTGTGTTTTTTTTTACTGGTAAATCGTTTTGTCGTTTTTTAAATACTTTTATTATTCTAGTGTAAGAATTTACTGTTTTATTTTTGTTTGTTTGTTTGTTTGTTTGTTTCTCTCTCTCTACTTATTATTATATTCACATCAATCCTTCAATTCGTTCATCAGCCTTTTATACTGGTTTTTATTCAAAACCTTCTGTCTCAACAATTCGTCAGATATGGCAACTATCTGATTATCTAATCCCGTGTTACCAGCCCGTCTGCTCCCCATCAACAAAATCAATCTCTGAGACAGAGCGTTGGGATCGCTCGGAAGAAAAGTAGTGGTTTTCACCCCTTTGCCGGTCATCAATTCAACAAACTTCTTGTTCGCATTCCATATGGGATTCACTATTTTCGTCCACTTGTAACCTCTGTTGGCTTTGGGTCTCATCTCTCTGGCATCGTTATTTCTATTCATGGCGTGGGTCTGGACTAGAATGTTGCCGTAATTGTGGAAATCCTGTTCCGTGTAATCTCCGGGCTTATCGAAAAGGAGCAATCTCTGCAGACCATCGGTTACTTTATATTTATTCGAACCCACGATCATTTCATCATCGTCCATTTCCACTTCAGTGTCACCCACGAATTTCCTACCGCTCGAATCCTCGTGAATTCCATACAACAGATCTCTCTTACTGCCACCATCATCATCGGATGATGCGATGCGACCAGTGGTGATAGTCGAAGCCATATCATCGCTCTCACTCACGTCGGTTTCGATTCTCGTGGGAACGTAATCCGGTGTAGATTGAACGGAATACCGATTTCCAAAACTAGAAGGCAATGAACCCATTCTCAAAGAACTCTCCTTTATAGGTCTCAATTCTTCGACTATCTCCTTCCTGCTTCGCTCTTGACCCTCCATCACGGGTTTAAATATTTTTGTGGCTTCGCGTGTGAGTTCCATCTCACCGAGACGTCTGCTCCTATCAGCAGCCTGAATCGCCTTCTTAGCACTTAAATACTCGGCTAAAATTCGATCTCTTGGTCTAGGATCCATCTGGAAAAACATCTTTCATTTTAATTGTTTTTATTTATTTTTCAAAATTAAATGTTTAATCATATTTTTTTTATATTTTATGTTTTAAGTATTAAAATCTCTTTCCGTCTTAATATAATATCTGAAAAATATTCACATCTCAAACTCGCTGTGTTAATTGAAGTTAAAAAAAAAAACGTTTAAACAGTACATGACAAACCGGTTTCTGATTTAACGCATTTTTTTTTTTTTGACAGCGGTGTTTACATTTTGTCAAAAGATCTTCATTCATTCACACATCAATTCATCGAGTGTCAAATTAAGAGAGAATCCTTTTTTTGATGACTGTTAGACAGTTTTAACACACAATGGAAAACTGATTTTAACAAATCTCTCTCTCCGATTGCTATCGTGAATATATTAAAAATTTTACCACTCGAAACCTAACTGAGCGGAAAATGCGTTTAAAACATTCTGATAAGTGTTTCTTGACTTTATTCAACGAACGCTTAACAGGGTTTGCAAATTTCCAACACACAGACACTCTTCGTTCAGATCGAGTTTTCATTACGAGAATCCAGCGATCCAATCGCTCGATCAGCTGAGTGTTTTTTTTTTGAGAATTTTCTCATAGTGGAGGAATTCTAAAAAAAAAAACCCAAAACTCAATTTTTATCCATCCCATCAACAGAAAACATCAATGTCTATAATACAGACTATATATTCACAATCGACTCTTTTTGAACAAAACACCTCAATTACGATAACGTGTGTTAGTTGCTTACTTCAGGAAGACGTGACTGGGTTTGCAAATTTCCAACACACAGACACTCTTCGTTCAGATCAAGTTTTTATTACGAAAATCGAGCGATTCGATCGCTCGATCAGCTGAGTGTTTTTTTTTTTTGAGAATTTTCTCATAGTGGAGGAATTCTAAAAAACAACCCAAAACTCAATTTTTATCCATCCCATCAACAGAAAACATCAATGTCTATAATACAGACTATATATTCACAATCGACTCTTTTTGAACAAAACACCCCAATTACGATAACGTGTGTTAGTTGCTTACTTCAGGAAGACGTGACTGGGTTTGCAAATTTCCAACACACAGACACTCTTCGTTCAGATCGAGTTTTTATTACGAGAATCGAGCGATCCGATCGCTCGATCAGCTGAGTGGTTTTTTTTTTAGAATTTTCTCATAGTGGAGGAATTCTCAAAAAAAAAACCCAAAACTCAATTTTTATCCATCCCATCCATCAATGTCTATTATACAGACTATATATTCACAATCGACTCTTTTTGAACAAAACACCTCAATTACGATAACGTGTGTTAGTTGCTTACTTCAGGAAGACGTGACTGGGTTTGCAAATTTCCAACACACAGACACTCTTCGTTCAGATCGAGTTTTTATTACGAGAATCGAGCAATTCGATCGCTCGATCAGCTGAGTGTTTTTTTTTGAGAATTTTCTCATAGTGGAGGAATTCTAAAAAAAAACCCAAAACTCAATTTTTATCCATCCCATCAACAGAAAACATAAATGTCTATAATACAGACTATATATTCACAATCGATTCTTTTTGAACAAAAAAACCTCACCACCGCCTCAAAACAATTGCGGGTTCTAGACCATCTGTACCAACGCAATTGCCGATTCTGGACCGCTGGTCTTGAAACGCAATTGTTGTTTTTTGATGACGACCCAGAATCTTTTGCCTTCGCTCGCGTTCGCCGACGATGGATCGATGGGTCTGATCTGCGATGCGAACGTAGACCAAAAATCACGTACACGATACAACTGAAGATGTACAACACACGCACACGATGCGTTCACCACGAGTATTTGAACGCTAAAAGCGCGATCTAGGAGTCACTGACTGTACATGAGCCGATTCAAGACCATGTACAGTTTTTGTGAACAAGCGTGTGATTTAACACTGAATTCCACGTTGGTGAACGCATCGTGTGCGTATGTTGTACACGTACATGTACAAGTGGTCGTAAATCGGCCTTTTATACCTACTCACATATCCTTCATTCTTTCATCCCTCTTCTCAACCATACTCCCGATGAATCATATTCTGTTGGACATTCTAACACAAAGTGTACTAGTGTCTCCACTACTCCCAGATTACATATCTGGCACTCTTTTTCGATGTCTTGTCCAGTTTTTTTTCCCCTAAGCTCCAGTGATAGCGACCTCATCATGAACAACAGTGGACAACCAAAGGTGCTATCAAGATACTCGTCAACACTTGGCTTGTCTTCATCACTCAGGCCACCCAAAGACCTCTCTGCTTTGATCCCCTCTTGCCAGGTCGGGTTACAATACGCCATGAGCGTTCCTCTGATGATTTTGTTTACCCTGGTTTATGCCCACTTCTAAGTCCGAGACCTGCATTGAATAATTCTCTATTAACTCCCACCGTCTATCCACCCTGTCTTTATATTTGAATTCCAAACATTCTGGAATATTGATTTACACCGTCTGCCATCGGGGAGATTTACCAAATAGTTAACATAGCAGAGTTTCATTAAGACTATCCCACCCTTACTCCTCATCCACCCAAGCTTAATCCTTTACCTAACATGAAAAGCAGACGACACTCGCAAAAAAAATTCTTAAATAACTAACTTTTTTCATTTTTTGTCTCAAAAACATAGGTTATGACCCCTCGTTGGAACGAGCTCGACGAGCTCGTTCCAACGAGGGGTCATAACCTATGTTTTTGAGACAAAAAATGAAAAAATAATGAAAATTAATTTGCGATTTTTGAGAATAGCGCTGGCCGGTTTTGGCCGTTACGTTGGGTAAAGGGTTAAGGTGCTACAGCATTACACAACCCCGTTATCCATCGATCTGTGTCGTTCAATAGGTTTTCAAAGCTCTTTAAAGCCATTTGGTTTAGAGGTATCACTTCGTATCATATGTTATACTTGTTATTCCCATCATTTCCCAGATTGTTTTCCTCACGAAAACCTTATTGAAACTGTTTCTCCTTATAAGTGTCATTGATTAAGGATTCGCGTCCCCTTAACGGTCAATTAATTCGTGTGGTTTCGGTATACGCCTCCTTCCGTAATGTTTATATTTAGCCATAAATACTCGAAGTCACATATATCTCCTGTACCATGAAGTTTGCTGCTACCTTCTGGAATACAGAACTCCCCCCCCCCCCCCCCCCCAGTCTTCTCTTTCGAGGAGGTTTCACTTTTCGACCCACGCGTAGAACTTTGCTTTTGCTTTTATTTAGTTCGAGTCTTCATTTGTCACTTAATATCTCACAACAATAGCAAGCATTTTGTGTAGCCCCCTAGCTTTCTAACACTAGAACCACATGATCTGCTAAAATAGTCCTGGAATGTTCAGGCTCCCAACTGCTACCCTCGCGTCGCTATGCAGGAGTTCGTCTCCCAATGTTTCATGTACAATGCAAAACAAAATTGGCGAAAGGATGCACCCCTGTTTTAGGCCCATCTCCATAGACACGCGTTTTGTTGTTATGTTACACAGGCTAAGTTCATTTTGTACATCTTTAAAAAATGCTTTCAGAACTCAAACATACCCCCCTCCCAGGCCCAAGGCCTCAAGTCAGAGGACACCATTTCACTGTCTGACCCCCTAGATATCTCTGTTATTTATGTATCACACGAGCCCGCACCACATCTCGTCATTTCTTATAGGAATCGACCTTTTCAATAAATTTTAAATTGTTTTTATTGTGTAGCCAGATTTTGCAACTCTGTTTTCAGTTAACAGGTTGATTTGCACAGCACCCTGTGGTTCCATGTACCGCTCATTGTCTGACTTAAGCGCACTGTATTTTTGCTGCTTTTAAGTAACCTTTTACACCAGATATCAAATTTCGATTTATGTCAAGCTCGTTTTATCACAACCATATAGCCTTAGATGTTGATGCTGTGTTAAGCAAGCAAAGTCGGATCGAGACCTTTGATGGTTAAGTTAAGAAAAGTCTGCTGTACAGGGTTTCTTATCCTATTGAAGAGTTTTATACAAAGGGTGAGAGTGTGCATTCTCTCCCTCCCCACGAACCATTTCCATCTAGATCATTAGGATATCTCCCCTGATGTTTGAATCGAAAACCTTGGTGTCGATGTTGTTTTTTGGTACAGAAATAACAGGATTACATATATAGACAATAAACATATAGTGTGTTTTTATATCTGTGTTATACCACGAGTTGAAATATGGTTTATTTTTTCGAGGCTTCGCCGAGAAAAAATGAACCATATTTCAACGAGTTGTATAACACAGATATAAAAACACACTATATGTTTATTGTTTTTATCTGATAACAAACAGACACCCGTCTCGTGCGTCTACCCGACTTATATATGCTTCCCACGGGCCTCCAAAGAAAACCAGTCTACGAGACAAAAGAAATAGGACAAGACGCATAGAGTTGTGTCCCTTACATTACAAAATCGATGACGGCGATTGTAAAGTGCGATTGCACTTCTTGCATCATGTAACTGCGCTGGAACAAAATAAATTTCAACTATTTTATTAACAGTAACAAAACGGTGTTTCAGTAGACTTATTCTTTTTTTGACATAGTTCCAATTTTCTTCCGTGTTTTATGCTGTAGTCCCAATATAACAAATAATTTTGCGTTTGTTTACAATTTTAACGAAGTGTTTTTTTTCAGGTAGAGCAGATGAACTTTTAATTAGCGCAGTTCCGCGAGTACTTTTGATCGAGGCCGTGACTATAAATAGTTCGCAGTCGCCGCATACTAATTACTATAAACATTCAAGTAATTTCTACAATGCTTTGAAGCAAAATTTTAGGTTGCCTTTATTGAAGCAAAATAAATAAGAAATGACACCATCAGAGGATTTTGACAAAGTGCAATAAGCGTACAATTAAAACCTGCCCTGTGATATAACGATGTTTCATGAATGAATGAATGAAAATGGAATTGAAAGAGGTCAGAGGTCGTTCGCATAAATTATAATTATATATAACACCCGTTGTATATACTTCAAGTATATACAACGGTTGTTATACTCTATGGTTATCAGATAAATTGTTTTCCAGTACTCGTCTAATTAAGATAGAGAACTAAATAAAGTGTGGATTACTTCCATCCCTGCTGTCCAAGTACTCGTCCAATTAAGAAACGAGAACCAAATAAAGTGGATTACTTCCAGCCCGTCTGTTCCAGTGCTCATCTAATTAAGATACCAGAACTAAATAAAGTGTGGATTACTTCCATCCCTGCTGGTCTAGTACTCATCTAATTAAGATACGAGAACCAAATAAAGTGGATAACTTCCACCCCGGCTGTTCAAGTACTCATCTAATTGAGATATGAGAATAAAATAAAGTGGTTTACTTTTACCACGGCTGATTACTTCTACCCCAGCTGTTTCAGTCAGATGCGGGTAGGATTTTGCCAGAAGCGTTAACCATTGAACCCGAAGGGCGTTTTTCTCTGCTCAAGAACGTGATACGTCATACTTCTATTAAGTAGAATGGCTGCTGAGTGAATGTGTGGGGTAAACCAATCAATATTTTCAATGTGCCACCCGAAGGCTGCACGTTGAAAATCTTAATTGGTCTACCCCAAATAATGAATATGGACTCTTCCGATTGAGGTCATTGAACTTATATGGAATATACCCAGGGACCGATCAGGACTATTTAAAATACGCTCTAGCCTCGGAGCCTATTTTTTCAATTCATGAGCCAGATTTCAATTTACGGAGTCACACTGCTGTTTGTAACACACACTGCAAGTATGTAATAGCTCTCATCATTTTCATTTAGTACACTATAGCAAACATTAATCTTCACTGTGGTTTCTGATCAAGTCTTGGCTGCCTATTTAGGCAGCCAAGACTTGATCAGAAACCACAGTGAAGATTAATGCTTGGTAATTAAGACTTGAAGTATTAACTTAAGCACTCTACAACAATGATAAATGATAATCATATATATAATACGCGCCAACCGAGAAGCCTATTTCTGAGATTTAAGAGCCAGGTCCTGATGTTTCAGAACCAAATACGCACTGGCGCATACCCAGGTCGGTCCCTGTATACCACCACGGTATAAAGGGTTAATATTATATTTATAATTACCATAGCATTATATCGACCAGTTATTTTTTCGGTACTAAGTACTCAGAGAATGATGAATTTAAATGGTCGGTCCAGTTACCATGGATTCTATTCACACCAACATCATATTGTTTAAGGTCGATTTATGGAGATGTCTTTTCCCTGATAATATTTCATTATTGTCTTTTTGTTATGAATTATATCCCACGGAAGTCAATTACTGGTTCCCTCCTGATTAACAAAAATGAACGCCCCGCCATTCTTTTGACAGGCCCTAAACGTCATAATTATATTCCGAACCACCATACTTTCAACCATTAAACAATCCTTCATTTACACATATTTAATTCTCGACATTTTCAATAGAGAAACTGATGAGTGCTAAACAAAAGAAGTGAGTTACAAGAGTTCAATATTCTCTCTAAATTGTAAAGCAACCATGACCTGACGGCTGAAAATGACGGACAACCTTACCTACCTACTCAAAAAAAAAAAAAAACACTCTCAATAGGAGGCTGTTAAACACACACATAATGTTTTTTTTGTTCAAGTTGGCGATGATAGATAAATTATATTCATTTAAACGATCAGCTTTTGCTGCCAGCCGGAAACTGTGTTCCTAACTGACTTTTAACAAGAAGCCAATACAAAAAAGAAAAACGTTTACAATTATATGTTCCAGAATTGTATTTTCAACCTCCAAATATATCTGACTAAACGTAATCATTGGTATTTTAAAAGATGTCTTTGAAAATGCTAATGGTTAATTTTAACCCATTTAAAGTCATAACTAGAAAATGTCAAGAAAATACAATTGTAAAGATTGTATAGTATATATGCGCGTTAAGGGGGGGGGGGCAGTGTCGGCTGGGGAGCGCACATTACCCCCAGTAATTAGGACGGATCAAATAGACAACTCGTAAAACAAAAACTGTCGCACATATGTCTTTCATTAAACATTAACTCCTTCAATACTGATGTTCCAGGTGGTGTCGCTTCATGCTGTACTCTCTGGGCGAATTCATTCTGTATTTATAGGTGTGTGTGTGCGGGTGGAGGGGGTGATAATTTATTCTAGCAGGTCTGTAGAGCAGTGGGATTAAGTGATTATTGCTTATCAATACAAGTCCATTGTTTCGTCATAGCTAGAGTACTTGTGATGGTTTGGTAGTAAAGTACGGCCGCAATTGTGTTTTAACCCTTTGCCTAACATGAAAAGCAGACGACACTTGCAAAATAAATTCTTGAATAACTAATTCTTTTCATTTTTTGTCTCAAAAACATAGGTTATGACCCCTCTTTGGAACGAGCTCGACGAGCTCGTTCCAAAGTGGGGTCATGACCTATGTTTTTTGAGAAAAAAAAATAATGAAAATTAACTGTCGATTTTTGTGAATATCGCTAGTCGGTTTTGGCCGTTACGTGGGTAAAGGGTTAAACGTGAGGCTTGATTCGCCTAACGTCAAAGGAAATGTCAAAATTGTTTCATTTCGACTCGTCGTTAGATATTCGCTCGGAATCAGATTCAATATCCATTCAAAGAAGGTGTTAGTCCCAAAAGAGGACGAATACAAACATATTATTTTCCAAGTCATGCGTCTGTGATTCAGTGAAGCCGAAATTCTATCGTCGAAAAGATGTTCAGCTGTCTTTTTTAATTTTCGTGACGGAAAAGTACCACGGCACACCATGGTATTATCCCAGAACACTGTGTGAGTCGTATAGTTTACTACGACGTTTGGGGAAAACACGATGGCTTACTATGGTGTACCGTGGTACTTTTTTTATGAGAGACTGTAATGTTCAGATATTGAGCTTCTTCGTCTCCCTCTTTTCCTGACCTATTTTCATAAAAAAAATGCCCAGACAGATCTCATAACATTGCTCGTGCTCCATCCCAATGGACACATTAGAATCAACTTTCAATGAAGTCAGGTGAATATATTACGGTGCCAT
Organism: Pictodentalium vernedei; assembly: GCA_031216915.1. Taxonomy (NCBI): domain Eukaryota; kingdom Metazoa; phylum Mollusca; class Scaphopoda; order Dentaliida; family Dentaliidae; genus Pictodentalium; species Pictodentalium vernedei. The sequence continues at coordinate 855,873,866 of CM062297.1, forward strand.
ATATGTATTCAGTCTCTTCTTTTGTTACAGATTATTGGTATTAATCACTGAAGTCTTCCGGCGCTGGTGCGTCTCCTATCGCGTGTAATCGTGGACGATAGGACGCTTCGTCTCTCGTCGACGGTTGTTGTACAGATGTACAGTCACAAAATACCCCTCTTTTATATATGCTGCTCAAAATGGAAACGCAAAACGGGTTTTCTGTGATGAGGGACGTTCTCTCGTTATGGGATAATGAGATAGAGAACGAAATCAATTCATAACCAAAGTTTTAATGGATGAATGAAGCACGTTTCAGACGTTAACGTCACGAATCGACGTCATCCAAACTCAATATCTAGTGTGACCGCCATCTGAGTCCAAAACTCCTTGTCACCTTCTGTTCATTGAAGCAATCAGATTCCGGACGGAAGCTTGAGGTATGGTGGCCCATTCTTCCTGCATCGCTTGCGCCAACTGCGGTAACGTCTGAAGTTGTGGTTGACGTTGTCGCTCACGTCGATCCAGTTGATCCCATAGATGTTCGATTGGGGTCAAATCTGGCGATCTGGAGGACCAGGCCAGGACTTCGATGAGTTATCCTGTAGATAAGCTGTCGGGCGTTGTCATGCAGGAAAACGGCTTTGGCATTCTGCACAATGGAGAGCACGCGTGGATGCAAAATTTCATCTCTGCGCCGTCAAGTTACCCTCAACATGGACGAGGTCCGTTCTACTAGTGTGTGAGATGGCTGCCCACATCAAAACGCTACCACCACCAAATCTCTCCACCTCCCGAACGCAACTACGCGCAAAACGTTCTCCTCGACGTATGTACACACGTCATCGTCCATCAACTCGGCGAAGAAAGAAATGCGACTCGTCACTGAACTATACTGTTCTCCATCTCTGATGAGGCCATGTCCGGTGCATGTGACACCACTAAAGTCGCTGTCGACGATGCTGCGCCGTCAAAATGACGCCACGAGCTGGCCGTCTAGCACGCAGACCTGCCTCGCGTAGACGCTTGCAAAAGGTCTGATTTGAAATCCTTCGCCGACCTGGAAGCGTTGACGCTGTAGCGGTCGCTGTGGTTATTCTCTCCCACATATGAGATAACCGGATGTATCGATCCTGAGCTGGGGTTTTTCACTCAGGTACTCCCCGATCTTGATAGGTCCTGCGTTGTCCCCTCGATTTGGATTTCCAAGCGGCCAATGCCATTATTTCTCTGAGCTTCGGTCAAACGGGGCATTTTGCATGAGCAAGAGACTCCTTTAACGCTGTGCGAATTCTGACCGATTTCCATGTCCATTTATATCCTCACACGCTCAGCTCGTATGCTTGGAGCGTGCAACTTCATGATCAGGTATTCACTCATTGGAAACTTTCTTCTGTTCATTTCCAGTATTTAGGGGGTCACGGTGGCCGAAATTATGCCCCATTATCGAAAATGTTACACAATGTTGAGACCACCGCCATATGTCGTTAAACATTTCTACAGCCACACTTCATCACTATATTCTCCAAAACATGAAATATTATCGTGACTAGACCCGTTTTGGTTTTCTTTTTTTTCTTGACGAGCATATTTTCTCGAAGTATATTTGGCATTTTTCCAGGAAGTACACTGGCTTGTTTACTTCGTCTTTTCTTGAGGTCGGCTATTTAATTCTGGGTTATCTTTCCGATTTCGTATATGTGATCAATACGTAGTGCCGATTGGGCTTTAGTTGTTGACACTGTCGATGTGCTGTCTCAAACGTTGCGAATCAGATCGTTGCTACCACTCTTGATCAAGGTTTTCGTTTCACGTGTGCTGGTTTCGGCGAATGATCGAGTCATGTCTCGCGTTTATCTTAGTCTTTCTATTCTTTGTTATATTGACCCTTCGAACTCTAGTGGTATCTCCCATTCCAGTTCAAGGGCATCAATTAGAAGAGTCCATATTCATTATTTGGCGTAGACCAATCAATATTTTCAACGTGCAGCCTCAGGGCTGCACGTTGAAAATATTGATTGGTCTACCCCACACATTTACTGAACAGCCATCCTATTTAATGACGTTATGACGCATCATGTTCCTGGCCGGAAAAGCGACCGCTAGGGTTCGAAGGGTTAAGAGAAGTTCTCGTCTTCCATATGTTTTTTCCCTATAGGGACTGTCGTGTTCTTATATATAGTCAGATCAGAAAATCTTCTCCATACATATCTGCAATATTGGTTCGACATTCCCTTACTGCTCGGGATGACGAAATAGACTGGGAATTTTATGCGGCCGAATTTGCCCCTTTTAGATTTTTCAAAGGGCTTCGACCGACTATGATGGGATGATCAGGGATGAGACAAAGTCACTCTTCTGTAAAATACACATCTTGCGATGGTGGATATTTCACAATACGTCAACATTGCATTTTTCAGTGCACACAGAATTTAAATACGTTGTTTTCAGTGATAATGCCCGGAGTGATGGTGTTTTTTTCTTGATAGAGCAATGCTGGGTCAAGTGTCAACAAATGGAAAGACAAGCTTCACGTCGAGTCACAAGGGAGTTTGCTCTGCAATACCCGGGCTGATGATATGAATTTTGTCTGCAAAGACGAGTGATAGGACAAGTGTAAAATGAAAAGACAAGCTGCAGACAGAGGCAGGAGAGAGGATAGTTGCACAGCAATTATATGATAAGGAGGCAAATTATCGAAGATATGCCCCAGTGGAACACATCAAGAGAGAGGCTAGAGAGGGTGTGATTGAGATTTAGTTAAGCATATTCTGTCACGACACTTAGATGCCTGTGAGCCTTACCTTCACATCATCAGGTGAATTTCAATGTGACTGAGGTAGTACAATACAACTCGACACGGTCTCAGGTGTGGTATGTGAAAAAACAAAACAAACCACATTTGTCTGAAATTCGCATCTGTGTCAGCTTAATTTCATGTTTTTGTATTAATTCTTGTTTATAGAGTTTGGGCAGTTTTGTGTGCATCCAATTCGGGACAGTTCAATGTGGTTTTAAATAGTTTAGTCTGCTTTGGTTTGAGTTTTATCTTCAAAATGAAACAATGTCAATTGTTGGAATGGTAGCTAGCTGTTGGTGGTAGAAAATCACTTGAAATTAATTCCCACAAGCCTTTTTAGCACATTTTGAAGAAAGGGAAACAACAGCATTGCAGACAAATACTATTCATACAGAATAATGGTTCAAAATTTGCGTAATATTATAAGTTATTGTGATGAATTAACGGTAAAATGGTCTGAGTTTTGCGGCTCAGAGCTTATGTTCAACCGAGACGTAAGCTCCAATACGTTCCAATAGACACTACCCATAGCCCAAAACCTACATCGTGAAACACGAGACGCTTATTTACTAAACTTGTGATCGTTAAAAGTTGCCTTGTTCAAGGCAACTTTTAACGATCACATGTTTAGTAAATAAACCTCTCGTGTATCCACGACGGCACTGGATAAATATTCAATAGACCAGATAAACTCATTCCATCTTAGTTCAAATCGTAAATCGGTTTGTAATTTAAACAACACTTCATCCGGAACAGCGTCTGCTGCACACGTGAAACATCCAAAAAAATGAAGCGGCTTGTTCATCACTCCGTTGATGAAGCAATTACGAACCGACGACGTCATTGCAAATATTTCGCGTTGTGACGTCAGACGGTAACATTTGCCACTTGAGCCGTCAACATAAAATATACGAAGCGAGCTCTCGTCAATCAGAGACGGATGATTTTAGTCTTATTGGAACATTATAAGTTATTGTAATGAATTGATCGTACTATGGTCTGAGTTTTGCGGCTCTGAGTTTTTGTGCAACCAAGACGCGACGGAGAACCACCGAATTGCGCCAGGAACTCCAGACGCCCCATCCCACAAACTGCACAAAAACAGTGCGCCGTATTACACAGCGCAACCATGTACCCATGTCGGCATTCGGGATTAAGTGCCTTGCCCAAGGATACAACGTAGTTACCGCCTGCGGGAACCACGGACCTTTCTGTTTGAAGCCTAATGTCGTATCCACTGAGCCACTTAGGCCAACACCCCCACCCGCGCACCTCCAGGCAATGTTACCGTTAGTTGATCACAATAACGTTTTTGGTCCGATAAGGTCCTCACTTCGTGAAATGAACAAGGCTACACTTTAACGACATCAATTTTAGTAAATAAACACTTAGTGTACTCCCGACGACACTGGGCTTTGAACAATAAATCAGATAAAGGCGGGATCAACATAGTTCAAATCGTAAAACTGACTTGTAAATTAAACAACGCTTAATCCGGATACTGTGTGTTCAGTTCTTGTTTTTGGTGATTTTAAGATTTTGTATTGTACATCCGCTGAACATTGGGACATTTATTCTCTGTTGTGTGAAGTTATTGGATGTGCCTCATTTCACCCTTTACCCAACGTAACGGCCACAACCGGCCAGCGCTATTCACAAAAATCGTCAATTAAGTTTCGTTATTTTCTCATTTTCTGTCTTAAAAACATAGGTTAAGATCCTTCTTTTGGACGAGCTCGTCGAGCTCGTTCCAATGAGGGGTCATAACCTATGTTTTTGAGACAAAAAAATGAACAAAATTAGCAATTCAAGAATTTTTTTTTGCAAGTGTCGTCATCTTTTCATGTTAGGTAAAGGATTAAAATATTTCCAAGTGGTGTCGTCAAACGGTAACACATGCCGCTAGGGAAAAAAATAAGTGAGTTCTCGTCCAAGATTTTAGTCTTATTGGAAAATATTATCACTAAAGCTCCAGTAATTGACTGCTTTTCTGACAACCGTCTGTCGATGTGTGGGCTTGCAATACTCAGGTGGCGGTCAAAATCAAAACTCGGTTGTCACGAATAAACGGATGTTGCAATCGTCGGTTGTAACTTTCTGAAACGTTTATGTACCGTTTGTTTGATACGCGCTATAAAACTCGGTGATGTCGTCCGAATCTTCAATAATAGTTTCTTTATTACAGACATAATTCGCGTTCCGAAAACTGCATTCGTAAGGCCAATGACATGATTGTTCACCACAAGCGACAAAATATTCTCAGTCGCGAACAAGTATTCATTTTAAAATTTCGCCAGTGCAATCGCTATAGTGTGGTATAATGCAGGAAACTGGCATTAGTGGACTTTTTCTCCACTCCTTCCATTTGTTATGACTGTACCTTCATATGGACAGTATTATGATGGAAAAGCAGCCTCTTTATCAGACAGATTATGATCTGGGGCCAATAATATAAGACTTTTTCAACTGTATTTTCTAGAATTATATTTTCTGGTTATGACTTCAAATGGGTTACAATAAACCATTGGCATTATCAAAGATCTGGCAATTTACCAACTGGCAAATTGCCAGGTCTTTAAAATACTAATGATTCATTTTAGTGAGTTATATTTATAGGTAGAAAATACAATTCTAGAAAATATATTTGTAAAAGTTTTATGGTGTTGGATATTGGAGCTTTTACTATAAAACGTTTACAGTTGTGTTTTCTAGAATTGTATGTTTTGAATTTGTCAAGTGTTTCTGGTGTTTTTAAGTAGGGTGGTAGCGCATTCCGCAATTTTGGGGCAATGACCGAAGAAGCTCTATCGCCTGCTGTAGTCAATTTAGACCTCGATTGGACGAGTTTAAGAATATCTTGAGAGCGGAGCGGTCTTCCATGTTTGTAAGCACTTACAGGTTCAGACAGATAGGATGGTGCCATTGCATTCAGACATTTGAATGTGAGTAGAATGATTTTAATCTGGATTCTTTTTTCTACCGGGAGCCAATAAAGTTTGAACAGAATTGGGGTCATGTGACAGAATCTGCGACTTTTTGTGATCATGTGTGCTGCACAATTTTTCACTGCATTTTATTGGAACCTGTGTTTTAGAGCAGCCAATTAACAAGGAGCTGCAGTAGTCTAGGCGACTGGTGATGAATACATGAACTAATTTTCCTATTGTGGACTCATCTAAAAAGGCTCTCATTTTTCTGATCCTCCGCAGATGAAAAAATACCGATCGACAGATATGATTTACATGTCTCCCTGCCATTGGAGTTTCACCCATGATGAATCCCAGGTTCCGAACAAATGAGTATGGTGTTATAGACACATCATCCACGATTATGGGTAGCTTTAAAATTTCAGATATTTCAGTATTAGCTAACTCACCTGATATTATTTGGTATCATGTTGGTAGCAGCCATTACTAAATTGATCAAATTGAAGCATTTCCTCTCGCTTCGAATTTTCAAAATTTTAATTGAAACAAATTAAGAAAATTTAAGTACCAAAAATATTTTCAAGGTAGCGTATTTATTGATTTAAAACAAAAAATGTTTACAAAATGAACAGAAAATATTATTTGTAGACCCAAACCTTCTTTGTTATTTTTACGACTCTAGCAGGGACCGCCCGGGGCATGCGCCAGTGCGTATTTCGTTCTGAAACATAAGGATCTGGCTCTTAAATCTCAGAAATAGGCTTCTCAGTTGGCGCGTAACTTCTCAGATCATATTTTGATATTCTTTCGATAGATAATCGAGAGAGACACTCTTACATGTATTATATATATGATTATCATTTATCATTCTTGTAGAGTGCTTAAGTTAATACTTCAATTCTTAATTACCAAGCATTAATCTTCACTGTGGTTTCTGATCAAGTCTTGGCTGCCTAAATAGGCAGCCAAGACTTGATCAGAAACCACAGTGAAGATTAATGTTTGCTATAGTGTACTAAATGAAAATGATGAGAGCTATTACATACTTGCAGTGTGTGTTACAAACAGCAGTGTGACTCCGTAAATTGAAATCTGGCGCATGAATTGAAAAAATAGGCTCCGAGGCTAGAGCGTATTTTAAATAGTCCCGATCTGTCCCTGCTCTAGCCTATACCGACCAATCTTCAAAGTCTATCGATTTGTTATGCTGAAGCGACCATTTTCTTTACAGTTTACTCAAAATATTGAAAGTGATTTTTTGAACAATTAAAAGTATTTTTTGAAACCTTTTCAGGTGGTAATGACAGTAAATGTATATAAGATTATTTCAGATATGCTTGTAGCGATACGTTTTGTTTTGTAAACAAATCATCCTCTGACTTTCAGTGTGTTCTATGTGCCTACTGGCACATAGAACACATTGGAACTCAGGGGACGAAATATCGCACTTCAAACAGCGAAGATTGTTTAGTGTCACCATGGACACATGGATACATACCGATGGCAGTTACTGTTGATGATTCTGCGCGGTGCTGTCAATTGCAGCCTCTAAAAAATAAACGCCCGGTCGTTCTTTGTTTCTCGTGAAAATGTATTAATCCCTTGATTTACATGGCCTTTCGATATAATAAATATGTTACATGGCGTGTAGCTAGCTGATACATTTCCATACAAGGCTCTGAGAGTTCATATCAGAGCCTTCGCTTCGCCTGATATGAACTTTCATCGCCTTGCATGGAAATTTATCTAACAATCATATAGATTTTGGCCTGAAACCCACGAGAAAGAGTACGTATCACATAATGTGTTTCGATTCCGTATCATATAGACGACGTTTTCTGATTCCGTATATAGATTCAACTTCCGGTAAACACCACGCTATGACAAATAATAACATTATATGCATTGTTATTACGCATTCAAATATGAAATTCAAAATTTTTACCAATTCCAACCCAATTTAAACTGAAAAACGGGGGAAACGGGCTTCATGTGACGGGATTGTTAGATAAATGTATTATCATGACCAAATGCATGTCCTGTAATTTGTATCAGATTCTCGGTCGTGTCTACAATCGGATCACAACTCGCCCTGACGGGCTCGTTGCGATCTGATTGTAAACACGACCGAGAATCTGATACATATTACAGGACATGCACATGGTCATGATAATGTATATGTATCAGCCAGCTACACGCCATATAACTTATATGAGTTTTTCCATAATTCCATCATATTTGGTAGACCACACGATGTCCGCTCACCGGTCAACGGTGCCGCCATCCCTTTATTAATCGCATGATCGCTGTGTCAACAATCCGTTGTTGAAGATAGTACGATGTATGCTTCTTACGAGTCGCGGATCATTTTTATTTCATAGCTATCATTTTAATGCATTTTTCAGATTGTACTGGCATTGCTAGTTTGGGCCAGCAGAAGATATACATTTACCCAGATAACTGTCACGAAACAACCGTGATGTGTGGTGCGGCGGGCGTGCTGCTTGTTCTTAGATCTAACTCAGTTGGCTGGCAGAGACTTCGCAATTCTACATGGGACACCTACAAAAAAATCGGTGATTTTAACGAAGGTAATAGTTTGATGCACGCCATAACAAATACAATATACACCTATAATCTAAGGATTCGAATAAATTCCAACGGCATCACGCGTGTATCTCGATACAATGACTTTCGAATGGATGACGAAAAGAATAACTACACAATCCATTTCAGCAGCTTCGTGCAAAGTGCGTTTTCATTCGACCAGGTACTTTTCGATAGAAGTCAGTTTCGCTCATTCGATTATAATGCGAATGAATGTGTAGAAAGACACGGTTCCGCATTTTGGTACGACGACAAATGCACATTTCCATCTTTATTCCAACAACTCGTCCCGGTTAATGGGATCCTTGAAAACTTCTCCGTGCTTGCATTCAGTCTAATTCGAAAGTGAAGAAAATTGACAGCTCCACTTTACCTTTGAGCCTTTGAATGTTCTGGAAAATTTCAAACAACATCTTTCGCATATAAGCATGATACCATCCTAACATTAGAGACCTTTCGCACATTGAACGACGACTGATGAGAATTATGAATGGGGTACTACGTCACTGGAATTTGTGTTCTTCCCATCAGCTGTCGTTTTCCCTTATCCGTAGTTACCATTACGATTGCTCATTAACTCTTTGGAACCGAGTGACCTCTTTTCCAGTCCTAGAACATGATACGTCATAATTTCATTAAGTAGGATGGCCGCTTAGAGAATGTGTGGGTTAAAGCAATTAATATTTTCAACATGCAGCCCCAAGGGCTGCACGTTCAAAATATTAATTGGTCTACCTCTTAATAATGAATATGGACTCTTCGAATTACTGAAGCTGAACGATTCCATCAGGGCTCAAAGGGTTAAAACACGCAGATATATCATAGTGCAAAAAGCTTGAGATCGTTTCTCCGCAACTTAATGTAGGGGCCCACTCTATGATTATGTCCTTAAACTGTAATCGCCATATTGCCTACATTTCTAACTCTAAATGGTAATCAAGGGGGCGCGGTGGCTCAGTAGGTAGAGGTGCAGGCTGCAAGCCGAGAGGTCCTCGGTTCGAATCCCACCTGTGGCAATCGCGTTGTGTCCTTGGGCAAGTCACTTCACCCCCATTGCCCGAGTGGGGGCACGGTGGCGTTGTGTACTAAGGCGTACTGCACGTCAATGGTGCACTTGCCTTCAACCAATGCTAACCCTGATTGTGTGGAGTTAGTATGGTGGGAAGCTGACAGTTGCTAGCCGTTGCTCGGTGGTTCTATCCGGGTACTCCGGCTTCCTCCACCCGTAAAACTGTCGCGGTTATGATTAGCCATTGTGAAGAAATATATGACCCTAAAAACAAATAAATAAATAAATAAATAAATAAATATAATATAATGGTAATCAAATATTTGTCGCCGCGCAACACGAGAAAATTGAGAAACACAGACACGTCGTCGTAAATTATGGGTTTTTAATTTAATTTACGCTTATTATTAACCCTTTACCTAACGAGAAAAGCAGACGACACTTGCCAAAAAAAATATTGAATAACTAATTTTTTTCCAATTCTAATTCGTTCCATCGAGGGGTCATAACCTATGTTTTTGAGACAAAAAATGAAAAAATAGTGAAAATTAATTGGCGATTTTTGAGAATAGCGCTGGCCGGTTTAGTCCGTTACGTTGGGTAAAGGGTTAACCATTCGTAATTTTCGATCATTTTGCGAAATGTCTCTATTATAAATGTACCATGGATTGTTATCAACGAGTTGCCGCCATACGAACACACAGTAATTAAGGATGTTACTCCAAAGTTGTTTCATTTCGATCTCAATATATTATTTTTTTTCTCAGGTGCATGTTGTACTTTATGACCTGCAGGCAAGTGGCATCGAACGTTATTATGTGTGCGAGAACGCCAAAACCGTTTGCGGCTGCGAAACGTCCAAGACCGTTTTATTTATTTATTTTGATTTTATTGGGGCTTAACGACACTTTCGACAGCTAGGATCATCTTGTGTCGGGCATTTTTTACGGTTGGTGGAAGCCGGAGCATTCGGAGAGAAGCAACGGGCAGTGGCGAACAGCTGTCAGACTCCCCAACGTGCTAACTCCACATCAGCAGACTAAGCAATGTTTGAGGATAAGTGCGCCGTCGACGTGCAGTACACCTTAGTACACAGCGCCACGGGTGCACCCCGCGTGGGCAATTGGGATTAAGTGCCTTTATCGCGGAGTCGTGGATCTATGGTAAACGATAGAAAGTGTGGGAACTCCATATGACAAATTAAACTATACATTTTATTAAAACATCACAGTTCTTTTTATTTATTTACACACCATCCATATAATATTTATACCATCATCATTCCATGTACAATATAATAACAATTTATAGTTGACCAATCTCAAAACGACATAGGTCTTTACAAATTTCTTCAAAAGCTTGCCTCCACATAAACCAGTACTGATATCAGCAACGTCCAAGATCAGAATGAAACAGACCAGACTAATTACCCGCCAACCGAACCCATGCAGTACGAATGAGTACAACTCACAAAACCTCCTTAACCCGAAAGAAACCAAATCGCAAAGACAAAGCGCACACAACCGACTATTAAGCTGAAATGTAATAATCTGCATTAGCATTCAGAGTCAACCTGTAGAATAAAATAAATAAATATATTTAAACAATATCTGGTAATATAATTTTGCACACAACCATACCTTGCCCTTCAAGACCGTTAATCGGGAATGGAAATAAAGGGCATATATCATAAGGCATAGACAGGTTACGCTATATAGCATGGTGGTAACCCTTAGGAAAAGGGTATTGTGGTGCTTTTCCGCCCTCTCAGTTTTTACAACGCCAGTCATGCTTTTTACGTATTAACGAGATTTCCGCCTACTTTAATATCAACAACTAACGTGCGATCTCGCCGAAGCGATATCGCACGTTAGCTGTTGCTATTTATTATGGCGGAATTTCATTTAAATGGTAACAGCATGCCTTTCTATTCATATATGGAGGCAATATTCAACATTGCAGTCGAGATAGTTCCGAAAGGTTGTCAAGACTTTCTTATAAAACATGCGATATTAATAATTTAATAAAGTTATGTTGTATTACTTTTCCGTGTTCCCATTTTTTTAATATGACGTAACATAAACGGTCGTTCGCAGATTATTTCCTGTCCTGGTTTATGCGAAAAGATGAATGAAACCCAGCAAGGAAAATGTTTTTATTTTTACGGCGTAATCACTTAATTTACACGTTGATGAATATTGTAACGCTGTCGTGTTTCTTTTCTGCTTGTAGGGGTGGGGTGGGGTGGGGGGGGGAAGGGTATTTATGCAAAGTGTCTGTCTTGTGAGAGTAATTTCCTTGCAGCAGGGTTGAAATATCAAGAAAATATGTTAGCTAAAATGTAAGAGGAAATTCCGCCCATTCCACACATCCCTGCAATTTCTGTATAATATTCGCTTCGTTAACATACATTTTACGGGTTGACGGGCCGATCCCCACAAAAATGCTACAGTTATGACTGGCGAACTGTAGATATATTTGTTTACTAAATATTATAATGACGCCTCACCACATATGTAGGTTTGTGATTACGCAACCTAATTCCCTTAACATTGTTAAAAAATTTATCTTATCAAAATGCATTACATACTTATTGATTCGAATATCCATAACCGGAGAACGAAAGAGTTATCTGCATATCTTTGTGAGTTAAGGGGCACCACATTACGCCAATGGTAGACAGCACGCAAACTTCACAAAATGGGTAAATGTATAGCCCAAAATAGCGTAGAATTCATTACATAATTTTACTAGTTTTCTGAGAGCTTCACACGCTGTTTGGAATGTAGCGAAAAATCTGGGATTAAACGAGTTTATGATGGGTTAAACATAAAAGCTGGTGAAATACTGCAGAATGTAAGCGCGCGGATCGTAGTAATCCCAACGGCCATTCAGGTGCGAAGGATGAAACCAATAAATAAACGCCACTGTCATTTGCTTGCTTATGATTGGTTCACAGCCGAGAGAAATGTCAAGAAGCACGTGACCAACCCACGGTATATAAGCGCTCAGAATTTGCTGGGAGGAAGGGGCTTGCTCCCCATACCGTCCCTGCGCGCATTCGGCGCGCGAAACCATTCATTCGGGAGTTGGGAGGAATTGTTTTCGATACTCTCAATATCGATGGAACAGAAAAAGAAAGCAGAGAAGTCACCTCATATTCGTGAATTGGTAAGCCATGTTGCTTGAAGCTCGGTACAAAATACCGAAGAAGTCGACCGGCTGATGTTATACGTATATTGTTATAATGCATAACTACAGTAGGTACAGTTAGGCTCGACTCGACTACGATAATTACAGCTGAGTTATCGCTAACTGAACGGCAAGCGAGGTTTCAAAAGGATTGTACATGGTCGTAACTACGTAGTCTCAGTAATTGAAGTTATACACACTGTCGTGCTCTTGAAACGAGTTACTTGCGTAGCGACAGATGTGGATCTTTGTGTAGGTTTACCGAGGGGTCAGGATCGCCTACTGCGCCTTCATTGGGCTGTGTCAATGTAAGAGAACCGTTAAGCGGTTTCTCGAACACCAAGTTGTACTCCCATGTGTAGTAACTGCCCATGTTCCTAGTTATAGATAAATATTATTTCTTCTTGTCTAAACAATCTTCGTGTACATAGTCATTTTGAATGTTTATAATGTTTACATGCATTGTTTTATAAGTTGAGGGATTACAGTTAAAACTAGAAGTCCTGTCATGAAATGCGCGCAAATAGTACGTTGATCTGCGCGTTAATCTACGCTTTATTACCACGATAAGGCTGTCAAATTATGTATATATGGCCTGTGCACAAGCAATGTTTCAGCCAATGGACCTCCGGGTAACCCGGAGGTCCATTGGCAGAAACATTGCCTGTGTTTGTTATGAGTAACCAAGAGAATATGCCGTGCTTTGAATGCCATTCGATATGGCAATTGCGCGCAATTCCTACTCGCAATTAAGCCTAGATAAGCGCACAGTTCGTGACAGGGCTTCTAGTTTTAACTGTTGTCATTTGACATTGTAATTCTATCCTCAGCAAGTAATCTCGGGGATCTCACCAATTCAGTTCGTTGACCGCGTAGAGGCAGGGAAATTCATCTATTTATTTTTGGTCGAGATGTGGCATTGAACTTCCCTGCACGTTACAAAGACACGAAACAAACTATAAGTCATAAAAGTGCAATTTATAATATTATTATGTCTCAAAGTTAGTCTATCCAATCAGAACTCTGGAATACCATCGAAAGGTTTCGACATACCAGATAACTCACCTCATATTATTATGATATCAGGTGAGTATCAGCCATTACTGTTTTGATCAAACTGATGAACAGTTAACGTGCCTATAACGGGTACTTTTTGTATTTTCATGTATTTCAGCGTTAACAATAAACTTTCCCCGAAAGTGTTTCCTTGTACGTGGAGACAGTTATATACTTATCATTATCTAGCTGGATTTATTTGTGTTGAACAGTACATTGTATCAAAAAAGTACATTGTTGGACAGACGTATTTATCAATAACTGGTCGCTTGTGCCTATAAAGAATCATCAATGCAAGTTATGAGACTTGATGACTATATTCTTGGCCGTGTTATATTTAGAGGAGAAAAAGCAAGCTCGTCTGAACATCTTTTGATAAATTGTTTCAGTTTTCACATTGGTTCTGTTGGAAAAAACTATGTTGACAAGCACGTATGTGGCATTGATACACGTCACCACGGAGATTCTCCCTGACGCCACCGATATTTCCTCATTATTAGGGTTGATTAAAAACAATACCAGAACTCTGAATCGAGCATACCACGTATGCTGGTATATTCGGAACATTTTGACACAATTCCAATTCCGTGTGTACGGTGGCTGATTTAGGCCACCCTCAATACTTTTTTTTATCTCGAGATCTCGAGATAATATCTCAAGATCTCGAGATAATATCTCAAGATCTCGAGATAATATCTCGAGATCTCGAGAAACTATCTCGAGATCTCGAGAAACTATGTCGAGATCTCGAGATAATATCTCGAGATGAGTATATATAATCGGTGTCACCTTTTGATCATTTGCATGAATTCACTCCTGTCACACAAACTGTTTATTTACTTGTCGCATCTTTTTCGACTGCAACATATTCATGCCTCCCATGACAATTACACGAATCCACTCCTGTCACTCAGAAAAGTGAATAACCTATCAACCAACCACTTTGTTGCGTATTAGTTATGAGAGCCCACCAAATCTCAGGCCAGCACTAATATAAACCGAGTCCCGTCATCCGAGCTTGAACTTGCTGGTGTCTTGTTCCCACCCCAATCCCAAAGTGTCAGCCCAGCACCCTGTACCTCCCAATACCTACTGTAGCGACTTTAACCTAAAACACAACGTTTTCTCACTACTTTACAAGATGAAAAGTTTGTGTCTGTCTAACACTCCAAATCCAAAGTGTTGATCCCGTACCCGGTACTTCCTAGTGCATACTGTAGTGTTTTTTACCCTAAAACTAAATGTTTTCTCACTTCTTTTCCTCTCAGCTCCACTCTGATTGTAGTGAGTTTTACCCTAAAACACAAAGTTTATTCACTACTTTACAAGACACACACCCATAAATACCAAATATTTCCTTCCAGCTCCACATTGAAAAGGAGTGATTTTTACCACAACTCACAGTGTGCTCACTACTTTGCAAGATACAGACCCGAAAATACCAAATAGCTCCACCAGCTCCACCCTGAAAGGTTTCACCCCCACAGTGAAACCAATCACCCACTCCTTTGGTGGATTTTTCACCTACTTTCCACTTTGGAGACTGAGACACATCGTCTCTTGACACGCTGTTATTCCACGGACCCGTCATACAGCATAACTTTAACCCCATACCGCGTCCATTTTGACCGAGCAAATCGACGATGCTACTCGACGTATAATAACCTTACACCAGCAATAGTTATAAACCTGCCGTCGGATTCCCTTTCCTCTCGTTGGTTTGAAAAGTCTGGATTAAGCGTAACTAGTTACCCCCTTCGAATAATGCTTCCGGACGAGTGATTAAGGCCCTCGCGTATTACCAGAGTCAGTGTTAGAAAAGGGTATGCCCAGTACAAGGCTGCAGAAGCCAGACCCGTGAATTTATGGTCAATATCCAGCAATCTCCTGTCCCCCAGGACCAAATTGAAAAATTGAAACCCATAACTCTGAGCCCAAGAGGCGAATGGAATCACCCCTCCCCCCTCCCCGGTGAACCCCAAACGTGGCAAGATGGGCATGACTTACATTGTTTCCACACAAAACCCAATTACATGTAGTAATGAAAAAAATGACCTGTCACCTGACAAGTCTCAACGGTCCATACACCTTTCACACTTATCAGGGAGATACCCCAAAGTGACAACTCCAACACTGAAGTATCCAGTCCCGCGCATATAAAGAAAGACAACTTGATCCCTATTCCCAGTATCTCCGAACAAGATGAAGCCCCCTCAACGTCGTTTACCACCACCCTCAACCAGCTACAACATGGCACTCCAATTAACAATACGATCCTCCGTGATCCCATACTCTCACCCGGTCACAGGAGATCCCCCCCCAGTACTTGTGACCCCATCTTCAATGTCAACTCATGAACCGACAGTAATACAGAACATCTCGTATCAAAAGACTGATTGGTCCTGGAGCGCCGTGGCTCAGTAGGTATACGTGCAAGCTACAAGCCGAGAGGTCCTTGGTTCGGCAACCGCGTTGTGTCCTTAGGAAAGACACTTCACCTCCATTGCCTACGTGAGGGCACGGTGGCGCTGTGTGCTAAGGCGTACTGTATGTCGAGGGTGCACCTGCCTTCAACCAATGCCCACCCTCCTTGTGTGGAGTTAATATGTTGGGGAGCTGACAGTTGCTCGCCGTTGCTCGGTGGTTCTTTTCGGGTACTCCGTCTTCCTCCACCCGTAAAACTGTCATGGTCATGATTAGCCATTGCTCAAAAATATGTGACCTTAAACAACAACAAATAAATAAATAAATAAATAAATAAATAAATAAATAAATAAATAAATAAATAAATAAATTGATTGTTCCCCTATGTTCTTACCGACTGAAAACCATTCCAGCCTGGGAAACCTTAATTTCGCCATCCATGATTGCCGATAAATCGGGGATCAAGGGAGCCACTCGAGTCTGTCGGGAAAGGGGCTCTTTGTGGGAAACGGAGTTGCGAAAAGGAGGGAGTGGATGTGTTATAACCAGGTAGGGGCAGGCGATGCTCTTGTGTCATGAGAGCATCTTTCCCTTATATCATTGGCAGGCTTCAGTCCTCTTGAGGAAGGTCCCACTTACCTTTTAGGGTACTAGGAGGAAGGGAAACTATTGTTGCGTCCCAAGAGGGGTTTGTTTGATATAGGCTGGAGGGAGGCACCAGATGGCCAGTTAATCTACGGTGGGGATGCTACTATGGGTATCTTTGGGAGGAAATCCCTTTATGGGACCGGGAGTAGCAAAATAAAAAGTGGGGTGCTACTTATTGTTTCAAATGTCGCGGGGACATCTTTTCAACAGAACATTGCGGGGTTCACTCTTTGGAGGGAGGGACACTTTCGCTTATTTGGGAGGACCGCCAATTGGGTCAAACATTTTTGGGGAGCTGCAGCAGCGGTAGGTCAAACCGGGCGGTATGTTCACGGGTTTGAGTTTCGACTATCATTGCAGGATGGCTCGCAGTGGTGTTGTTTTGAGGGGTATTGTTGGTAGTCCCACTGGAGAAGTATGAAACGTTTATTCATAGTTTGGTATTGTTGGAGGACAAATCAATGGTGTGATGCGCTATCGGGGTTTGGGTGGGCAAGATGTTGCTCTCATAAATTGGGTGTGTGTCTGTGTCATCTTGTGAGTTAAGAGGGAGTGGCTCGTGGTCCTGGTGGAACTATGCTCTCATGGATGGCGAAATTAAGGTTTCCCAGGTTGGAATGGGTTTCAGCCGGTGAGAACGTAGGAGACCAATCAATCTTATGGGACGGGATGTCCTGTATTACTGTCGATTCATGAGTTGACGTTGGGGTGAGGTCACAAGTACTGGGGAATCTCCTGTGAGCGGGTGAGAGTATATGATCACGGAGGATCGTATGGTTAATTGGGGTGCCATGTTGCAGCTGGTTAAGGGTGGCAGTAAACGACGTTGAGGGTGCTTCATCTTGTTCGGAGATACTGGAAATCGGGTTCAAGTTGTCCTTCTATATATGCGCGGGACTGTATACATCACCATTGGAGTTCTTTCGGGTATGTCTGGACCGTTGAGACTTGTCGGGCGACAGGTCAATCTTTTCATTACTACATGTAATTGGGTTTTGTGTGGAAACAATGTTAGCCATATACCCATCCTGCCACGTTTGGGATTCACAGGAGGGGGATTCTATTCGCCCCTTGGACTCAGGATTATGGGTTTCAGCTTGGGTGTATAATTGAGAGAACGGCTCCTGTGTGTCAAGTGATTGCTGGGTATTGACCATAAATTCACGGTTTTGTCTTGCATCTGCAGCCTTGTATTGGGTAAGCCCTTTCCTAACACTGACGTTGGTAATAAGTGAGGTCCTTAATCACTCGACCGGAAGCAGTATCCGCTGGAGATAACTAGTTACGCCTAAACCAGGCTTTTCAAACCAACGAGAGGAAAGGAAATCCTAGGGTAGGTTTATAGCTGTCGCTGGTGTAGGGTTATTATACATCGGGTAGCACCGTCAATTTGCTCGGTCAAAATGGACGCGGGAATGGGGTTAAACTTATGTTGTATGTGTCAGTCAGCAAAGTCGAAAGTAGGTGAAAAATCCACCAAGGGAGTGGGGATGAAATCTTTCAGCGTGGAGCTGGGAGAGCTATTTGTATTTACGGGTCTGTGTCTTGCAAAGTAGTGAGTTAACTCTGTGAGTTGTGGTACAAATCACTCCATTCAGTGTGGAGCTGGAAGGAAATATTTAGTATTTATGGGTGTGTGTCTTGTAAAGTAGTGATTAAACTTTGTGTTTTAGGGTAAACATCACTACAATCAGCATGGGCTGGGAGGAAAAGAAGTGAGAAATCGTTGAGTTTTAGGGTAAAAAAACATTACGGTATGCACTGGGAGGTACCGGGTGCTAGGTTGACACTTTGGGTTTGGAGTGGGAACAGGACACAAGCAAGTGCAAGTTCGGATGACGGGACTCGGTTTATATTAGTGCTGGTAGCGCTGGGCTGAGAGTTGGTGGGCTCTCATAACTTCGCCACAAGGTGATTGGTTGATAAGTTTTCTGAGTGACAGAAGTGGATTCGTGTAATTGGTATTGGGGAGGGAGGGTCGGGTGGGCACGAATATGTTACAGACGGAAAAGATGTGACAAGTGAATAAACAGTTTGAATGAATTCATGCTAATGATCAAAGGGTGACACCGATTATATATGCTTATCTCGAGATCTTGAGATATTATCTCGAGATCTTGAGATAGTTTCTCGAGATCTTGAGATATTATCTCGAGATCTCGAGATATTATCTCGAGATCTTGAGATAGTTTCTCGAGATCTTGAGATATTATCTCGAGATCTCGAGATATTATCTCGAGATCTTGAGATATTATCTCGAGATCTCGAGATATTATCTCGAGATCTCGAGATATTATCTCGAGATCTTGAGATAATTATCTCGAGATCTTGAGATAGTTTCTCGAGATCTTGAGATATTATCTCGAGATCTCGAGATAAAAAAAAGTATTGCGGGTGGCCTAAATCAGCCACCGTACGTGTGGGTGTTGTATGGGATAAATGTATTATTACGAGACTGTTGGGTCGTCAAAAACGTCCGCCTTCAAATGAACTGTACTTAGTGGCTATATACAATCAGTGGTGGCGCTAGCATTTCCCAAACAGTGGAGACATACCTCAACAAGGGGAGGGGGGGGGGGGGGCGGGGGGAGGCTAGGTACATACTAGTCTGTAAGGCGCCATACACTGGCCCTTCACCAGCTAGGAATGAAGCCCCGGGGTGGGATGGGGCAGTATAGAGGCGGTCTTATACAGAGGTTATGTTGTGCCACAGAATCCTTACAATACAATGGAGAGTTCCCAACAATGAGTAGGTTTGCGACCTGAGTATATAAGTACTGCTCTGGAAGACAGCTACCTTCTGCCCCTCCCCTAAATTGGAGCTCATGCCTCCGTGTTGAGGAGGGGCAGTATATAGCTGCTGTACGGAGGCTAGATGGTAGCCAAGAAACCATACAATAAAATGCAAGAGTTTTCATATGGGGAAAGGGGAGGGGGGGGGGTAGGTATAATAGTAGTCTGTAAGTCACTATATACTGCCCATTCCCTACCTGGGGCTGAAGCTCCGAGGTGTGGGAGAGGCAGTATAAAGCTGTCCTACAATGGCTATGATGTGCCCCGGAAACTTCACAATCAAAAGGAGAGTCCCCAATAATAGTGAGTATGGGCGGCCTAGGTTTATCGGTACTTCTCTGTAAGACGGCTATCTACTGACCCTACCTTAAATTGGAACTCATCCTTCCATGCTGGGGAGGGGCAGTATATGGCTGTTGTCCAGAGGCTAGAGTGTAGCCAGGAAACCATACTATAAAAGGCGAGTTTCCTGACCGGGAAATGAGGGAAGGGTAGGCCTCGCCGACGAGGGGTATAGCCCCCGCTGACCCTCTTTTGGAGCCGCCCCTGTATACAATGCCTCGTGAAAAATAATAAAATATGGAGCTGAAGGCCTTTCCATGCAGTTAATCTCCCCCCCCCCCCCCCCCCCCCCGTTATTTATGTATTTGTTGATATTTTAAGGTCACATATTTCTGCACAATTGCTAATCATGACTTCGACAGTTTTACGGGTGGAGGA
The DNA here is from genome assembly GCA_031216915.1 of Pictodentalium vernedei. Lineage (NCBI taxonomy): Eukaryota > Metazoa > Mollusca > Scaphopoda > Dentaliida > Dentaliidae > Pictodentalium > Pictodentalium vernedei. The sequence goes on from CM062297.1 coordinate 855,894,021, forward strand.
TGCCGGAGCACTCGGAGAGAACCACCGAGCAACGAAGAAGAAGACATGTCGACCGATTCTCACTTACCTAGATGTATTTACATGAGATATTTCAATTATTATAAAGCAGCTCGAAAAACTCAATAAAATCACCCTCTCGTAACAAACAAATAAAGGAGGTTACATACTGTACCATATAATATAATAATTTTAAACACTTTTTCTATTTCTACGTGTTTTATACTTTATAAAATTGTGAGGAAAATCTCAGTTCATCAACGATAGGACCATGACGTACGAAGGCTCGTTATTGAACTGCAAATTAGCGTCTCAATTTTATGCAGAACGGCCGCCGTGGACTGGTTTATTTCTACTGGTGCGCAATAATTCCACTGGCGGAATAGCCTTGGATTCCAAACACTGATTATAAGAATAATCACACAAAATTTAATTAATGAAGCACCGGGTACAACCCGGTGCTTCATTAATTAAAATTTGCTGCTGTTTTATTATTTAGCAAAAAAGTTTTATTATTTAGCAAATGCACCAGAGCCCACGCATGCTTTACGATCAGTCCACAGCGGCTGTACTGTAAAGCCTCGTACACAAGAAGGCTAATTTTATCAGAAATGATTTTACCTTTTGGGCCTGTGTCAGACTTTATTTATTTATTTATTTATTTATTTGTTTATTTATTTATTGGTGTTTAAGGTCATATATTTCTGCACAATGGCTAATCATGACCATGACAGTTTTACGGGTGGAGGAAGCCGGAGTACCCGGAGATAACCACTGAGCATCGACGAGCAAGCAACTGTCAGCTCCCCAGCATAATGACTCCACACAAGCAGGGTTAGCATTGGTTGAAGACAGGTGCACCATTGACGTGCAGTACGCCTTAGTATACAACTTCACCGTGCCCCCACGTTGACAATGGGGGTGAAGTGTCTTTCGCAAGGACATCCCCTGCAGTTGTGATGTAGATAATTTTATATTATTCAAACATGAGGTAGCCATTAAATTTATGTCAACGCGCTTGAAATAGTTACTGTAGGCTGTAGCTCACGAAGTGGTACTTGGGAGTGCACAGAACTTTCAGTCTTTTGCACAAGTTGAGGTACATTGATAGTTCTAACTTACTAACTACTAAAATGGAAAAAAAAATGGGCAAAAATGTAATGTTTTTTTAATTGAGAAATGTGTTTTGTATTTTCCTCACACTAAGGAACATAAAAATGCACAGAAGATAAAAACTTCTTACCATTTTGAAATATGCTACAGAAGTTCTGGAACAAATTTTCTTGTTTTGTATTTGATTCCAGTGCGCATGACGTGAGCACCGCTGACCCGTTATTGGCCATTCAAGTTGGTTCAAAGATTGGAATGTGTCTGATGGACAGGGAAATTATTTTTTGGCCACATAAAGTGTGATGGTAGATTGATAAAATAAAGTACTTTCCTTTTGTAGAAATGATCCGTAATCTTCTTCAAACTTTGCATAAAAAACGCATTGACTCGCCTAATTTCGTTTCGTTTCGTTTTGAGACGACTTTGTAAACAGGTAATAAAATTAAATTCCAGACACTTAATTCAAAACAAACTGCGCGATATATTTCATGATATATTGCAACAAATTTCCTGCCTTATAGTTCTGTGATGCATCTGTTAGTTACCAGTGTATCGCAACGGAAACATGGTTTGACCCGATATAGGCACAGTCGCGTTATAGGCACACTAACTGTATTTCCACTCGGTTCGAATTTTCATAATTTGAATTATATCAAAATAAGAGAATTTAAGTACCAAAAATATTGTCAGGGCACCTTATTTATTCATTTAAAACATTAAATATTTAAAAAAAATGGGCAGAATGTATTATTTGTTTTCACAAAACTGGCAAAGGTTCTTCGTTGTTTTTCGACTCTGCGACGGCTATAGTCTATCGCTTTACAGTTTACTCAACAGATCAAAAGTAATTTTTTAAGGTGCTTTCTTAACCATTTTCAGGTGGTAATTACAGTAAATGTATGTACTGTTATTTCAGTAATGTTTGAAGCGATACATTTTATTTTGCAAACAAATATCGCTCTCCAAACAGCGAAGATTGTTTGCCGTCACCATGGATACATGCCGGTATAAGATGCTGTTGGTGAGTTTTCGCGGTGCTGTCAGTAGCGATTTCTAAAACGGTAAACGTCCGGCCGTTCTTGGTTTCTCGTGAAAATTTATTAATCCCTTGATTTACCTGGACATTCAACATATAAATATGTTACATGGCGTGTCGCCGGCTGATACATGCATATTATGGCTACAGTGAAGTGATCTTGGTCGGCGTATCACGTCGAGTTGAGGAGGTCAGATCTGACCTCCTCAACGCGATATGATGCGACAACCCACATCGCTTCACTGTAGCGATAAAAAGGTTTATTATTTGACTTATAGTTCAACATTGCATGTCAGAGCTAGCGTTAATAGTTCCCCTAACCTTTTTTAGGTAAATTGGATTGAAGTAAAAATTAACTATTTTTGTTTACTCTTATTTTGGTAACAGGTGCACACTTCCGGGGAATCCCCGGATGCGCAGGAATACGATAAAAAAATCATGAAAACGATAAAAAAAACCCGAACTGCCGTTCGAACACACCCATTCCTGATCGGAGTAAAGTACTCTCTGAGTCCGCAACAGCTAATTATGCGAATTCGCACGCAACTGTAATTAGACCGTCATCCCATACTCATACGGAATCTGATTCCACAATGTGGATTTTCTGGGAACCAGGAAAAGATCGTCAAACAGTAATGATATTTTGCGGTTAATTTACATAGACCTAGAATGAATTTCAATACAAGGCGATGAGAGTTCATACCGGATGAGGCCAAGCCGAACCTGATATGGTCTCTCGTCGCCTTGTATGGAAATGTACCAGTCAGCTACACGCCATTTAACTTATAATATAAAACAACAAGGGGAAGTGATCACATTATAGGTATCGGGCGTCTCGAGACATACGGCAGTATATCGGAGAAATCGGGAAAAATACTTGGAAAGTGCTTCAACAAACATCAAATAAATGTATAATCACCGGATAGAATGAGAAAAAGTCACGGATTGTCTTTCACCGCCGAGTCTCTGCTCCAATTGAAAGAGAATTGGTGCGTTATGTTCTATTTTATTTTCTGCATTCGTTCGAAATGTATTAAGGTTGAAATGTCCAGTTCCCTTTAGTTTTATGACAGAATCTCAATTCTTTCATATTTTCGTACCTGTTACACGATCACTTTTACGCAGTGTCCACGCTCTGATCCTATTGTTTTTTTTTTGCGCCCAGCGGAATTTTGAATTTTGTTCGGTGCCAAATGATTTTTATTGGTGCCAAGTGAAAGATTTTACTGGTAAATGGAATCTGATCGTAAATCAGAACAAATTAACCATGTATCATCCCTTGGGTGCAACAAGGCGCCATCTGCAATTCTAAAGCATTGCAGATGGCGCCTTGTTTCACTCAAAGGACGATGTTTTAAGTTAATATTACATGCTTTTTTTGGTTGGAAAAACATGTTCCTTTACTGTTGCCTTGTTACAACTGTATTGGAAAGTGTCTGTAGGCACTCTCCGATAAATTGTAACAAGGTAAGGAGATACAACCTAAATTGTTTCCCGGTGTGACAGGAATGATAGTCCGTAGGAAAATTAGTCCCTCTGGACTATTATTCCGCGGAATTATAGTCCTAGGTCTAACATTCCTAGGAATAGTAGTCCGGCGGACTACTATTCCTAGGAATGTTAGACCTAGGACTATAATTCCGCGGAATAATAGTCCAGAGGGACTAACGTTCCTGCGGACTATCATTCCTGTCACACCGGCACAGATAATATGAAGCACATTCTCAGAATATGAAACCTTCAAGTTACAGTACCCGCACTTCACAAATATGCCCAGATTTGGACTTCAAGCATTCAACTTGTAAATAAAGAATTCTGTAAATACATTGTTCAGTTATATTTATCCACCATTTTTTCGAAAAATAAATACCATTCATATAATATCTGCAGAACAGATCAAGCTGATTTTATTTAGTTCTTTATTGGTGTTTAAGATCACATATTTCTGTAAGAGAGATACAAAGTCAAGTCCAGCCAACCGGCTTTACCCATGTTGCCCATTTTAGAAGACTTCCACCCGGATTCAATTTTACCAGTAAAACAGAGGTTGTTTAATTGAAAGTAAAAAGTATTAAATACGGTATCTGAAAGCCGATGTTATGTCGAAACCGCAGCTGCTTTCAGGAGAAAATATTGGATATGGGGTGAGTTGAAGACGAGCAGTCCTCCTTGGTACACAATGCCACCGTGCCTGCAGTTGAGCAATTGGGATTAAGTGTCTTGCTCAAGGACACAACGCGGTTCCCGCAGGTGGGATTCGAACCGAGGATCTCTCGGCTTACAGCTAGTATCTCTACCTACTGAGCCACCGCGCTCCCGAAAAACGTCTGCAATAATATTCAATACCTACACGTAAAGTAAATTAAAAACGTTGGTATTCAGCTTCCCATGACGTCCCCTTCGGGACAGTGAGGACAACCTCTGTCGGACGCGGACATTGGTGTGCGTGCTCGAGGCTTTCGATAAGTCTGATAATAAATCTAATCTTGTCAGAAAGTACATCGCTTACAACAGGGACTCGATATTTGAAACTCCAGTCCAGATGAAGACGTGCCGACAGGATAAAATGGGAGTGCAGTGGAGAGGTACACGTAGTCCTACACAAACTAATGTTTCACAAATTAGTGTAAATTTATTCTAAGGTACTATTCTACAAATGACCTTGACTAGTTTGACAGTGATTATTATGTTGTTCAACTCAATACGCATGAATAGACGTCAATGAGATCTTGCACTGAACGACAACTGGGATACTTTTAATCACACAGTCCTAAAACAGCTACATACAAGGACGTGGCTAGAAGGTATTAGTAGTATGTCTCGGGCTTTTCACCCCCAGTTTGGGGGACCTCGGTGGGGGACCTCGGAAATGACGTCATGCCACGTAATCCAGTGGCGTCATGTTGTGTTGTCATGGTAACCCGCGTGAGCGGCCATGTTGTGACATCATCTCCATAGTGATACGTGGTGTTAGTGCGCATGCGCAGTGCGCGTGGTTAGGGTGATACGTGTTTCCGTCGTCCATTTTGTGTACTAGAGGCCGCCATCTTGGTTTCTATACTAGCACGTGATTGCTATGTGACCCAATCTTTCTGCAATGGGACGGGGTATGTTCGGAGGTGTGTTCGATTGAATCGGAGTAAATCTAATTACCACGAATAACCCGACAAGTTTTACTATTTCGAATTCTTTCAGAATTCTCTGCTTCTATCTATATGTGCAATAGTTTTCATCAACATGACCGTGGAACAGTTTACCTTATTATTGTTATATTTAGCAATCTCTGGTCTATTCTTGTTAGTTCTGACCCTATTCCGAGTACTCTTGTAGTTTTCTTTATCTAGATCCTTTATATAGATTATAACTAACCAATCAGATTGTGTGATTTCCCATAATCTGGATGCAGAGTTATCTCCCCTCATTGCAACGAAGTCATATCCGATTCTCATCACCTCTATATCCAATGGCCATATCCCACGGAATCCCATTTTTGGGGAAACATCCATGGCTATGGAATCCTTTTTTGTCGTATGAGGCCATGGGGACTATGTAAAAGTCCTCAATGAGTCCTCATATATTATTCCTCATAGCCTCATTGAATTTTGAGGTTATGAGGACCATTAAAAATCCCTCAATGAGGTATAATTTACTACGACTCTTAGCCTCATTTCAGTATTTGAGGATACCTTTGGCCTGGTATTGTATTTTTCGAGGATACCTATCGAGGATACCTTTTGGAGAATCTCTGTGTTATCGTATGAGGCCATGGGGACTTTGTAAAAGTCTTCAATGAGTCTTCATATATTAAGCCTCATAGCCTCATTGAATTTTGAGGTTTCGAGGACCATTAAAAATCCCTCAATGAGGTATAATTTACTACGACTCTTATCCTCATTTCAGTATTTGAGGATACCTATGGCCTAGTGTTGTATTATTCGAGGATACCTTTCGAGGATACCTTTTGGAGAATCTTTTTTATGTCGTATGAGGCCATGAGGACCATGAGTACTCCCTCAATGGGGTCTAATGTAGTCTTACCAACCGTTTCCATCTTGTCGCCAAAGCTCCAAGGCCACTACAGGTCTATGGCCCATCTGTCTATCATTAGCTTCTACAACAGTCTTGTTCCATTACAGCATTGTACCAGTACTATTGGCTTCTGTTATTCTGCCCCATATCTCATCCATTACTTCCTAGCTATCGACTATAACATTGATCATTGAGGGATTTTTAATGGTCCTCGTAACCTCAGAATTCAATGAGGCTATGAGGAATAATATATGAGGACTCATTGAGGACGTTTACATAGTCCTCATGGCCTCATACGACAAAAAAGGGATTCCACAGCTATGGATGTTTCCCCAAAAATAGGATTCCGTGGGATATGGCCATTGGATGTAGAGGTGATGAGAATCGGATATGACTTCGTTGTAATAAGGGAAGATAACTCTGCATCCATATTATGGGAAATCACACAATCTGATTGGTTAGTTATAATCTATATAAAGGATTTAGATAAAGAAAACTACAAAAGTACTCGGAATAGGGTCAGAACTAACAAGAATAGACCAAAGACTGCTAAATATAGAAATAATATGGTGAACTGGTCCACATGATAGGGTCTTCTATGCTACTGGAGTATACTCCAGAACAAAAGAACATGGTCATGTTGATGAAAACTATTGCATATATAGATAGAAGCAGAGAATTCTGAAAGAATTCAAAATAGTAAAAGTTGTCGTGTTGTTTGTGGTAATTAAATTTGCTCCGATTCAATCGAACACACCCTCCGAATATACCCCGTCCCAATGCAGAAAAGTTGGGTCACATAGCAATCACGTGCTACCATAGAAACCGAGATGGCGGCCTCCAGTATACAAAATGGACGACGGAAACACGTAGCACTCTAACAACACGCGCTGCGCATGCGCACTAACACCACGTATCACTATGGAGATGACGTCACAACATGACCGCTCACGCGGGTTACCAGGACAACACAACATGATGCCACTAGATCACGTGACATGACGTCACTTCCGAGGCCCCCCACCGAGGTCCCCAAACCGGTGGTGAAAAGCCCGAGACATACTACTGGTATTGATGCAACAACTTTAACTGCACCTCCCACACGCCTGAAATCCATTGGCATCATTTTTGTAAGATTTTACGCCGTGGGAGATGGGGGGGGGGGGGGGGGGGTTACAAACTGGCTTCCATCAATATTAATACCGCAGTGCGTGAGAATGAAACCTGGAAAAAAACACAGCGCGGAAGATTTTCCACCAGCGCAAAAATAACTAGCACTGAAAACGTTAAGATCAGGGACCACCAAGATGAACCAGGTAGCTTCGGAGCTTAAAGGTCGCGGATGCTTTTGATGCAATCCACTCTGTTGGTAATGTTGGGGGACTGAATATCAATCTGTATTCTGAACATGTTTAGAGTTCTCTCCCTTACACTGATATTTCAAAATTCAAATTTTTTCGTGGGCGTTTCATCTTGTGTTCCGAGATACACCAGTGCAAGGTTTCACTGCTGTCATTGGCGATGATTGGTGGCCCGATACTTTACCTAGAACCAGGGATGGTCGCAATTAATTGTCAGAACAGCGACAATGAAGTGTACCCCTCGATATAATCATATTATCACTACTTTTGTAATAAAGCCGTGAAGGCAGTCCTTTAATTGAAAGCCGAAATAACCATTGGTTGTCATATGAACAAATTGTTCAACCCTCCAGAAACAATTGATAGGTATATCTTGTACTCGCGTTTCCGTCGTACGAAATTATTATAGGCTGTCAAGGTGATAGCTAAAAGTTGCGATTTTTTTGTTTATAAGTGTAAATATTTTCGATAATATTTCTGTCTGGGTTAAATGTAAAACGTAAAGATAGATATGTGACGGACACTGAAAACCGGTTTGTCAAACTAACGATAATTCAAGAGATAGTTGCATCTAAGCACTTAATTCTACGAACTGCACCTCAGAAGAAATCAGCGACAGTACTTGTCTTTTTCAAATTTCTCGGATGCCATAGAATTAAGAAAGGACGCTGGTTTTGTTTACATTGGCATGGCGGGGGTTCGAACCCACGACGAGAGAGTTTCCTTCGGCACCAACCGCCTAGCGAAACTATACTGAACCACGCACACCACTCGGCCACCGACAGACGGTGGCCGAGTGGTGTGCGTGGTTCAGTATAGTTTCGCTAGGCGGTTGGTGCCGAAGGAAACTCTCTCGGCGTGGGTTCGAACCCCCGCCATGCCAATGATAATTCAAGAGTTTCTAAATTGAGCATGGAAGTTTAATGTCCATTATGGAGCACTTGTTGAACGCCACATGGACTATCTGATAACAGATCAATAGTAAAAGAGACGATATTCTCTTCTGTATCGTTATCTGGGTAATTAAGACCAACTAAATTGTAATTGTTGGAAACCAGTGCATCACACATGTTCTGGACACACACCCATATTACGCATCTATCCTGTCTCCGAAATGTCAAAGGAGTTTACCTCAAACAAAATACGCATTTAATATCTCTATCCATACCGAATTACAAAGCACTCGTTAAATCAGAATTAATATGTTTAAACTTTGTGTTCCGACTGTATAAAGAGTGAAGCAGAATTCTGAGAGGCAGTTGGCCTGAGGTCACCCAGAGAAGGTCCGAGTTTAGCCTTGGCCGTCGAGGGTCATAGGCACCGAAACCCTGTGAGGGTTGTAAGGAACCGATAGTAGTTTGTTAACGGTTGCGAACAGTGGTGGCTTAGTAGCCAGATAAGTAAAAGCTGTGACGTTGAGGTCTAGAAACCGTATTAAGAGCTTGAGTGAGCGCTTGAATAGCCCGAGAGTTAAGATAGTTTTAGGTGGTGCGAGAATTGGTGATGTTGAGAACACTTTGCAGAATATTATAATGTAAGCTTTGTTAAGTATATATCCAAAGGCGAAGAATAACTTAACCCCGTGAGAGCCAGGCAAGGCGCGAAGTGATCGTGAACTGTGGTAGACGCCGATTGAATTGTGATTGAACTGTGACAACGCTGATAGAGTCGCACAAGCAGAACATTATATGTGTTAAGCGCGACTGACGGTGAAGTTAACCCTGCGAGGAGGAAGCAACGAGAAGTGAATAGACACTTTGTATTTATCATAAACCGCGAGAAGATGAAGATGAGTCCTAAAAGTCCCAAGCGGAAAGGGCATTGATAAGGTGGCAAGGTTTACGTTCGTACTGGGGTTCGGACGACAGTCAATGCCTGTCGGCTGAGCACTGATAAGAACATAAATTTTCCTCCATCATTTCGAACATCAATTTAACCCCTGTAGTCCTGCGACATAGGCCTGATATTTTCAGGAAAGCGATTTATTAGCTCGCCCACTACTTGCCTTAAAAAAATAAGGAGGGCGAGAACTATAGCCCTCCTGGCCTTAGAAAATAATGATTACCATAACAGGCTATTCCTAAAACCCACATCTTTTCAGAAATCTGCTGTGTTAGTGGTCTCTGTAACACTGCCCCCACCCCCACCGCCACACTTCTGGGCCTTGTCGAGATCCGGAGGTGTGTGAGGGGGGGTGCGGCCGTCTCAAAGTGACAAACTTATTATCAACATCAAGCCCATTTAGCAGAATTGTTTAATAGTGAAACTTCATTTTGCCACTTTTAGCTTTTGAAAGCTTTAGGAAAGCTAATCGCACCCCTAGGCCATGCAAGGGCAGCGATTTTTAGCCCTCCTGCATTTTTAAGAATGTCAGGCCTGCTATTACGCATATTCATATCGGGTTCGCATGGCAGATAGACAGCACAAGAAGGCCCACGGCGGCCGTAGTATCGTAACAATTGAAAAGTGGATTTCGATTCTATATTCGATGCGGCTAAAAATCGTGATTCGCCGAATCCTAACTAATAGCTACCTCTATTCGTCCGTCGTCCTCCGAATAGATTAATGCAACGTATCGGCCAAAACCTGCCAAGGCTATTCTCAAAAATCGCCAATTAATTTTCATTATTTTTTTTTATTTTTTGTCTCAAAAACATAGGTTATGACCCCTCGTTGGAACGAGCTCGTCGAGCTCGTTCCAACGAGGGGTCATAACCTATGTTTTTGAGACAAAAATGAAAAAAATTAGTCACTCCAGAATTTTTTTTTTGCAAGTGTCGTCTTCTTTCCATGTTAGGTAAAGGGTTAACTTATACCCGAACAGCTAGAAAATTGTTTCCGGTTACGAGATGGCGGCGGATTAGCCACTCCCTGGTACCACAAGCATGGAAATAATTTCAGAATTCAGGCAATGGGAAATATTCGCAGAACCTAAATTATGCAAATCTTGCATAAAATAGCTGCGCCCAATCAACAGGCCAAAGTATTTTTGCGAGATTTGCTTTGTCTAAATCCACTAAAACAAACTTTTGCGCCAAGGCCCTGATTATAGTTTAGCCGCTCAGCTTCCTTGGATGTTCCAGGGACGCGGCGACATGGGAGTGTGGGTGTCAAATACCCAATGTTCAATAGATAGAATTTCCAAGCCTCAAACCACTAGTAGTTGGACAATTCCTGTCCTATTGCCGGTTGCGTAGCCAAGTGAGGGGAGGTGGCTAGGGGACTCATGACCTCTAACAATTACAGTACCCCCTCCCCCAAAATAGAAAAATGAAGTCACCAGAGGGTCCAAGATTTACGGTGTCTGGTTTAGGACCTAGGAAATATTTTTTTTTTATCTCGTGCGCACGAGATACTAAGTCGTGCGCACGACATAATTATCTCGTTTCCTAGGTCCTAAACCAGCCACCGTAAAGATTCACTTTGAGGGTATTGAATTTTCAAACGTTTCCCGGGAGCCCCCACTAATGCGACGGGGATAGCGTAGGCCTGAGGTAGGGGTGGGTATGGCCCTCCCATTGGTGAGTGACTCCCCCAAACCCTACCATTGGGGAGGCCCATGCCTATCCCCACCTCAGATCTACGGCCTTCTGATATTCCTGTGGCATATATCGACCTGGCACCAGCTGGCACGCCGACACCCCCCCCCCCCCCCACACACACTCAAAAATGCCTATTGCAGTCGATTTTATGACATTTCGTTTGTGTCTGTGACCGTTTCAAACAGAAATTAAGTGATTTTTAAACCACTTTCTATATGATCTTCTAACTGGAGTCAATATTTCTACTCGAAAAACTAAAGGTCATATATTCCGAACACAGCAAGAAAGGGCGCATTTGGTTTTCTTCAGAAGGTGAAATGCAGAGGTAGCATTTAGAGAATTCTCACTCAAGGGGTGCAGGGATATTCGGCAGCTACGGCGGTGGGTTATAGATGGAAATTCGGTGGGGACACACCTCGAACCAAGACCATCTAGCGACGTCCCTTGGATGTGCATGTTCTCTGTTCTGAGATTACGAACGGTTAACTGGTTACAATATATGTGTAAACAAATGGGTAATCAATTACAGAACTTCTTAATCATTTCGCTGCACTGAGTACGGCCCCAAATTTTGATGAGGTCCGTTTTGGGTATGGATGTACCACAAACAAAAATCTAATAGAGACCTTTCGCAAAACAAAGGACGACTGATATAAATTACGAAAAGCCAACAGTAGTCGTAAATTTATCGGACGGCCAAAAGAGGTTTTCGCAGAATTGACGACTACGAGTCCGTTTGTGCCCAAATCCTATCTTTCAAACTTCGTACCACTAGGAGTTTAAGAATATACGCAGTGATTAGAGTGATCTTCCACGATCTAATGGGCTCAGAAAGGGTCTCAAACATTTTGCCGCATGCGATATCTGCGAGTGTTCATGAGAAGCAGTAATCGTAACTATGGATAAGAGAAAACTACAACTGATATGAAGCATACATATTCCAGTGACGTAATATCACACTCGTAATTTTTGTCAGTCGTCGTACGTTTTGCGACAGGTCTCCAATATCACAGCACGGTGTTATTCTCAATATAGTGCACGTGGTAACAAATCGTCCTCTGAGTGCAGCAAGACGCCATCTGCAATGCTGTGGCATTGCATATAGCACATTGTTTCACACAAGAGATGAAACGAATCACTTTATCCACTTATTGCATTACTTTTCGCTTTTTACAAAAATACCCGAGTCAAAAAGTTGCTTAGCTACAAGTCAAAGTTACCTTTTGGATGTTATAGAAACGTAAAATTTAATATGACTCGAAAAAAGTTAGAGTTATCTTTCTTGATGTTTTTTGAAAGGAAAATATGTTTCAAAAGAAAGTGCATCAAGTGGGGGACGAATTCAAGTTGTAAAGTTACATGGAGACGAAAATTATGGAGGTGTGTGTGGTTGGGGGCGGGGGGGGGGGGGGGGGGGGGGGTCATCACCTAAACAAGTAACAACATCGTCGTTGAGTTCCAGGGTGAGATTGTTGCATAATTTTCAACTTGTATGTGTATATCCTCGTTTTTTTCATTTTTCACTTTAATCCCACTTTTCACCGATATATAGATCAGAACAGCATCCCGACTTATCTCGTCATGAAAATTGACTTTCAATAAAGTTATCTACCCTGATATTGTTATAGAAGGGAGTAAGTTCCAATTCAGAAGCATATAATTGTTGAGAAAACACCTATGAGATCAGTAGAAGATAAAGCTAATTCTCCCTTCGTTATTTTTAATAAACGGACACAACAGACAGCTCCCGGAGCTATTAAAAGTTACAAACGGAAACTTGTTGTTTTTTGACAAGCTACTTAGAAGCAACTAAGTAGCTGTCTTCATTGGCTCATTGTTTAGCGAATGTGTTTTATAGTAATTTGCAAGCGTTTATTCTTTCCGGGAAAAATAGCAAATCTTACCTTTTTGACTATTATGTTAGTGGAAAGAATATTTTGTGCATTATATGTCACGATACACACACGGTTGACTTAACGAACAGAACGAAAGTTATAATACATCTAAAGATGGTGAAAGCGCCGTTTTCTTATTTAAAATGGGTTTAAACAGAGAATAATCGTTAAACATTCATGGCGACTGTGGAAAACATTGGAAAAACGTCTTCGTCTGCATTTTATACTAATATACAGGAAAATGCCTGACGTTTGTGAAATTATATTATTGATCTATTTATTAAGGTTTAACGACACTTTAACAGCCAAGGTCATATCGTGTCGGTAACAGTTTTACGGGTGGAGGAAGCCGGATTACCCGGAGAGAACCACCGAGCAACGACGATCAGTTGCCAGCTCTCCAACATCGTAACTCCGCACTGCAGCACGGGCAGGGTTAGACTAGTTGAAAACATGCGAGTAATATAGCTCGCACGTTTGAGTACTCATTGGCAGGACCTCGGTGCAGGACCTCGGAAGTGACGTCATGTCACGTGACGTAGTGGCGACATGTTGTGTTGACATGGTAACCCGCGTGAGTGGCCATCTTGCGACGTCATCCCCATAGTGATACGTGGTGTGAGTGCGCATGCGCAGCGCGTGTTGTTAGGGTGATACGTGTTTCCGTCGTCCATTTTGTATACTTTAGGCCGCCATCTTGGTTTCTATGGTAGCACGTGATTGCTATGTTACCAATGGCTTCTAATAAGACGGGGTATGTTCGGAGGGTGTGTTCCTTTGTAGAAGAGTAAATCTGATTACCACAAACAACCCAACAATCCCGACAAATCACCAAAATCCACCCGAAATCACCGGAATTGACTGTATTTCCCCAATTTATCCGCTTAGCACGTAGTGCCATAGTACTAAGGGCGGTACCGGGGGTGCGTTCGATTGAACAGGAGTAATGTTCTGGCTTTGAATTCGCCCAGATTCCCTTTTTGGACCTCTATCCCATGGCGTTTTTTTCCTATTAAACGACACGTTCCTTTGGTCATTACCCAGAATTCTCTGCTTCTATCTATATATGCAATCGTTTACGTCTATCTGGCCATGCTCCTTTGTTCTAGAGTATACTCCAGTAACGTAGAAGAGCCTATTAGTTGGAACAGCTTTGTTTATTATTACTATATTTAGCAATTTCTGGTCTATTCTTGTTAGTTCTGACCCTATTCCGTGTACTCTTGTTGTTTTATTTATCTAGATCATTTATATAAATTATAACTAACCAATCAGATTGCTTGATTTCCCAAAATCTGTATACAGAGTTATCTCCCTTCTGTATAATAAAAAGACTATATCCAATGACCATATCCCATGGAATCCCATTTTGGGGAAACACCCCTGTCTATAGGATCTTTTTTTTTTTGTCATATGTGCTTATGTGAAAAGGCACAATGTGACACAATGTGCCCTATCACATAGTCACATACGGGTATTTGAGGATACCTATTGCCTGGTATTGTATTATTCGAGGATACCTACTAGAGAATCCCTTTTTTGTCATATGTGCTTATGTGAAAAGGCACAATGTGACACAATATGCCCTATCACATAGGTACATGCTTTATGTGCTTATGTGAAAAGGCACAATGTGACACAAAATGCCCTATCACATAGGCACATACGGGTATTTGAGGATACCTATAGCCTAGTATTGTATTATTTGAGGATACCTATCTAGGATACCTTCTGAAGAATCCCTTTTTGTCATATCTGCTTATGTGAAAAGCACAATGTGACACAATGTGACCTAGCACATAAGCACATGCTTTATGTGCCGATATGTGCTTTTGTGAAAAGGCACAATGTGACACAATGTGCCCTATCACATAGGCACATACGACAAAAATGGGATTCCATAGCCACAGGCGTTTTCGAAAAAGGGATTCCACAAATGGGATTCCAAAAATGGGATTCCACAAATGGGATTCCGTTTCCATCTTGTCGCCAAAGCTCCAAGGCCACTACAGGTCTATGGTCTATCTGTCCTATCATTAGCTTCAACAACAGTCTTGTTCCATTGCGGCCTTGTACCAGTACTATTGGCTAAACTACCATCAATTACTTCCTAGCTATACCTTCGCTGAAGCTTTCAAAGTGTTCCATCTGATTTCCTCTGTATACATATAAGGCATTCCGTAAGTGGCCCAGTACGTAAAATTAAAATGTGCTTATGTGCTAGGTCACATTGTGTCACATTGTGCACTTTCACATAAGCACATATGACAAAAAGGGATTCTCCAGAAGGTATCCTAGATAGGTATCCTCAAATAATACAATACTAGGCTATAGGTATCCTCAAATACCCGTATGTGCCTATGTGATAGGGCATATTGTGTCACATTGTGCCTTTTCACATAAACACATAAAGCATGTACCTATGTGATAGGGCATATTGTGTCACATTGTGCCTTTTCACATAAGCACATATGACAAAAAAGGGATTCTCTAGTAGGTATCCTCGAATAATACAATACCAGGCAATAGGTATCCTCAAATACCCGTATGTGACTATGTGATAGGGCACATTGTGTCACATTGTGCCTTTTCACATAAGCACATATCGGCACATAAATCATGTGCCTATGTGCTAGGGCACATTGTGTCACATTGTGCTTTTTTCACATAAGCACATATGACAAAAAAGGGATTCTATAGCCAGGGGTGTTTCCCCAAAATGGGATTCCATGGGATATGGCCATTGGATATAGTCTTTTATTATACAGAAGGGAGATAACTCTGTATACAGATTATGGAAAATCAAGCAATCTGATTGGTTAGTTATAATTTATATAAATGATCTAGATAAATAAAACCACAAGAGTACACGGAATAGGGTCAGAACTAACAAGAATAGACCAGAAATTGCTAAATATAGTAATAATAAGCAAAGCTGTTCCAACTAATAGGCTCTTCTACGTTACTGGAGTATGCTCTAGAACACAAGAGCATGGCCAGATAGACGTAAACTCTTGCATATATAGATAGAAGCAAAGAATTCTGGGTAATAACCAAAGGAACGTGTCTTTTAATGGGACAAACGTCATGGGATAGAGATCCAAAAAGGAAATCTGGGAGAATTCAAAGCCAGAACATTACTCCTGTTCAATCGAACGCATCCCCGGTACCCCCTTAGTACTATGGCACTACGTGCTAAGCCGGTGATTTCGGGTGGATTGGAGGGATTGTCGGGTTGTTTGTGGTAATCAGATTTACTCTTTTACAAAGGAACACACCCTCCGAACATACCCCGTCTTATTAGAAG
The DNA here is from genome assembly GCA_031216915.1 of Pictodentalium vernedei. Lineage (NCBI taxonomy): Eukaryota > Metazoa > Mollusca > Scaphopoda > Dentaliida > Dentaliidae > Pictodentalium > Pictodentalium vernedei. The sequence continues at coordinate 855,910,298 of CM062297.1, forward strand.
CCATTGGTAACATAGCAATCACGTGCTACCATAGAAACCAAGATGGAGGCCTCCAGTATACAAAATGGAGGACGGAAACACGTATCACCCTAACGACACGCGCTGCGCATGCGCACTCACTCCACGTATCACAATGGGGATGACGTCACAAGATGGTCACTCACGTGGGTTACCATGACAACACAACATGGCGCCACTACGTCACGTGACATGACGTCACTTCCGAGGTCCTGCACCGAGGTCCTGCCAATGAGTACTCAAACGTGCGAGCTACACTACTCATGCGCCTCATGGACGTGCAGTACGCCTTAGTACACGGCATCATCGTGCCACCGTGTAGACAATCGGGGTTAAGTGCCTTGCCCAAGCACACAACGCGGGAGTCCGAATCGATCCTCCAGACGGTCACGCATCCAAGAACTAACCGGGTTCAGTATTGCTTAACTTCGGTGATCTGACGAAAACCGGTTACCGCAACGCCACCGTGTCCCAGTGAAATGATATGCACACTGATGTTACAATTTCGATAACATTCCAAAATTTCAATTCTTATATGAAATTCTCACACTCTTAGTGTTAAGCGTTTCAGTCTTCCTGCACACGCGATTCTGCCTGGAAGTCACTGAACGATAGTACTTTCTAGCTTTTAAACTATGGTTTTAATAGTTAAGAAAAATATCACACCAAGCAAAAAACCAAATACACAGAACGATACGGGTGTGTGAATGGGTTGATCGATATGGCACGAGTGCCAGCGTGGAGAGATAGAACGAGTTGTAATGTAGTGTTGTTTTAAAAATTGATTAGTAGTCACTTTGTGTGAAACAATACTGGTTATACATAATTTGACATATTGACTGGACTTAATATTCCAAATTAGGCAAACTGTCAGATTCAGGGCACTAAATTTCAGTCATTTGACCAAATGATTGAACAAATAGGCATTTGACCAATTGACTGACGGTCACAGGCATTTGACCAAATGAGTGAAAGTTTCAGCATTTCGCCAAATGACTGACTTGACACATTGACTGTAACATACACATTGACTGTCATTACCAACTGAAAATGATTAACAAAGCACATTTAAACGTTCAAAAAATCACTTTCAGTCTAGTTAGTAAAATGTAAAGAAACTGTTCGCTTTAGAATCGTGAAAACAACAAAGAAATTTGTGGACTACAAAAAATATTTTCTACCCATTTTTTTAAAAATATTTAATGTTTTAAATCAATAAATGCGGTACCTTGAAGATATTTTTGGTACTAAAATTCTCTTATTTTGTTTTAAATTCAAATTTTGAAACTTCGGAGCGAGTGGAAATGCATCAAAATAGTAAAGGCGGCTTTTCTTCCGGGATCAAATAATATCAAGTGAATTACCTGATAAGGGTTCCTTAGATGGTATTCTGGCGTTTTGATTGGACAAACTAACTGTGAGACACAATAAATTATATTAACCCTTTACCTAACGTAACGGCAAAACCGGCCAGCGCTCTTCTCAAAAATCGCCAATTAATTTTCATTATTTTTTTCATTTTTTGTCTCAAAAACATAGGTTATGACCCCTCGTTGGAACGAGCTCGTAGAGCTCGTTCCAACGAGGGGTCATAACCTATGTTTTTGAGACAAAAAATGAAAAAAATTAGTTATTCAAGAATTATTTCTGCAAGTGTCGCCTGCTTTTCAGGTTAGGTAAAGGGTTAGTCAGTTAAACATCAACCCCAATGATCTGAGTGGGGTGTAGATAATGCTTACTAACACTTACTAACACTTGGTGATGTTTGTTGTCATAGGACCCTTCGATTCTCAAATGTCGGGTAGAACCGAATTGAAAATCGAATCTGGCAGAATACTTCGAATCGAATATAATAATAACACTTTGGACGGCCGCTGAATTGTCGCGTCTATTGGATGAAAAGGCCTTGGTTACCCCTGCACTCCCAACCGCCTCCCTATCCCCACGCTTCTTCTCTCCTCCCAACACTCCCTTGCCCCATTCTTCCCAATCTCTCCGATTTTCATTATTAACCATCTCCTTTGAGTCTCCCACTAACCACATGTCCTTCATTCTCCCATCCCACTTCCCCATTATACTCCCCGTGAATCTTATTCTTTTAGACTTGTAGTTCTGGGGATTCTAGAATAAAGTGTTCCAGGGTCTCCACCACGCCCAAATTATACATCTGGCACTCCTTTTCACTGTTTTTTTTCCATTTTCCCCCTCAGCTCCAGGGACTGCGACCTCAGTGTGAACAAAAGTGACCCCCCAAAGGTGTCATCAGGGTACTCTTCAAAACCAGGGTTCTCTTTAACTCGCAGGCTACCCAAAAACCTCTTTGATTTGACCTCCTCTCGCCAGTTAAGGTTACCATCATCAATGACCCTTTCTCTGACGATTTTTTTTTACCCTGGTTTACCCATACGTCTAGGTCCGAGATCTCCAACGAGTAGCTCCCTACTAGCTCCCTCACTTGGACCATCCATCCTGTCTTGATATTTGAGTTGAAAGTTATCAGGAACATTCCTTTACACCATCGGCTGTCGGGGAGATTTACCAAATAATTAAGATAACCCAGTTTCAATAAGTCTATCCTGTCCTTGATCCTCATCCACCCAAGCTCACCCCTGATTGCTTCTAGTTCTGCGGCATTACTCGGCCCCGTTATCCATCAGCCTGCATCGTTCTGCAGGATTTCCATGCTCTTTACAGACGTCTGGTTTAGAGGTACCACTTCCGTACCGCATGTTATACTTGGCAGACCCACCTTTTCCGAAATGGTTTTCCACACGAAAACCTTATTGAAACTGTTTCTCCCTTTCAGTTTCATTTGGTTAAGGATTCGCCTCCTCTTCAGAATCAATTTATTTGTGTGTTTTCGGTAGATGCCTCTTCCTGTAATGTTTATATTTACCCCAAATACTCGTAGTACCTGTCTCTCCGACACTAAAAAGTTTGCTGCTACCTTCTGGAATACAGAACTCTCCACCTTAGAGTGGGGTCCACTTTGCGGCCACATAACTTTGCTCTTGCTTTCATTAAGTTCGAGTCTCCATTTGCTCCCATATTTCCCAACAATTCCCAGCATTTTCGCTAGCCCATCTTCTCTTTCTGACACTAGCACAAGATCGTCTGCAAAAAATAGCCCTGAGATCTTCAAGTCCCCAACTGCTACCCCTCGTAGCTATGCAGGAGTTTATCTCCTAAACCTTTGATGTACAGTGCAAAAGGAATTGGCAAAAGGATACACCTCTGTTTAGGCCTATCTCGATAGGCACACGTTTTGTTGTTATGTTACCCAGGCTAAGTTCACCCTGTACATCTTTATATAATGCTTTCATGATTCCAACAAACTCGCCTCCAAAGCCCAGAGCCTCAGGCTTGCGCCACATACTCTGTCGTGTGCCTTTTTAACATCCAGAAAGGCCATAAACATCTTTTTCTTTTTTGTTTTCGCGGATTCTATCGTTTGGGATAGCGTGAAAAGATGATCAGTGACTCTCTTTCCCTTCCTGAACCCATTCTGGATCTCTCAAAAAACCCTTCTCCCCAATCACCTCTTTTAATCTTCCATACAGGACTTTACAGAAAACGTTTCCAATGTTGCTACTGACAGAGATCCTTCGATAATTATCCAATATGCCTTTTTCCCCATTTTTGTGAATAAATGTTACTTTGCTTTCTCTCCACTCATTTGGGACCTCTTGTTTTTCTATGGTTAAATTGAAAAGGGCAGTTAGGCTTTCCAAGAGTTCCTCTCCCCCTTTTTGATAAACGCGTTAGGAATTTCGTCCTCCCCTCCCGCTTTTCCATTCCTTAATTTTGAGATCACCTTTCGCACCTCCTCCGTTTTAATTTCGCTGCACACGAAGTTCGATAGATTTTCCTCGACCTGGTTCGGACACTTCGGTGGGTTCCCCATGCCCCATCGCTTATCGTTTACCTTTTCCCAGTGCTTGACTAATTCTAATGCGATTTGATCTTGGTCGTCTGTAACTCTGCCATCTACTTTAATACTCTGTGGGTTACTTCCTTTGTTACGTTTATTCACCCATTTCCAAAATACGTTCGAACTCGACCCCCTCTGTCATTCTTATCGTCCTAATAAGACTGCTATTTCGCACTCTCCGATTGTCGTCTTTAATCTTATTTACTTTATTCCGCGCTTGTTGGTATTCTTCCTTTGCTACCGTGGCCTCGTTTCTTTCCTCCCCCTAAGTTTTCTATTTCTCCTGTATGCAGCACAATCATTTAACTTGTCTACCCTTTATGACCCTTTTCAGTTCTTCGTTCACTCTGTACCCAAGTTCCCGTGTTGGCACCCTAATCATTCCTACACTTTCCTTCCCTGCCTCCACTAGGCTCGCAACTATGGCGCCTGCCATCTTCCGGACACTGCCCCCTTGTGTGCGGTTGCAAGCTTTGGTTTCAATTTAATTTTTCTTCTAACTTCGCCCATTTAGCATCCTTTTTGAATTCCCAAATCTCCTTGAAGCTTCCTTTGCTTTTTACTAGGTTGTTTTCCCTGATCGTCACTGTAATCAAGTTGTGATCACTATCCACCTCCATTTTACCCTCATCATCCACTTCTACCCCTATCACCTTCCTCCATAAATTAATATCTCCGAGAATACAGGCGATTATTGAGTTTCTGTCGTTCCTCTCCCAGGTCCATTTCCCCTTACACCTCGCGTCCCTGTTCAGAATCTTCAGACTGAGCTCATTAGTGAAGTTCAGCAGCTTCCTTCCATTCCTGTTGACTTTCTTATCCCCGCCCTCTATGCCTTCTTCCTTATCACCATGTGTCCATTAAAGTCGCCCATCAGAATTACACCGAGCCCCCTGTTTTCTAGTTCTGTAATATTGGACCTTAGTGTTGAGTATATCGAGTCATTTCAGTCGGGTTTGCTTCCCTCCACCGCAGAGTACACACTCCCAAGGGCAATACTTTTGTTTTTTAGATTGATCTTTAGCCATCCAATTTCTATCGATACTTCACCCTAGGTGCTGACATCTTCCACGTCTGTGATCAGCGACGGTTTTAAATCCTCTTTAATGTACATGCCTACCCCTCCCCCCTTTTTCAGGCCTTCCGTTCGCTCTACATATATCCACATGCACCCCGTTACGTGGTCTACACGTTCCTCATGTCTTACTTACGTCTCGCTGAAGCCCTCTGCCTCGACCAATGTAGCAATTTTACTTACTTTCCGGTGGAGACCCTGGATGTTGCTATAACCCACTTTCAGGGTACCGATATTCATTGGCTTCCGCCTACTGGTCCCGTTGTTTTCTGGCGCAAGCCTTGGTAAACTTATTCTGTCCCCCTCGCTCTTGTTCACCCCACCTGTGTCCACTCTTGTAATACTCTGGCCTCCCACCCCGCCCCTCTCCAACAAAGGCTCCGCTACCCATAGAATTTTATCCCCAATACCCGTTTCCCCAGCCTGCTAAGATACAGCCCGTCACGACCGTGCATGCTCGCATTGCCCCAAAACGTGTCCCAATGGTCGATAAAGCGAATTCCAAGGTCGACACAGTAGTCCTCCAACTCCCCATTCAGTGCCATAATCCATGAGTTGCGTTCGTCCCCACCTCCAAGGACAGGAAGGACCCCGGATACAACTACTCTTGCATTCCTGCTTAGCAGTTTGCTGACTCCTCTCTACGACTCCACCAAACTTACTGACCTTCTCTCTCTGATATTGTTGGTCCCCACATGGCCCACCACTACCGGTTCCGATCCTGACCCTGCCACAATACCATCTACCCGTTCCCTCAGATCCTCCACCTTCGCCCCCGGAAAGCACAAGACTACTCGATTAGAACTATCAGGACCACAAACCACATTGTCAATCCCACGTACAATGCTACTCCCCGCTACAACTAATATTCTTTTTCTTCCCCCAGTTCCTATATCATCTGCAGCTCGACTGGTTTTGAATGCATTTGGCCCCCTCTTTCTCTTCACCGCCCTCCTTACCCCATCTGGCCTATCAACATCAGCAGCCACCTATCCCCCTCAATGCCCCCTCACTCCCATCCCCGGGGGTATCGGAATCTGAACCTGTTCTCTAAACATCGCCTAGCAACCTTAACAGCCTTACGCCGACTCTGACCTGACTCTACGCAGCCCAGTCCTGACGCCATCTTCCGAATTTTCCTACTAGATCCCCCTCTTCGGTTACACCCGCTGCCCGCACATCAAGCATTCTTCCCCCCCCCCCCACACGTTTCCTGCCCCCCTGTTTCATCCTTGTGTCTACAACGACCTCCCACCCTCCTTCCACCTCCCCGTCATAGGTAACCTTCATTGGTGTGGCTCCTAATTCACCAGCCCTCCCCAACCTCCCCTTCAGCTCCGCAATTTCCCGCTCGAATCCAACACACTTCTCTAACAACTGTAAAATATCCCTGCAGTTGGCACACTTCCCACTACTCTCCATTGGCCGACCACCACCATACCTCATATCACACTGCCTGCATATCTGAATAATCCTTAATCTCCCACACCTACACCCCTCGACTCATCTCCCCCTGACACCCTTTGATAACCTTACTTGCCTCCGTCTGGACACCCGTCGAGCACTTACCACTCATTTTTACAAATATAATATATGTAGGGGTGTAAAAGGAATGGAAGTCCGTAGGAACGTTAGTCCCTCTGGACTATTATTCCGCGGAATTATAGTCCTACGGTTAAAACTAGAAGCCCTGTCATGAAATGCGCAGAAATAGCACGTTGATATGCTCGTTAATGTGCGCGTTATGACTCAAGTAAAGCTATCAAATTCTGTACATATGGACTGTGCACAAGAAATGTTTCAGTCAATGGGCCTCCGGGTAACCCGGAGGTCCATTGGCAGAAACATTGCATGTGTTTGCTATGAGTAACCAGGAGAACACGTCGTGTTTTAGATGCCATTCACTATGGCAATTGCGCGCAATTCCAACGCGCAATTAAGCCAAGATAAGCGCACAATTCGTGACAGGACTTCTAGTTTTAACTGTAGGTCTAACATTTCTAGGAATAGTAGTCCGGCGGACTACTATTCCTAGAAATGTTAGACCTAGGACTATAATTCCGCGGAATAATAGTCCAGAGGGACTAATTTTCCTACGGACTTCCATTCCTGTTACAGGGGCATAATGACCGAAATCCGCAAAACACAAAACACGCGAAAAAAAGCAACTAACGTAAACAAATTCAAATTCGGGAAAACCTGTTACCTAAACTTCCTTATTCCACCCTATAATCCTCCCCTAACACATTCAAACTAAAAATAACATTACACTTTCCTGAAATAAAACTAATAAAAAGAAATACTATAAACAGCTCTGGAAAACAAATCTCGACTTCTCTTGGTGAGTACTATTCACCAGATCGAATAGCATCACGAACCGAATTTTACCGGTCTTCAACGTGTGGACATTGCACTTTCTAACAACCCATAGATGTAACTAGTCTCAACTCACGTATTGTTTTCAACAACGACTCGTCTGTTCCGGAAAGTATATCAAAAATGCGGATTATTCGGCAACTGAATCATAGTATTTTCGGAAGCGGTACCTCCTTGAACTCTCCTTCTATGATGATGAGTTCAAGAGAAGATACGTGGGGGATTTTGGGAACTTTTCGTCGATTCCGACTGAAATCGAATCATCGGAACGATGCCGAATTAAATCGAATTTCGAAGCTTCACAGAGGTCTAGTGTGCCAAGACAAGACAGTATCATTGCAGTGTGATCTGAAAACGTACTCGGTCTACATTTACAGTCTACATTTATGAAATGTAATTACGATGGCCCAACGAAATGTTAAACAAATCGCCCGATGTGTTTCAAAGGAAATTTTCGCGAAAATCGTGATGTCATTGAAGTAGAATTCCAGCAACAAGTGACTAATAACTCTTGCGTTTCTATAATCAAACTAGGGTCCTGCGAATATTCCAGATTCGATTCCATATCGATACCATACGTATGCTTCGAGATCGATCCCGAATCAGTCTCAGGATTCGATTTTTTCGAATCTCTCGTACTAACTTCAATTTGTTACATTTCCAACAAAAATAGGATAAGACTGTCATTAGAAAATTCATTCATGTAGGCTCAATTCCTATTTATTTGTGTAATTGACAATGTTTAATTGTTAGGTAAGGTGTGAATTTGGCCCAGAACATTATCCATAGTTTTGGTTTTTGAAGGCTTAACTTGTTACTATTCACGTTCTTAAGAACGTGAATAGTAACAAGTTAGGCCTTCAAAAACTAAAACTATGGACAATAGGCCTAGCTGTTTCAGCGACGGTGCTACAGAGAGTATTTAGTTATCGGTGTTTAAGGTGTTCACTCCCTCGCATAAGGGTCGTCACAGTGTACCGTAACTTCCGTTTGATGCAATATGAAATAACTTGTCTTTTAAGATTCGATTCGGAATTCGATTCGATGTCGATATCAGAGACACGATTCGATTCGAGATTCGATTCGAAAAGAAATTTGTGATTCGCAGATCCCGAAATCAAACTTGTGTATTTTCAATGTGAGATTTGTGTATACAAAATGTCAAAGCAAGACTAATGTGCTTTTATATGTGCATCATTAACCCTTTACCTAACACAAAAGGCAGACGACGTCAAATCATAGCTTGAGCTCGTTCCAATGAGGGGTCATAAGCTATGTTTTTGAGACAAAAAAGTGAGAACAAAAATGAAAATTGGATGGTGATATTTGTGAATACCATTGGACGGTTTTGGCCGTTACGTTGGGTAAAGGGTTAAATACATCTCACGGGGAGTCAAAGTGATTCAAAATGATCCCCTCCTTTCCACACATAGTTTACGAAAGCAGTAAACCCATAAGGGATTCAAGTGAATTGAACTGATAATACAAGTTCTTTATGGTTGATTACGTAAGGTGTTTAAATTAGCGCAGGAAAGGGAGCTGGACACCCACACTCACCACCCCTATAAAACGATCTGTCTGGAACGGTAACAGATATAATTGCATGCAACATACCATATTTAGTACACATTGTTGTTCTATTGGGCATGCGAATGTCTCCATTTAAATATTTCCACAGACTCTGGGCAGCGAAAAGAGTGGTACCGCTTTCATTATTATATCTCCCACATAAGTGCAATATCAGGCTGAGACAATTCCCCACTTCCTCTAATTATATATTCCTGACTTCTCGCCCGAATTAACCCTTTACCTAACATGAAAAGCAGACGACACTTGCAAAAAAAAATTCTTGAATAACTATTTTTTTTCATTTTTTGTCTCAAAAACATAGGTTATTACCCCTCGTTGGAACGAGCTCGACGAGCTCGTTCCAACGAGGGGTCATAACCTATGTTTTTGAGACAAAAAATGAAAATATTTTGAAAATTAATTGACGATTTTTGAGAATAGCGCTGGCCGGTTTTGGCCGTTACGTTGGGTAAAGGGTTAACGTGTTGCTGAACGCGAACAGAATTAATTTGTAGCTGAGGTAAGCATTCAGTCAACAGTCACACGGCAAAGCAAAAGGAAAGCATGTTGTGTGCCGAACGTTGGCACTGTGTGCTAAAGCATTTTATACAAGGTTTGAAAATGTACTTCCCCGACTCGCTACGACCAGATAAAAGCCCAGAACGTGGGAACAATGTTGTAGCCCTGGAGTAACTTAGAGATAACGGACCTTTATGTTAAATAATGTGTCAACATCATTATAGATAATCTCGATTCCAAAATGACCCAAATACAGCGCGTGTAGATGTTCTTAGGTGCTATATGCAAGGCGGAATGCAGTGTTGGCAACTCAGTAATAATAGCAATAACACTTTGGCCGGCCGCTGGTTTGTCGCGGTTCTCAGGTGAGAGGTCCTTGCTTAGTCCTATATTCCCAAATACCTGCACACCTTTCCGCTCCTCCCAACACTCTGAGGCGAACTGCTTGATGACATCCCGTACTCGAATCCCAATATCTCTGTATACTAACCATCTCTTTCGTGTCACCAGCTAACCTCGAGTATTGGAACTCGGTGTGCACAGTTGTAATCACGACATTCTGATTATAGTCGTGCTATAAGCAACGCGCTTGGAGTCAATCATTGGGATATATTGTCACCCCCTTTCAACAGTTAGCCACACAGGTGTCGATGTTTTGACACGAGTTTACAAAATGCCCAAAGTCAAGTGCCGAAGTGCCGGAGAATAAAACATAACGCAAACAGAAAATGCTAGTTCCAAAATGGGCATGGCTGACCATTTTCGTCACCTGAAGAGATTTTCCCCCTTAATTTCCCAAAGCACTTGGAATATTTGACACGGAGGATGTGAGAATTTCATATAGAAAATTGAAATTTCAAAATGTTATCGAATTTGTACATCATCATTGTGCGTATCACTTCACATACTTTAGGCATTTTTTTCTGTAGAGCAGTCCAAATAATACAGAAGCTGGATTTTTACATATTTTTCCTAACCAGTTTGAACATGTCTTTTCTGTTCATTATATTTTTATTATTTATTTCGTTTGACCATTTCTGGTCATAAACCACAGATCAAATATACAAATATTTCATCGACATTCACATTTTGTCGCTATACCTGGGTATACATAATTTTTCTTCGTCTTTCTAGGGCTTTCATAATATTCCTACATAAATTGTTTAAGATATTCTTATTACACGACTGCAAGAGGCTGATTAGTTTCATCATGCCAGGCCTTAAGATATAATGACATCTTATATTATATCTCACGTGACTTCCTTGCATTCTGATTGGCTGACAGATGATACTCTGTTTCGTGTAGTTTGCATCCACAGAACTGACCAGGCACTACACCCAGGCACTACACGTTTTCTATTTTTAGCACACTACTATATCAGTTTTCTTTTGATGCTGGGCGAATAAAACTGATCAGGCTAAATTTAAAAATCGATTCACAGAGGCACAACATCCACAAAACGCCCCGGAAAGAAATCTTTGTGGAAAAATGTATCGCTTTTCCATTGTTGAAGTCACAGTTTTCGAGGCGTTCATTTTATTCCTTGAGAAGATGATCCATATCTCGTTGCGAATAGAATGATCCATACTTGGGTCCAACTTTCATGAGAACGCGTCCAGATATGAAAAATCGTTTGTTTCGCTGCTCATATTATTTCGCTATTTAATTGTATGTTTTGGGCAGTAAACGAATAAATAATGGAATTCATTTGAATCTTCGGAGTTTTGTATCCCGTACTGACCAATTCGGTAATGTATATGTGTGACGAATGTGTGGAAATTATCAAACTGCGTTGGTGTCGAATTTCGAAAATTTTAGCTGTCATTCGCGAGTTGCGCGATTCTAGAATACACAGTTCCGTTTGGGGGAAATGTTTTGTTTACCCTTGCCGACCGACTCAAAATTTGTCTTCTGCTCATATCAATAATCCAAGTTAGCCGTGTTTTGGAAGAAGAAAATGTTTTTTAAAAACTACATGGTATTTTTTCTATATAACACCTGTAGGTAGGGCTGCTACCTTGGTAATAGATTAACAAATCGGACAGATGTTTTTCTTGATGGGTGTTCGATATAATATAAGGATTAGTGCATGTCTTGTCGTTGACTACGCCCATATAATGCCCAGTGATGGTGATGTAGTTCCCTCCGCTTCGCGGAGGGAACTACACCACCTCACTGGGCACTATATGGGCGTAGTCAACTCCAAGCCATGCACTAGTCCTTAATTATAATACCGCCGAAGCTGGTTATAACAAGGACAAACAAACAAGGATAAAGTGATACTCATCCTCTACATCATTTAGTGGGCATACCTGGCAAACACGTTCATTATGCAGTAGTCTCCCTTGTCCATATCGGCCCGTTTCAACTCTTAAACTATGCGAAGACAATCGTAAACGCGTTAAAGCATATCGGAGTTTCATACTTGTTATCAAATCTAAATACTTTTCATACCCAAAATCTACTTTTATACTTTTGTAAAGATACAATGATTGATTATGTCTCATTACTGTGAGCCACTTTTGTATAGCTAGATGCCAAGCTCGTCTTTTGAATAAGACAAAAAACTCTTTGAGGACCACCATAAATGGATTTTCCCAAACAAATCCGAGACCCATGTCCAGTAATAGCTTTTTAATTTTTGATGCCCAACAAATCAAAGCCCGACCACAAAGTTCAACCTGCGTTATGTAAGATGCACGAGGAATATAATTATCAGAGTTCAATAATTTAAACCAATATTTAATTATTTTGAAATAGCCAACTGCATACAATGGGTGCCTAGCGAGTTCTCCGTACATAAAGGCACTACAGGTTGATATTTTTGCACCCAATATTCGTTTGCAAAACTTTAAATGTATTCTGTCAATTTCCTTGCATATACTGAACCCCCAGATTTCAGAACCGTAACTTAATATAGAACCAAACAAAGGAATCAAATAGCCCACATAGGGTTTTAGGTGTAGAAGGATAAGTCCTAACATTATATAACAACACATTCATCGCTTTTAAACTTTTATCGACCAACGCCTTGGTATTTACAACAAAGGATCCGGAATAATTAAATACTACTCCCAAATAATTGAAATTATCAACTACTTCTAAAGAAGAATTATTGTATGTCCACTTTTCCGTATTTTTTATTTTACCTCTTTTACGAAGCACTATTGCCTTTGTTTTATCTGTGTTACCCTTGAGACCTCATTTGTTACAATATACAGTACGTGGAGAGTGGATTGCAACTAAATCACCCGCATAGTGAAGGTATCACCCAAGCTATAACTTTAAAATGTTGTACTTATAAACATAAATCACAAGCAATGTTTCAGCTAATGGACCTCCGGGTGTAACCCGGAGGTCCATTAGCTGAAACCTTGCTTGTGCTGGTTATGCTTTGCAACAAATATGCAATTATTGCTTGCGTGGAATCTCCACCCTGCTGGTGAGTTAGTGATAATACACTCTCCACGTACTGTATCAACAAACTATTCAAACCAGCTGGGAGATCATCAGGAGATTCAGCAAGTAGGCTTATATCATCCGCGAACAATAAAAGAATAAGTGTAATTTCACCAATAGTCGGGCCACTATTGTCATTGCTAGATAAACATAGCTCTAAAGCATCTATAAACAAGGACAAAAGAAGAGGCGATAAGACCTCCCCTTGTTTCAAACCAACACAGCAATCAAAGAACTCCGAATAAGTATTACAGTGTCTTACACATGACTTAACACTACTATACACTGCGCGAACCGCATCTAAAATTCTACCGCTGATACCATATTTATACATTTGAAGCCAGAGACCATTCCTATATATCGAATCGAATGCCTTAGCTAAATCTATGAAAGCACAATACAATTATTTCTGACAGATATTTCTGAACCAAACCGTACAAGAGGAAGATAGCATCAGTAGTGGATGATTTCTTTCGAAACCCAAATTGGGCATCCGATATAATTTTATTATCATCGCACCACTTGCCCAGTCTTGTATTTAAAATTCCAGTTTTCAGTTTCACAATAAAAACACATTCGCTTAACAAATAGCCAACGTGGAGGCTTACTTAATGTTGGTAGATGTAATACTGATAGATATTCTTAAAGACGGATCATCTGTAGCTTCAAATTAGCTTACCATAAAAAAGTCAAGTTTCCTTTTGTAACTTTTAATAAACGAAAATAGCTTCGAGAGCTGTCTGTTGTTTTCGTTTCTTAAAAGTAACAAACTGAAACTTTGCTTTATTTTCTACTGATGTCATACGTGTTTCCTCAAATATTATATGCTTCTAAATTGGACCTTCCTCGACCATCTAATAAATTCCAGGGAGATAACTTATCGAAATTCGATTTACATGACGATGCAAGTAAGGGATGTGTTGCTTTTTTCAACACAAAATGTGTTCTCCAAAAGTTAGCTCAGTGATTTCCTTACCATTGCGAATGGAAAACTCTGTTGACCTAATGCAGTGTTTTGGACTGTTCAGTCCTTGATTGCGTAACACCATAGACCACCTGCCTTTATTAGCAACGCCTACCTTTATTTCGTTTATGCACATGCTGCTTCTTGGTAATGTTCCCTATGCAATCTGAAGCATAGAAGGCATTGATAAGCATAATAAACCAAAACAACCAAAACTTGACAATGTGGTTTGCTTTATGCAATGCAAAGACCTTCGCCGACCAACATTTAGTAACGGTCAATTTGAATAATAAGATATATACTTGGGGCATTAAAAATTGTGTCTGTAGTGGTGCGGCGAGGCCAGAAAATGTTCGACAGTAATGAGCGATAAATAACATTGCTTCGTGACACAAGTGGCGCGCGGATACGCATAGCATCTCTAATGTTTATTCTCGGGTCTTTTTGTTTTAACTTTCATCCTTCCGAGTTGGGTCTAACTGAACCCCACTTGTATTTTTGTTTTGTTTACAGCCTCGAAATGAGAAGCATACCAGGGTTTAGCTTTTCTGACTCTGTTTGGGAACCATTACGTATGTTGTAGCTGGTTTATCAACAGCTACCGACCTGTTAGGCGTAATTGTGAGATACATTTTATTTGGGATCCAATTGGACCCCAGTTAGGGAATTGAACTTAGTATTGTTTGTGTTAATAGTTGTTGTTTGTTTTTCGGTAAATGATGTCTGCAAACGCCAAAAACGCGAAATACTCCACTGCAGAGGCTGTAAAGACCATATTCGAGGAAGATGGAGAATCAGAAGTGGACGATTCTGACACCTCGGACGCAGACTCTGGCCACATTTCCAGACCATCCTACTACAGTGACAAAGAAACAAGTGACACAACACTCGACAACCAAACTGACGGAAACCAGCTCTCCAATGAGTCCTCAAATCTAAATATTGTAAACCGGAATCCGCAGATAAATAATCCACAAAAAGGGTGGGAACCTAGACTAAGAGGTAGAGGTAGGGGGTGTGTATGTAGTCGTGGATGGGGTCGCTCCCATTTGAATCAGCAACAACATAATGAGCAGGTCGTTGTCAATTTCTTATAGGGAGAAATAGAACAGTTTGAGGTAGAAAATCACTGAATGTTGGAAGTCTACAGCTTCAGGATATCATAAGACAACAGCCAGGTATAACAATTGTTGTAGACTGTAGTACACTTGCAGATGCTTTCAGTATCTTCATTATCATGTCATGGTGGATCTTATAGTTGAGGATTTATCAGTAAAAATTACACTGACTTGTTCAAATAATGTCCAATGGGGATCATAAAATACAAATATGAAAGTGTTGATACCTTTTGTGCTTAGTTTTATTACATTTTTACTGGGGTGAAAATCGGCCCCAGTCAGTAGGTAAAACGTGTTGGTAGGATGGACGTTGACCATTTACCCAACGACTCGCCCGCATCCGCCCGCGTAATATGCAAATTCAGCAGTTGAAAAAATATTATTTTTCAAAAAATTTCAACAAAACCATTTCATGTGACTCCTCGTTGGAACGAGCTCGCCGAGCCCGTTCCAACGAGGGGTCACATGATATGGTTTTCTGGAAATTTTTTTTTAAAATTTAAAAAACTATTCAAAATAATAAATTTTGATATCGTCTGCGTTGGGTAAAGGTTTAAGCCTATTTGTTTCACAACGATTGGTGAGCAAGTTATGCACTTATATTAACGTCTCTCCATAGGTCAATGGCGCAGGTGTGTGGGATGACCTTCGTAGTGGCAACGTCGTGACCTCGCTCTTCTCGAATACTACGAAAGGATATTTAGCCTGAACGAAGTGTGTCTCTCTCCGCACAGAGGTCAGCCATTTTACGTCCAAATCCGACCGGATGGTACGCTGTGACTGCATCGGCCCCACAATTGATGCTGACAGAGAGCGTTGGAACACCTCGATAACTTTCCCCGACCGACAATCATATATTTTTTTTTGACAGACAGTGAAAATTTTATCTGTCCGTTTCAAGTTTATGTATATTTATCCCAAGACTACATGCCAAAACATTACCGACAAAGATTGGTGCAGCGACCGTCGCCATTACCGTCACGCCATCACCTTGTCGCTGTGTTGTGGGGGTTGATTCGTTATCCAAAGGTGTCTCTGACTGACTTACTAATAAAAATATATCATCTGAGTATTATTTAACCCTTTACCCAACATTACGGCCAAAATCGGCCAGCGTTATTCTTAAAATCACCAATTAATTTTCATTATTTTTTCATTTCTTGTCTCAGTAACATAGGTTATGATCTCTAGTTGGAACGAGCTCGTCGAGCTCGTTCCAACAAGAGGTCATAACCTATGTTTTTGAGACCGAAAATGAAAAAAAATAGTTATTCAAGAATTTTGTTTGTAAGTGTCGTCTGCTTTTCATGTTAGGTAAAGGGTTAATGATAATACATAAAGTTTTACTCACACCCTCGCTTCAAGAATGGTCCATGAAAATATAATTATACACAACGCACAAATCACCATGAACTTAACCCTGCCCATATGTTCAAATTCTCTCCGGGGCCAAGCGTCGTCTAGTTGATGCTGTCGTATGTCATCGCCCTTCTCCTGGTAGTTACAGCGATCTACTGACAAAACGTATTCCTATTGGCTCCTTCCAAGCACCAAGGTCTAGCTGTTTCCATTGTTCACATTGATTGGCCTACTGCATCACCAACTATCAATGTCTGACGCGTACGTTACTTAATTCAACAATAGGTCGTCGCCTTAACCTCTATCGGGTGTACGTCATGGTCTCATTGATTCGACCACTCACCGTCACCTGTGTAAACATATAATGTTCATGCATATAATTTGCCTGGTTTTCACTTACACCACGTCCATTCTATGGCGTAGTCTTATTCGAATCCACGAGCTCTCGACCGCTCCCTCTCTCCATCCAACTTTACTTTGGCTTTCTACAGTTCCGTCAAACGCTATCAATCTCTTAGCCTGAAAACTTATTCTACTGTCCTAAACGATCTCTCGCCATATACAACTACCTATTGGTTCACTTAGTCCAATAACGTCCCCTAATGCACAAAAAGCTTCTCTCAAAATAAAACTCCTTTTGGGTCACTCAGCCAAACAACTCCTTCCAACAACCTTCACCAAAACAGCCTATGGCTGGTGTTCCAGTCTTTCCTTCAAGCGGATACCAACTGAGGAATATTTACAACTTTCTTAAATACCATACTAATATCACCAAGGGGCAGTCGAGTGGTCTCTCTATGAACAGCGTAAAGGTGATGGATGGGTAATTTGAGTTTTTAGAAACGACATGGTGCCTAGGCATCTACTCGGTGATTTCATATATGGGCGATTCACTCCACCTAATTTGCGTCTCCCCATGTTTAGTGTGGTCACCCGTTGTACTTCGCAACTATCGCGGGGTGGATAAATTATCGATCGCCCGAGACAATGTTTTACCCTTTACCCAACAAATCGCCCGCATCCGCCCGCGTAATATGCAAATTTAGCAGTTGAAAAAGTATTATATTTTCAAAAAATTTCAACAAAACCATATCATGTGACCCCTCGTTGGAACGAGCTCGTCGAGCTCGTTCCAACGAGGGGTCACATGATATGGTTTTGTTGAAATTTTTTGAAAAATTTAAAAAAATTATATTTAAAATAATAAATTTTGATATCGTCTGCGTTGGGTAAAGGGTTAATTAATAGCTTGCGTAGGCTATCAACAGACCCACAATATACATTCTATACCATGATTACCTATTCAACTACAAACAAAAAGCCGTTAACACACATTTTAGCTTTACACACCAACCGCGGTGAACACGCCAGCAATGGGATTTCAACAGTTAAAATTTATACCTACAGTGAAACTTTATCCAAGATGACCTTTGGTGACATTGACCCGAATGCAAACTCGTCTACATTTATCGTTCGTCGCCTTGCGAAGTGTGAAATGGAAGCGACAGTTATTTATTACGTTTTTTAAATGAGTTTACCTCAAAAGATACAAACAATTAACAAACATGCGCTGTCTCGTGTTAACAAAGCATCCATAACTCGATATAGTATGTTATTATGTTATTAAAATGAAAAAAGGCCCCGTGATTTGTGCGTTTCTTTTTGAATTTCGTTTCTGCGATAAAATTGACAGCGGAAGTACCGCCCACTTGTGCTCATGTAAGCAAAAACAGATTTGCACGTATGCACGTCTGCTGCTCAGTAAACTCGAGAAAAAATAATAGCAACTCTTAATAATCTGAAGATCATCGTATAGATAAAATATACCCAAAGTAGCTTGGTGTACCAAATGTTCACCACTCGTGTTGAAGTGGTGTTAACCGCGCGCCAAAGGTTCGCGGTTAACACCACTTCACCACTCGTGGTGAACATTTGGTACACCAAACTACTATGGGTGTATTCTATATATGTACATATGTACATCTCAGTTTTGAATATATCTTGACAATTATATGTAGACATTAGCTTCTCGTGCGTTTTCTTCTCGTAAGATTGTCTCGCTGAAGGCGCTGTTCCAGTTGTGTTTCAGTTGTGAACAACAATTTCAACGCACTGCATGATACGGGATCGATAAAGTGGGATAATGCTTTGATCAGACAATGTCCTTTCTCTGTTTGTTCTGAACTGAATATTCTAAGTATATCCTTTTTTCACAAACCATAGCCCAGAACCCATTAACCCTTTTTTCCCAACGTAACGGCCAAAACCGGCCAGCGCTATTCACAAAATTCACCATTCAATTTTTATTACTTTTTCATTTTTTGTCACAAAAACGTAGCTTATGACCCCCCCTCCCCCCCCCCCCCATTGGAACGAGCTCAACGAGCTCGTTCCAATGAGGCGTCATAAGCTATGTCTTTGACGCAAAGAATCAAGAAAAATTAGTGCTTTAAGAAGTTTATTTGCAAGTGTCGTCTGCTTTTCCCGTAGAGCACAGAGTTCACAAGAAGAAAATAATCAGTTCACACCACATACTGACAACAAACACACAACTTGTGTGACAACAATAAGTTTTGTTCATCAGACAGTTGCATCGAAGTACTTAACTCTACGAACTGCACCTCAGAAGAAATCAGCGACACTTGTCTTTTTCAAATTTCCCGGATGCCACAGAATTAAGAAAGGACGCTGGTTTTGTTTACAATAGCGTGGCGGGTGTTCGAACCCTCGCCGAGGGAGTTCGCCGGGTCTGTCTGTGGCCGAGTGGTGTGCGTGGTTCAGTATAGTTTCGCTTGGCGGTTGGTGCCGAAGGAAACTCTCTCGGCGTGCGTTCGAACCCCCGCCATGCCATTGTAAATACGTTTTGTGTTTGCTAGTTCAACACCATGGAAATGTCCAATCAGCTTTGTTACTAGCGGATTAGATCTGGTTTTCAGATTAACCCTTTGCCTATATAATGGCTATTCCCGAAAATCCCATTGTGATTTGATTAGTTCTGTGTACCTGCGGTCTCCAAAACATTGCTTGTGATCCCTCATTGAAATGAACTCGTTGAGCTCGTTCCAATGAAAGGTTCTAAGTTATGATCTTTTCGACAAAAACCTAAATAGCTAGTTAGGCTATAAAAAGATTTTTTTTTAAATTTGGGTTGGAGAATTGTATTTTTGACTGTTTATTTTTAGTGATTCAAACGGTGACCACTTAACTTCCCATTTTAATGACTGTGTTCATGCTGTCGGGTACTAATGGTGCCGATTGCGCTAAAATATTTCGTTTGGCACCTAATATACCGAATTTGGCACCCACATTTGGCACCAAAATATACCTTTGGTAGGTCTCAAAGGCTTTGTGTTTTCTTATTTCTGTGCGTCGTTTTCAATAAAATCGATGTTGGACAACACATGCAAGAAAAAAATCAATTCTATTAATTTATTTATTTATTATTTATTGGTGTTTAATGTCACATATTTTTGCACAATGGGTAATCATTACCACGGCAGTTTGACGGGTGGAGGAAGAAGGAGGAACCGGAGAGAACCACCGAGCAACGGCGAGCAACTGTCAGCTCCCCAACATACTAACTCCACACAAGCAGGGTTAACATTGGTTGAAGACAGGTGCGCCATCGACGTGCAGTACGCCTTAGTGCACAACGTCGCCGTGCCCCCGCGTGGGCAATGGTGGGGGGGACGTGTCTTGCCCAAGGTAACAACGCGGTTGCCGCAGATGGGATAGGAACCCAGGACCTCTCGGCTTGCAGCCTGCATCTCTACCTACTGAGCCACCGCGCCCCCTGGTCTGTCAATTAATCTATAGGTAACTCTGTCAATTAATCTATAGGTAACTATGTCAATTAATCTATAGGTAACAGCCAGGTATAATCATTGTTCATTCTTTGTCAACAGTTAATCCATTTAATCTGACTTTTATCAAAACATTTCTTTGTTACTTGGTATTGTTTTTATCTTGCTTAATCTTAGTTTTATAATCCTTCTGGAAGATAGTTTATTTGGAGTGAATAAACAGTGAATAAATAGTGCTCATTAAATTATTTTTTAAACGTTATTAATAGCCTTTTTCATTTTTATCTATATTTTTATTATTTGTGTTTTTTGCAACTACAGTACGTGGAAATTGGATTGTAACTAAATCACCCGCAGAGTGGAGGTATCACCCAAGCTGTAACTTTAAAATTTTGTACTTATAAACAAAAATCACAAGCAATGTTTCAGCCAATGGACCTCCGGGTGTAACCCGGAGGTCCATTGGCTGAAACCTTGCTTGTGCTGGTTATGCTGTGCAACAAATATGCAATTATTGCTTGGGTGGAATCTCCACTCTGCGGGTGTTTTAGTGATAATACACTCTCCACGTACTCTAAAAAACCTGAAAGAGCCAGGTAAACTAAATTAAAATATCGTACTTTGAATAAAACAAGGCGCCGTCTGCAATGGATAGCATTGCAGATGGCACCTTGTTGCACTCGAGGGACAATACATGGTTACTTTGTTCTCATTTACGATCATATTCCATTTGGGTCTAAAATCTTCCATTTGGCACCAAACAATTCATTAGGCACCGAACAAAAAATTCACTTGGCTGCAGCGTGAATATAATAATAACATGAGTTTGGACGGCGTTACGAAAATTACAAAATTCACTAATAGCCCGCCGCCCCCTTCTGGTCATGGTAATAATAGTAAAAACATGACTTTGCCTCGGTATATTACAGGCCTGAAACGAATGAATAACAACCCAAGGATTTATTACCGGTCCGAAGCGAAGTGGAGGGTCGTTAATATGCCAGAGGGGTGCTATTCAGTCCTAATGTACCAAGACCAGAAGGGACGGCGGGCTGTTAAAGAATTGTGTTTTCATTATCGCCCGACGCTCGGTTCCAGTTACATGATGTCATGAATTACTGACTTCTATCGCCCCACTGAACTCTGTTAATATACTTGAGAACGCCCGCTAAAGTGGTAATAATACTGGTTAATGAAGTAATAACATTAATACATATTAGTTAACACTAATATTATTGTCCAAAATAACTTGCCTATAAGCGGAATAATACATGGTCGACTTGGGCTCTTGGGTGCATGTGATAAAAAATCGGGGGTGGGGGTTGGCTGAATATGGAGGCGGGTGCTAATGACAATCGAGGTATTTATTTTTATTGCCTTATCCAAGAGATAGTTGCATGCACCGTCTCCATTCGTCTTAGGCGAAGGGGATAACACAAGGGCTAAAGAAAATATCTGAAAGCCATTCAGCTTTTGCCTTACAGCAGCCACTCGATATGCTAAAACAATTCAATTTTGTTTACTGGATAAGCTCAAGTGAAATGTACTTTCACCTTTCCCACCCCCTGGTCTGATCTGTTTTGGGGGTTAATATAACATTCACTCAATTAGCTTCTCAAGTCGCCACAAAATTATTAAAATCCATAAAAACACGAAAAATGCATCACTTACAATCGATTTTGTGTCACTTGAAATTTAGTACCTTTCGATCAATAGCCGCCGACACAGACAGGCTTTTACTGGACGGTCGTAACCGACATTCAAGTTTTACGTCCGTTTTGTGTTTATGTCTCTGATAACTGTCTCAAGTTGTTATCCAACAACTCATATGAGCTTAGCTTTAATGTTGGCATACTGTACGAGGTGATGCATCACCAAAGAGAAGACGTGAATGAAACTTTTTCCCAGATTCGGACATCAACGACAAAATAAGATGGGTTACAAATCAACACACATCAACTGGGTTGAGTGAATGTGAACCCAATTGGGTTCACATTCACTTAACCCAGTTGATTTGGGTTAATGTTTAACCCAACTAATTTTAGAGTGCTGGAGTTGGGTCAATACTGCATTGATCAAATGGAATTACAAGATCTCATTCAGCTTCACATGTGACAGCCATCTCGTAAGGGCGTCGCTAGTGGGTGGATTATGGTATGTGGGACACCCCCTCCCCAATAATGTTTCTAGTGGGGACATTTTCGTCAGGATCTGGAGTCTAAGACATCAGTTTCCTCATGCTAGTAATTATGTACCTTCTAAAACAAATTCAACTGAAACTAGGACTTGTGTTTCACACACACGGCTATTAATGAAGACGGATGTACTTATTACCCGAATCGTGTTTTTTCGGGGACTAGCATGACCAACTTGGTGGAAGTACGGTGCTTCTCTGGTTACGGCATTGGACTTCAAACCGAAAGGCCGACGGTTCGATCCCCACTAGACCAGCTGCGTTGTGTCTTGGGCAAGATGCTTAATCCCGATTGCCAACGTGGGGCACGATGATGCTGTGTACTAATGCGCACTGCACGTTGGTGGTGGGTGCACTTGTCTTCAAGCAATGCTAACCCTGCTTGTGCGAAGTTAATATGTTGGGGAGCCTAACAGTTTCTCGCCGCTGCTAGGGGCTTCCTCCAACGGTCAAACTGTCCGACACGAGGTGACCAAGGCTATCGAAAGTGTCGTTAAACCCCAATTACATGACCAATTTTGAGTACCAGTGGTGTACGTATTTAAGACATAAGAAGTTGTGCTACAACCTCTATATGTATATTTCATTTATTCACAGATAAATTTTCAAGAATGCTTGAGTTTCTTTTAGCTGTAATACAGACCAATATTCCTCCTACATCATCAAGGCATGCCTTCAAAGAAGGTATGTCTTTAAAGGCATGCCTCAATGAGGCAGTTAGAATCAGGGATGTGGCGACAGGGGAAATTCGGAGGGCAAGTCATGAGTGGTTGGAAAATCATCTATCTGGATTTTAGAGCTCTGTGGCGATGTTGTTGTCTCCTTTACGCCCCAAAATTCCAACTCGGTTTCAAATCGGCAAAAATTCCAACTTACATCTACAGTGTACCCAACATCGAGCTTCATAAGTATGCATGATGTCAGTCGGTACGAGATTTCTGTAGTACATTTCCTTATGGTAATAAAAAAAATCATTGAAATGCACTTCAAGAAAATCACATCATGTAAACTCGTTATACTGAGTTAATTCCATAATTCACAGTTACAAAGTGATGAAACATCGAAAATTGATCATTCCTGCATAAGATCTGATTTAATGTGTGGGCAGTAGCAGTTGCTCAAAGTTCTCAACTTGCGCATTTGTTTAGCACATATTCAATTACCAGGATAATTCCAAATAATAATAACCTGATAATTCTATTATAAATGTTTTGGCATTTCAGTTACAAGCATCAATTCTATGCCCCTTTCGTGGCTTCAATCTCAACATTTTTCTCGGCAGTGAATTTCCAACTGGGGGGGGGAGGAGGTTTTCCCCTCCAGATCCCTCCCTCTAGTTGGCAATTCACTACCTACACCCCCAATCGGAAACCTCTAGCCATGTCCCTGGCTGGAAAATTAGTCAGCCATCACATTCGGGACAAATCAAGTTTTAGGAAAAAGATTTTAAAATGCCACTATAGGTACAAAACCCTATGGAGAATCCTATGTTAATTTTAAAATCTTTTTCCTACCTTCAAAAATGCCACTATAGGTACAAAATTGCCACTATGGGTACAAAACTCTATGGAGAATCCTATGTTAATTTCGTACCTATAGTGACACCATTGCGGTATGGGGAATTCAGTGTTAAATGCTTGTACCTATAGTGACACCCCTCACTACTGATATGCATTTATCGATCACATCCACTTTCGCAGTAAAATCTATCATTTAGCACCAAAACTTCATTTGGAATCAAGTAAAAATTCCACTTGGCACCAGCCAGCGTGAATACTGATGATACGACTGCCCGCAGAAAGTCTCCAAAAGCTGTTGAAAGTGTCATTAAACCGAAACAATAAATAAATAAATAAATAAATAAATAAATAAATAAATAAATAAATAAATAAATAAATAAAGTTGTTCCTATATCCCGATAAATTCTGTATTTTAATTGGTCAGAATGCCTTGGACAAATAGCCATCGCAAAGGGTGCACCCAACATTCAAGGAATATGAGAGCGTGCAACATCCAGATATAAGCCCACGCGAAACGTCGGGGGTATATGGCTTAAATGAAAGCTTTTAGCTTCCGCTCGCCTAGTTATAAAATTCGAACCCAAAAACCTGAAAATAGTCACAAATATCAGATTTCCGACAATTCGATCACAGTTTGCCGTTATAAATTAAATAGTCGAATAAGTAAAATTAATAAAACAACTTGAGAAAAATAAAATAAGAGCAATTATCGTCCCCTTATTTCCAATGTGTTCTGTGTGCCAGTAGGAACTCTGGGGACGATATGTCAACAAAATGCTGTTTATCTGTTTCCTTAACGCCCCACGGGATGTAATTTTATCTGGTGTCCTCTGCGTTTGTAAAAACAAAACAATTATTCACGAATTTTGTCCAACTGATTGCGGCGCGTGAGAATCGCGTCCACAATTTTTTCTCCACTATGTTTCTATTGTGTTTCAAACGGAACAAAAACGTTTTCTCCGTCAACATGTATGGTATATGGAGATTTAATACCTGGATGTCTCATTTAAACACCTCGCGTGCGGCTCAGTGTTTCAAAACCGACATCCAGGTATTAAATCTTCATATACCACACATGTTGACGGAGACAACTTATAATGCACACATTTACTTCTGGAGATTGCGTCGATCAAATTTCCGTCGTGTTGATTGTATACATATTCCACATGATCCTGTACAGTCCTTAGCCTTTTACAATTATACTAACACCCACAATATGAAGATCCCACGCAAATAACAACGGTGACATTATTTTAGAAAACCACAAATCACACCTTTAATCAGATAACAGACCCATTCAGGTGGTCCGAAAAGTTGACTGAGAATTTCGAACGGAATGCGAATTTATCGCTTGTACCTATAGTGGCACCCCTCACTACTCATATCATACGAACATTAGAAGTAGGCTGCGTACTAAAGTACCGGGGTATTAACTACTTTGTATGAAAAATTAACAGTACACGAAGAAAAAAACATTCCAGTTGTGAGGTTGAGAAAATTTGTTAATCAAATCAGAATCGTCTCTCCCGAGCTTAAAGCAAAGTTTATCCTCAGCGGTATATCTGCGAGGGAAGTTTATTGATTATATCTTTCCAGAGATGATTACGTAACTGAAAGGGAGGAGGGAGGGACATTTCAGCACAACATTCTCGTTTTTGCTAATGATTGCACATGTCGCTCACAAAATCTTCACAAAAATGTTGCTACTATTCAGTTATGCTTGCTACCCTGTATATGCGAAGATTACGTGGGTCACGTCTTTCGTTTTTGAGAAAAAAATGTGAGGACCAGCCAGCACAGACATTGCGCCTTGTAGGATGTTCAAGCACAGATCAGAAGTTATACGGGCCTTCCATACATCGTTCGCAATATCCCTTTCCACTCGCAAATCACGCAACAATAGATATCAGGACTGGCAATGAGACATACACCTGCCTTCTCTCTGTTACGAAGAATATACAGTGTCACTAAAACTTACATAGTACCCAGATCTCATTACTCTACCTCACAATCGCGATCTACCCCACAATCGATTATCAATGAGAACAAATTAATCCTGTATCATCCTTTGAGTGCTAAAGCATTGCAGGTGGTACCTTGTTGCATTCAAAGTGCGATATTTTAATTTTGTGTTATCTAAGTAGTTCAAGTATTTTATTTGAAAAAAAAAAGAAAAACACAAATGACGGAAATATAGAAGAAAATAAAACAACAATAAATAAATCGACCGAGAAGGCTGTTATTAACCCTTTATCCAACGTAACGGCCAAAACCGGTCAGCGCTATTCACAAAAATCGCCAATTAATTTTCATTAGTTTTTTCATTTTTGTCTCAAAAACATAGGTTATGACCCCTCTTTGGAACGAGCTCGTCGAGCTCGTTCCAAAGAGGGGCCATAACCTATGTTTTTGAGAAAAAAATGAAAAAAAAAATTAGTTATTCAAGAATTTTGTGTCGTCTGCTTTTCATGTTAAAGTGTTAACGTTTCCAAAATAATTTCAGGATTATTATATTTTTTACTGTTTAATCACTCCAAATAAACTATCGTAGCAGCTAATAAATTATCTTCCGGGAGGTTTATAAAAAGACTGAGCAAGATACGAAAGATTAAGTAACAAAGAAATGTTTTTATAAGGAATGTATTTCAATCAGTTTACCCATAACAAAGTCGACCATGATTAAACCTGCTTTATACCATGGTTACCTATTCTAGTATATACGAAACGCCTATGACATAAATTTTAGCTTTATACACCAACCGTGGTGAAAACGCCAATAATGGAATTTCAATAGTTAAAATTTACACCTACAGTGGAACTACATCCAAGTTGACCTTTGGTGACCTCGACCTGAATGCGAACTTGTCTAAATTTATCGCACGTCGCCTCGCGAAGAGTGAAATAAAAGTTTTTAAATGAGTTTACCCCATAAAACACAAAAAATTAACAAACATGCATTGTCTCATGTTACTAAAGCATCCATGACCCGAAATAGTATGTTATTATGTTATTAAAATGAAAAAGGTCCCGTTTCTTTTTCAATTCCGTTTCGGAGATAAAATTGACAGCGGAATCGAGAAAAAATAACAGCGACTCTTAATAATCTAACGATCATGGTATAAATAAAATATACCCAAAGTAGCTTGGTGTACCAAATGTTCCCCACTCGGGGTGAAGTGGTGTTAACCGTGCGCCGAAGGCTCGCGGTTAACACCATTTCACCACTCGTGGTGAACATTTGGTACACCGAGCTACTATGGGTATATTCTATATCTATAGATTACTTGACAGACGTGAAATCTGTCTCACCCGTGTCGTGTCGGGGATTTTATGGAAGACGATGCATTGGAATAAGGAACCACAAATCCGTTGAGACCTTCCACAATCATATTTTTGGGTTCACATTTTGGTGCCAAATGTTGTATTTTAGGTGCAGAATGGCTTTTTGTGCAACCGGCACCATTGCCAAACGATTATTCACTCAAGCAGTCACCACTAATGGGGTTAAACGTTCCCCTCTATTTATCTCAGAATAATGTTCGTACAGGCAAAGCCTACTCTCTCTACGTATGGCTTGCCTTCTAAAACAGGTAATGCCGTTTTACCTAAATACAAATAGATCCCTGAGCTCGTATTTCATGTTTCTGATCCTATTCTCATATATGCCCACCGACTTGGCCCGCGCCTGCTGCTATTCTAAATATGGGCCCTGGGGCTCCCCTACACTACAATGTGCCTATACTTTCACACCGATACGGCACCTCCTCTAACCTATACAATGGGACATCCCCACCTACTTGCAACGACCCACAGCCTTACACACCTTCAGACTGGAAATTAATTTCTCGAGAAATTCCCCGATTTTTATTTAGATAGTCAGAATATTGATTCTCAGTTTAATTGTTTCTCTTAATCTTGGCCTCTATCTATCTTAATTTAATACTCGCTTTTAAGTTTCTCTGAAAGACTCGCATTTCGGCATATCCTACCAATTTGATGACGGGCTAGATGCGTAATAAGGGTGTGTGCCAGAACCTCTGCGATGTACTGTTCTTCCAACAATCACCTATTAACTGGCTATAATTACAGAGATAACGACTTGCAGGAGAACATTCCTTTAAGCAGCTATCAGATAGCCCATGTGGCGTTCAACAAATGCGCCATAATGGACATTAAATTTCACGCTTAATTTAGCAGCGCTTGACTTATCGCTGGTCTGTTTAAGTGACAAATCGATTTTTGGTGTTCATCATATACCTATCTGTACGCTTTATATTCAACCCAGTGAGAAAGATTATCGAAAATATATACACTTTTAAACAATAAAATCGAAACTTTTAACTATCACATTGACACCCGCATTCACGCCCCCACATAGATGCGAAGTTCACGTGCACGTTCCTAATAGAGTTTCATAACAGTTACAGTACAAATATATATCTCTATTCAGTTGGTTGCTTTTAGAGGTGCAATGTTAAAGAGTAGAAATTGTCCAGGAGCGGCGGAGTAACCTTATACGTGGGTGCTGAATTGTAAGGTGGAGTTCTGCGAGACCTTCAGGGACGTGGCTAGAGGTTTCCGATTGGGAGCGAGGGTAGTGAATTTCCAACTAAGGGGAGGAACTGGGAAGGGGAGAAAAATTTAGAAAATGAATCCATGAAAGGGGGCATAAAATTGATTCTAGTAACTGAAATACCAACACATTTATGATACAATTATCAGGTTATATTATTATTTGGTATTATTCTGGGAATTGAATATGTGCTAAACAAATGCTCAAGCTGAGAACTTTGAGCAATTCACACTATCCTAACATTAAATCAGATCTTATGCAGGAATTATCAATTTTCGATGCTTCATCATCATTTTGTAACTGTGAATGATGGAATTAACTCAGGATAACGATTTTACATGATGCGATTTTCTTGAATTGCATTTCGAGGATTTTTTTATTAAGATAAGTAAACGTACTATAGAAATCTCGTACTGATTGACATCATGCATACTTATGAAGCTCGATATTGCGTACACTGTAGTTGTAAATAGTAAAAGTTGGAATTTTTACCGATTTGAAACCGAGTTGGAATTTTGGGAAGCAAAGGAGACATCAGCATCACCAAAGAAGCTCTAAAATCCAGATAGATGGAATTTCCAACTACTTATGTCTTGCCCTCCGAATTTCCAACTATAGGAAATTTTGGCTAAATGTTTGTTTGGCCCCAACTAACCCCCCCCCCCCCCACTCCAACCCCTCCCTCTGTCGCCACGTCCCTGGAGATCTTCTCTGAAACCGTCTAAATTTTTAGAACCGAGGGGGTGGGGTGGGGGTAGCATTAGTTAAATACTTGCACTGGATATGTGACTGTTGTATACTGAAGAGCTAACATCACCAAGATCACACAGCAATTCGACTCACAATTGAAGTTATCCACCAGTATCGACAATGATTTGCATAAACACAGACTGGAAAAGAAAGTTCACTGGTTTTAGGGATGAGAAGTATATTGAATAACAAGTCGTTGACTGCTGAAACACGTCAGATAAAGTAATCAGGCAAGAGCCGTTGAGACTATTTTGTTAGCTGGACACAAGTGGGATGTGTGAAGCTAACTGTTCTCCCCACTTCCTATGCAGGATACGCATGTCTCATGCGAGAAGACCACATGACGTACGTGGCCGGCTTATTAGCATATTTAACGAGCGCACGGACTATTTTATCATCGCAAGTTGTTCCGTAAACAAACAACATGGTGTCACGTTTCGAAAATATTAGCAAACGGTTTTGTCGATGAAAATGGAAATAAAAACACAGACCGCAAAACCAAAGACCACTTGACTCTTTTTTATGGATTTTTGGGTGAACGCCATTATGAGTGGAGAGAGCTGTGAGAACTTCCCGTCGAAAAGTTCTGCAAATAGACTGCATAATTCATAACAAATGTCCGCACAGAAGACGGCCGGGAGTATAAGACAAGTTACCTTCAAGGCATGATTGGAAGTTTCGATAGACATTTGAAGGAACATAAATATCAAATGAGTGTGCAGAATTTCCATCGATTGGTTGATGCACGCGCCCGACTGACGTCATCGGAATGTGTCAATGTTCATTTCGCTACAAATTTTAACCCATGTCTTGCCGGTGTAAAAGGAATGGAAGTCCGTAGGAACGTTAGTCCCTCTGGACTATTATTCCGCGGAATTATAGTCCTAGGTCCAACATTTCTAGGAATAGTAGTCCGCCGGACTTCTATTCCTAGAAATGTTAGACCTAGGACTATAATTCCGCGGAATAATAGTCCAGAGGGACTAATTTTCCTACGGACTTCCATTCCTGTTACACCGGCGTTGGCATTTAAATTCGGGATATATACCTACGGCATATACAGAAACTTTGTGCTCTCTTTTGAATAAGCAAATCATTTATTTTTTCCAAAAATGGACAACAAAACTGTTCGATATAGCTGCACGTTCTCCTGGATTACTTTTGATGACGTCAGAGTACTTTGGTGGGCGGAGAAAAAATATACCTGGTGGGGACAAGATACTTAGTCCAGAAACTCGCCAAGCGTCGTGTTGGCCCAAATATTTTTCCTTCGCGTAAGATTTCCCCATCTCACACCAACCCCCATCAGGGATAATATTAGCAACTACGGATATAATACGGTTGTGTTCCGGTGTCTACGGTTGTGTTACCGTGACATGATCGTGACATAACCGTAGAGACCTAGAAGAACCGTTGCAGAACCGTAGCTTATCCATAACACCGTAGGATCACCGTGATTAACCGGGGAAAACCGTCGGCTTATCCGTAGCGTTTCTGGTGGTGCCGTGGCATAACCGCAGGAAAACCGTCACATAACCGCAATAATCCTTGGCGAATCCTTGGTACTTCCTTAGCACAATCTTAGTAAATCCTTAGCATTTCCTAAGATTTCCCGTAGGCGCCGCAGCCACATCCTAGTGCCACCGTAGAAGTTGTCTACCATGGCCAAAACACGCCGGTTTTAAGACGGTTCAAAACCGTTGCAATCCAGGGCCCAAACCGTGAAAGTGAGAACCGGGGATAATTTGGACATACCAGAAGTGTTGATTATCGAGACGAGACATTTCTATTTTTAGGAACAAATTTTTAGAAGCTTTTATTTCAATCTACTAGTTTTGCTGCATATTTATAAAAATAGATCGTGGATTCTTCATGTAAACGTCAGTATGCTGAACGCTTACATATTTATCACACGCGGACACCTGAAATTCGTGACAACTGACACATTTCGGGTAAAAAGAATGTGTGTGAATGTGTGTGAAAAAACTTCTTTTGATCATCTCGAAAAATTGTTTTTACCGCAGAAATTCCCTCTTCAAATGTCATTTTAGCACATTTTTGATATCGAACAAAAGTTCTAATATTATCCTGGAGATAGGCCATTCTGACGCTGACAAAAACGCAAATAGCATATATTCAAGTGAAAAACATACTCACGAAACGAAACGATTTTTTTGAGGAAATCAACTCATTTTTCACTGTACTTCCAGTCGTAAAAAGGTCTAATCAGCAGTCGCAAAAAACCTGTACGCCTAGTTGCCTGCTGAACGGTTTCGGGTTGAAATTTCATGTGTAGGGGTATTTTGGACCGGGAAGTGTCACAGGCTGGTGAAATATTTTTGCCACAGTGTTATTTTTAGCAAACAAACATCGTATCTACTTTGTTTAAGTTTAACGATGATAACTGTTGTAATGGCTAGCTTCGCCTTGGTTATCGAGTTTCAACGACCTCATACTTTCTGATGTTTGTTTTCTCAATTCAGCCTGTTGATAAAATTGAACACTGCCTATTGATAGAGTTAAACATTCCATCTCGTTTTGCATACGTTGGGGCGTTTGTTTTTGTTGAATTTGTGTTCATTCAGGTTCCTCTGAAAACAAATTATCAATTTGGTTGCATATTTTTCTGTATCAATATTTTTCTGCAGCAGTATTTCCCCTACCATACAACGAGGAGGGTGGTGGGGGGGAGGGTACAGGAGAAAAAAATCGGACACAAGGCGCAAAAAGGTTTTTTTTTTACCCTTGGGCACCCAACCACCCCTTCTTTTTTTCAAGAAAAACAATTATTTTATATTTTGCCACCCCCCACCCCCACCCTAAAGCAAACAACAGAAAAACAGTTAGAGTAAATCGCATACAAACAGCTTCCATTGGCAATTTGAACAGGTGTTTTTGCTGGAACATGGTTTGTATTGTTCGAGTAACCATTCCCGACATTTAATCTACCCACAACCAGGTAATGGAGATAAAACAGAATTCTCCAGAGTTTGCAAGTTTATGAACTTTCTCGCAGACATTAGCAGTCACTGTATACATTGGCACTCAGGAGAGAATAAAGCATATACCGGCATTCTACGTGAACAGTATTAAGACAGGTGTAGAAGGAACTGGTGTGAAATATGTTGAAAATTGTGATGTTTTACCCGGTTCCACCATTGTATTTACAGATATTTCTACTAATTTCTTTCTGTTTCTATACATTTCTACACTCGATTTTACTTTCATCAATCTAATCTGAATTTATTAAGCATTGTCAAGCGCAGAATTCGTAGAGGCAATTAGATCAATGTTTTATTACATGCCCATGTAGTCTCTCTTATGCAATACGGCGTGCAATACGGCTGTGCAATACAGAATTCCGTATTGCACACCAACCTGTTCCAACCGGGACTTTTTTATGCAATGCGACTGCATAAAGTGCATGGTGTTTACCACCGTTGATAGAAAAGAAAATTAGGTCAGTAGGTGCTTGGGTCATGTAATAAATACAAAACCACATGTATGTTTCAATGAGTCGTTTTGTATTCAATTCGTCAGATGTGCGTAAAGAAAACGTCTCGGCCTTCGGTCTCGACGTTTTCTTCCTACGCACATCTGACTCATTGAATACAAAACGACTCATTGAAACATACATGTAGTTTTGTCTATGTATTGAACCTATCAATAGTCAAAGCGACGAGGGGTGAAGCTTTGGTATAGGGAATTCATTCCTCATATTAATCTCTGCACTGTTGCTCTTTGACAGATATGAGTAGTGTATCATTTGATGGAGTGGTTAGTAAGCCTTGGCCAGACAGTAAGAGAGAATTCCAACCATTTGACCCATTTACTACTACCCGGGGGGGGGGGGGGGAGCACGGGTAATGTGTGTGACATATAGATGATATGAAATAAGTGTTCTTCTCATATAATATTTATTAATATTTATGAAACAAGCCTAAGAATTTTCCGTTTTGGCGAGCCCAAACGGAAAATTCGGACGAGTTTCCTAAATATTATACGAGAAAAACGCTTATTTCATATTCTATTTATCATATGACATACACACGCACAAATTAGCCACATAGTATGACTTTTTAACCCATCACCTAACTCGAGTTGAGGGACTTGGAAAAAACATCCTCGTATTACTAAAAGTTTTCACTTTTTGCTCATTGGACCGAGCTCGTCGAGCTCGTTCCAATGAGGGGGGTCATAACCTATGTTTTGGAAGCACAAAGTGAAAATATAAAAAAAAAATTAATGGCGTTTTTCTTGTAGGTAAAAGATTAATACAATATAACCCACCCTAAATAGGACAGATAACGTAAATTCTCCCTACTAAAATTATGCAAATGTCACCCAATTGTATTTTGTTTAGCCAATCAAATTGTCCAGTTTTGAAATTGACCAATGAAAGCTCCCAACTCTAATAATGCAAATTATGAAAATGTGGCCCAGTTTTATTTTGTTCAGCCAATCAAATTGTCTAGTTTTGAAATTGACCAATGAAATTGACGGAAGGCTTCATTTATCACTGATCAATATGAAAACAAAATATCAAATGTTTTAAAGTGAACAAAACGGACGAGTCATATGATAAAAAATGATATTTTATTGCAATCGGTAGTAAATGGGCCGCATGGTTGGGATTCTCTCTTACTGCATGATCAAAGTCGAATAAAACACTACTCATATCGACCAGGGTACAACAGCACAGAGTTTATGGTGGTGAATTTCCAATTTTTCTGTTTTGTGTCACCCACTTTGTCAAAGAATCACCCAGAGTCTCAAATGTAGTCATTCTGGCTTCCCAGTCTGAGAACGTGTTTCATATACTATTAATAATTGCACAAAGTTGTTTCATCTCACCAAGTCAGACGAGAAAGTGAGAAAGAAATGGCGACTATGTGAGTTGAAAAGGTCTACCATATCTCTCCAAATTTGATCAGGGTGCAGTATGGACATTTTGGGGCCCTGATGCGTCGAGTGACGCTCCCTGTGATTTATATAGTATTACCATTTATACAATGGATGTTAGTGTTATCCTACAAAATAATGGAGGCTGTTCATTCAACTCAGAGGCTTGAAACCTATTAGCTCAAAATATGTTACAGGGCCAGTGACAGGACAGACGCTTTCCAAGGAGTTTTCTGCAACAGTCAGCTTAATCTCACTAAA
Source organism: Pictodentalium vernedei (assembly GCA_031216915.1). NCBI lineage: Eukaryota > Metazoa > Mollusca > Scaphopoda > Dentaliida > Dentaliidae > Pictodentalium > Pictodentalium vernedei. The sequence continues at coordinate 855,944,690 of CM062297.1, forward strand.
ACATAATACGCATGCGTACCCTTTCTGACTCAGCTGATCCCAACACACTTTATTCTGTGATTTAATTGTATTCTTTGTTGCAGCAGATTGCTATAGCTTATTTTAAAAGAATTTAATTTTATTTCTGTTATAAGATAATCCAACCTGGTCTCCTATATAAATATGATAGAGAGTTTCCACTGCCAATAAACCATCTATCAATACGATATAATAATGTCCTGACTGACTGATGGTTCAGCCTTTCGACAGTATATTACACATCAAACGGAATTGGTTTGAAGGCTACACACCCAACCTAAGGCTTGAATGAACAATAACAACCCCGCATTTTGTTCTGACATGTTCTCAAGGTGATAGCTTGAAGTTTCGATATTATTGTTTCAAAGTGTATATATTATTGATAATCGTTCTCACTCGGGCTAAATGTAAAGCGTAAAGATAGGTATATGACGGACCCCGAAAACCGATTTGTCATTTAAACAGACCAGCAATAATTCAAGCGCTGCTAAATGAGCGTGAAATTGAATGTCCATTATGGCGCACTAACTGAACGCCACATGGGCTATCAGATACCCGATTAAAGGGAGTAATAGAGACATTATTCTCCTGTAGTCATTATCTGTGTAATAGTGGCCAGTTAATAGGTGATTGTTGTAAAAACAGTACATCGCATATGTTCTGGATACACACTCAAATTACTCAGCAAGCCTGTCACAGAATGTCAAAAGATACCAAAATGTGAATCTTTCAAAGGAACTTTACAGCGAATTTTAAATTAAGATAGATCTAATCAGCCACGTTCAAGAGAAGCGGTTAAATGGAGAATTAATGTTCTGCCTATGGAAATAAAAACTGGGGAGTTTCTCGAAAAATTGATTCCAGTCTGAAGGTGTGTAAGGCTGTGGGTCGTTGCGAGAAGATGGGGATGTCCCATGCTATAGGTTAGAGGAGGTGCCGCATCGGTGCGAAAGTATACGCACGTTGTGATGCGGGGGACCACAGAACTCATATTTAGAGTAGGAGCAGGCGCGGGCCAAGTCGGTGGCCATATATGAGAATAGGACCAGAAACACGAAGTACGAGCTCAGGGAGGTTTTTGCATTTAGGTAAACGGCATTACCTGTTTTAGAAGGCAAGCCATACGTAGGCAGAGTAGGCTTTGCCTGTATGAACATTATTCTGAGATAAACGTAGGGGAGCGCTTAACCCCATTGGTGTCGACTTTTTGAGTGAAAAGCATCAAGTGAAGTGACAATAAGCTAGAGACCGTTCGACGGCAGTGGAAGAGTGACATTCCGTCACTTGTTAGAGGGAAGGCGACATAGTAAAGTGACGATACGTTAGCGGCAGTGCGACGGCAGGCGTAGAGTGACATTCCATCGCATGTTGAGTAAAAACATCCGGTCAAGTGACAATAAGTTAGTGGCCGTTCACCGGCAGTGAAAGAGTGAGGTGAAGAGGGGACCACAGAACAAATACCAGCGTGACGGAGGAAAACCAGCGACAACAGAGAATGCGGGCCCGCAAGTGACTCAAAACCTGTGTAGGTAGGTGGCGATTGACGTTTTGTTTTTCATATTCATTGGATTCCATGTAAGTCACAAATTACCATATTTATTAAAATGTATATGTATTAAAATTGTTGTTTTCAGTGAACCCCCCTGTTGATTCATGATTTTTGACGACAAGTCACTGAAGCCCTTCAGGATAAGAATCACCCCAACAAAAATGAAGCGGGCGGCTTCGTCAACGGTGAGACATACGTTCACGCACTGATTCAGGCGACACTCCTCGAGTTTTGAATGAATACGCGGCGTGAATTTATTTCTTCCAGCTGCGACAAAGCCCGGTTTCCGACACATGTACACAACAGAAAATCATAATTACACAATGAGAGTCGGTAGAAGTAGTCAGTTGCATTGGGAAATGATTTTATGCCACTCTATGATATCTACTGTTTATGATGAGAAGAGTCCTTTTATTGTCAGATCTCGTTAGATTACATTTATGTTAGATTACATAAATGATAATTCGTTCAAATTGGTTCAATTTTTTTTCAAAACCGTGAACTAATGATGGTGTGATGGGAAAGGGGGAACGTCTGTCCACATTCCCATGCTGCTTGCCCTTATCGTGTTCTACTAAACATCACTAATTTGAAAGATAAGAGCTCATAGGAAAAACAACTTCAAGGGATTGAAAAAAAACGTGTCTTCAGAACCGCTGGCCTACCAACCCACTCCCGCCTTGTCTTCGGAAAGAAATTGTCCCCCCCCCCGTATCATAGTTAACATTTGCCCTGGGAGCCAATCATTCAACACAATACGAAGTCCCGTGTAATCGAAAACCCTTGAGCCGAAAGGGCTGGCTGAAGTTTGGTGTCTAGGAGTATCTTGCCGCGGGGAATCTTTTAATCGGGTCGGTTCGCTCGATCAAAATAGTGAAACAATGATGGTGTGATTTGAAAGGGTGAACGTCTGTCCACATTCCCATGTTGCAAGTCCCTATCCTGTAGTACTAATCCCCTTCCACTGTTAACTCAGAGGAGATGGAGTGGTGGCAGAAAGCTACAAAGCTTTCCCTGATCAATTTGCATCACTTATTTAACCCTTTACCCAACGCCGACGATATCAAAATTTATTATTTTAAATATCATTTTTTTCAAATTTTTAAAAATATTTCAACAAAACCATATCGACGAGCTCGTTCCAACGAGGGGTCACATGATATGGTTTTGTTGAAATTTTTTGAAAAATAATATTTTTTCAGCTGCTGAATTTGCATATTACGCGGGCGGATGCGGGCGATTCGTTAGGTAAAGGGTTAAAAATAAGAGCCCATAGGAAAAAAAAAATTCAAGGCATGGAAAAACGTATTTTTTGAGACGGTGACCTACCCACTCAACCTCGCCTGGTCTTCGGAAAAAATGGACCACCCCCCCCCCTCCCCATACTTAACATTTGCACTGGGCGCCAATCATTCGGCACAATACGAATTCGCGTGTAATCGGAAACTCTCGAGCCGATCGGGCTGGCTGAAATTTGGTGTCTAGGGGTATCTTGCCGCGGGGAATCTTTTCGCTCGTAGGGGATGGTCTTGACCTTCAAATGACCTTCAAATTACATTAGGAAATGATCCTAAAATAGTATTAACAAAACTATCAGACCGGTCGGGATGAAATTTTGTACCTAGAGTAACTTTCACACAGGAAAGTATTTTGGTCTGGTCTGGTTGGTTGGCCTGTGCTAGATGGTCTTGACCTCAAACTAACCTTGAACTGATATCTCGAGAACGGCTGAACCGATCGGACTGGAATTTGGTACATAGAGACCTCTCGCCACGGAAATATTTTGTATTAGGTCGATGGACCTGCGCGATGTAACTTGACCTCAATTGACCTTCACTGTAACTTGACCTCAATTGACCTTCACCATCCGAAGGACATTACCTTGAAAACTACTCAACGTATCAAACTGAACATTGACACAAATTATTAAAAATGCACTAGGAACAATTATAATTTAACCTGGTCAAATGATACTTGTGATGGAGCAGCGCGGACAAATACGGACATATCAGCTAATCAGACATATTTTCGATCGGGCTGGCCAATTTTCAAGTTATTTGAATACAATTTGAAACGTTCAAAACGTTTTGACGAGATTTGTTTCCCCTTTTTTAGCATCTGCATTGTGTCGATTACGGACATGTCTATTCAGCTTTGAAGTATGTCGGGCAGTATACGCGTTGTTAACTTCACTGCATGTGTACCACGTGACGTCTATCGTCACCTCTTCATCACTTCATTACTTTCGAAGGTGAGACATACAGTACGTGGAGAGTGTATTATTAAATCACCCGCAGAGTGGAGATTCCACCCGAGCAATAATTGCAAATTTGTTGCAAAGCATAACCATCACAAGCAAAGTTCCAGCCAATGGACTTCCGGGTTAAACCCGGAGGTCCATTGGCTGAAACTTTGCTTGTGTTTTTGGCCCATATGTGCAGAATTTGAAAGTGATACTTTGGGTGATACTCCACTCCGCGGGTGTTTTAGTTACAATCCACTTTCCACGTACTGTAAGTGCTATGGTTCCATTATAGGCAAAGGAAGGATTGACAAAACATCATAGATTAGGAATTGTACTAGTAATCTCTTAAGATATTTGTTACTGTCACATAGTTATGACGTCACGCATTTGTTAAAAGTGTGTGATATATTTCGAAGAGTTGGTTAGAGCGTGTGTGATATTCAACATATATCGCCACACTTTTACCAATCAAGGAACAATAGACAGTGATTGTGTAACCTGTCAGTTCTAATACAAACACAGCCGAGAGGAAAGATTAAGGGCACCTGTGCTAAAATGTTTTGAACAGAGAAACGAGAATTTACCTGACTTTTGATTTTATTGAAAGAGTTAAAGAAAGAAATCCACACCCGGGTGTAAATGATAAATGGAACGTTTAATTTCTCGCTCAACCTGTTGAGCGCAATGACGAAACGGAAAAAATGAAGTAATATCACTTGCTTTCCATCAATCTTCATGTGTCTTGCAAGTTTGGCTTAAGAAATTAACTAATTAAACGGGAATGGACACGTGTCAGACAAGGGTTCAGTGGAGTGTTTGATTGTTCGTGTTTTGATTGTTTGTGCAAACATCAATGTGACAAGTCGGTTACAGCACAAAAACTCGTGATATTGAACATACAATCGCTCGAGCCAGTTACTCGGACAAGTCCTCGTTAACTAACTCTCGCGATTGTATATTCAATATCACTCGTTTTCTATGCTGCAACCTATACATATTATTATTGATATTTAGCAAATCGATCATGGACCAAGATCATTGCAATTAGTCTGAATACAACAAACAAACTGCATGTCTTTATTATTTCTAATCTTCTTTGTCTAAGGGTATTTAATTTAATAACATTTTGGTATATTATTAGTATACCGACCGATACACTGAATGATAAGTTTGCGGTACATTTAATGGACTGCTAGTGATGACTGGTGGATTATGCAACGACGTAAACCGTTAACTCGCAAAAACAGTGTAGGCTTAGTATGCATACATGTGTAACCTTTAAAGTTTTGTGTGTATAATGTGGGCTCTATGGACACAGTTCCACATCTTACATGCTTTTCATGAAACAATATTTGAATTCTTCTCTATCGGGACATTTCCAGTAATTGAAATAAGAGTTTCTTGACCATACCTCTTATACAGTGCAAAATGAGTAGGTTTCCTCCAAAAATCATTTCGTTTTGCGAATATGTTCTTCAATTGATTATAAGCTTTCTGCGTTTTTGTCGGGGACATGACGACCTATCTCCAGGATAATATCAGAATTTCTGTTCGATGTTGAAAATGTGCTAAAATGACATTTGAAGAGAGAATTTCTGCTGTAAAAAAGCTTTTTCGAGATGATCAAAAGAAGTTTTTTCACTCGAAATTGTGCCAATGGTCACGAATTTCGGATGTCCGCGTGTGATAAATATATAAGTTATAGCATAGTTATGTTTCCGTGAAGTATCCAGAATCTGTTTCATAAATATGCAGCCAGAATAGTAGATTGAAATAAAAGCTTCTAAAAATTGTTCCTAAAAATAGAAACGTCTCGCCTCGCTGATCAACTCTACCGGTATGTCCAAATTACGGTTTACAAACTGTGTACTTGATTCAGATTATTTCTACCCACACCAGCTGCCTACACATTACTTTATTTATCGACGTAATCATCTTGCATGTTCAATTTTCAGGTGTTATTTATCTCCCTTGACTGTGGAGAACGATTTTATGTGTCCGTCCACAGCTCTGTTCAAGGTAGCCAATCACAGCTCGAAATTGTTTTTTCAGTATGACAATGCATTATATATAAACCAACACATTTTCTAATTTTTTTTTCCTAAAGCGTAAAATATTCCTTGCCTATCAATTATTGACATCAATATGTACCAGCCGCCGTTTCTTTCCTACAACCACGCGTTTCATGCCACATGTAATACGAAAATCATCTACACGACACGGACGCTCTCTTTCAAAAAGCACCTAATGGTTAGTAAATCTGAACAGAGGCGTGTCCAGACACTGGACAATAAATTATTCACTTGTATACATTAATTTCCCTCCTCCGTTATTGTGAATGTTTCTCGTTTTAACCTGTAAAACAAAGAACAGTCCCATTATTGCAGATCCCAAGTGGTCGTTCGGTACCAATTAATTAGGAAGGATGTTATTTTATTAGCAAACTGGAGATATGCTCATCACAATTATTGAGTCTCGGTACTTAACACTTCCAAACGGGAGTTAATAATTGTTTGCACGAATAATATATTGGTAGTCGACGAGCAGACGACATGAAGAGCAAAAAACTGAATCGAGGCTCGGCAATAATTTAATCCAACAGCTCCACAGGGATGTTGGATTCAATTTTTACTGAACCTCCTAACAAACCAAGATGGTTTCGCCCATTTCGCCGTTGAGAGTATTGACTGAAATGATACCTTCCATGGTGCCTGTGTTGAAAGGGTTAACGCTTTACCTAACCCAAACGATAAATCAAGCCGCGCTATTCAGAAACAAAATCCATTCAGATTCCATTTTCTAATCATTATGGCTTCACAATAAACCTTATGACCACTCAATTGAACGAACTCATCAAGCTCATTTCAATAAGGGATCATTAGGGCTGCACGGTATTCGAAACTGAATACCGGTATCGGTATTCAAAAAAAAAAAATACCGCGGTATACCGGTATATCGAAAGCCTGTTCAGATATCAGGACACACGTACCATAATCGGGACTTGATCATTCACAATCAGAACAAATCAGCATGTCTTGATGATACAGTTCGAATAACACTTTACCCGACGCAGACGATATCAAATTTTTTTTTTTTTAAATATTGCTTATCGATTTTTTTCAAAACAATATTCAACAAAATCATATCAAGTGACCCCTCATTGGAACGAGCTCGTTGAGCTCGTTCCAATGAGGGGTCACATGATATGGTTTTGTTGAATTTTTTTGAAAAATAATATTTGTTCAACTGTACAATTTGTGTCTTACCCGATAGGATGCGGCCAATTTGTTAGGTATAGGGATAATATTAAACGTTCGGGACTACAGTTAAAGAAATCAGGACATCTTGAAAATTGAACTATGGGTAAATAAATAATGACGATACACCGATATTTTTGCAATTACACCGGTATTCAATCGATACTGGTTTGAAAACCTGTATGTATCGGTTTATCGATATACCGTGCAGCCCTGGGGGTCATAAACTTGGGTACCACGAATCTTATATTTTGAATCGAATCGAATATCGAATATCGAATCGAACTTGAGGAGGGATGGGGGGGGGGGGGGGATATGGCAATCATTGTTAATCCTCTCTTCCATGCCGTGGTATTTAAAGTTTTAAAGCTGTTAGAGCATAAGAAACTTAATACATTTTATTTATACCATGATTACCTTTTCTACTATATATAAAAAGTTTATGACATAAATTTTAGCTTTACACGCCAACCGTGGTGAACACGCCAGTGATGGGATTTCACTAGTTAAAATGCAGACCTCCAGCGGAACTACATCCGAGTTGACCTTTGGTGACCTCGCCCTGAATGCAAACTTGTCTAAATTTATCGCTCGTCGCCTCGCAAAGAGTGAAATGAAAGCGGCAATTATTCATTTCGTTTTAAATGAGTTTATATCAGAAGATAGCAAATATTTGCAAACATGAGTTGTCTCATGTTAATAAAACACCCATAACAGGAAATAGTATTCTATTATGTTATCAAAATGAAAAAGGCCCCGTAATTTGCGCGTTTCCTTTTCCATTTCGTTTCGGTGATAAAATTGACAACGGAAACACCGCCCCTTGTGCTCATGTAAAAAAAAAGATTCGCACGTATGCACGTCTGCTGCTCATTAAAAGACAACATAATAGCGACTCTTAATAATCGGACGACCATGGTATAAATAAAATATACCCAAAGTAGCTTGGTGTACCAAATGTTCACCACTCGTGGTGAACATTTGGTACACCAAGCTACTATGGGTATATTCTATATCCATAGATTACCTGACAGACGTGAAATCTGTCTCACCTGTCGTGTCGGGGATTTTATGGAAGACGACGCATTGAAATAAGAAAGCATAAATCCTTTGAGACCTTCCACAATTATATTTTTGGGTCCACATTTTGGTGCCAAATATTGTATTTTAGGTGCAGAATGACTTTTAGTGCAACAGGCACCATTGCCAAACGACAGCATGAACACTGCATATCGTGCGGGGTAGTTTCTGTGGGTGGCGAAAAGTGGAAAACCCGGATAGAACCATCAAGTAATGGAGAGTAACTATCGAACTTCCCAACTTATCATCTCTGCACAAGCACGGTTGGCATCAGTTGAATCTGTGTGTGTCATTATTCATGTATAGTACAGGACAGCACATCCTACTGCCGTTCAGTACAGTACAGTACAGTATAGTTCAGTACAGTACAGTTGTAGTCCACGCGTGGGCTGCGTTTACCAGGAAATAAATGTCAACATTTGGTACACCAAGCTACTTTGGATATATTCGATATATATTATATGCTTAGTTTGATGTCATACAAATAACTGTATACATATCCATCTCTAACAAATCACCAGTCTGGGTTGTGAAAAGGCGCTGTTAAAAAAAAACTCGTGAGAAAGTTCTCAGTCTTAACGTAATGAATCTCCGAATCAGCTTGTAAAGGCTAAGGTAGCGTATTTTTTATTTTGTAAAGCATGTCTGTACAGACACCCATATCAGGGGGCACTATATTATCGGCAAGAACACCGACATCCAAGGCAGGCCCCCACCCCCATAACCATCATAAATTTCAATAGTTTTAAATTCGAAGGTATAAATTCCAATAGTAGGAAATTCAAATAAATCAATTATGTCAATTGCTGTCATGTTTTCAACTTTTCAGACTTTTCCGACCAGCCGATTTGAATTTTCAACCCATGATTACAGTTTTTCCTACTGCGATCGGCGATCGGTTTCGGTTACCGGCTTTAGGTATTCGCTGTGCTCGGATTTATCGCCTAAAATTCGAAAAGTTGAAACATCGGTGATCTAAATTCCAAAACTTAGGAATTCAGTAATATCAATTCAGTTTGCTCTTGTCATATTTTTATCTCCCCGAGCCCAAGTGATTATCCAATTTTCGATCAAATTCTCCGTATTTTCCTATCAGCTGGCAAAATTTTCCGAAATGTCGAATCGAATCTGTTACCGGTCTGATGTTTCGAATTCTTCCTTCCACTTCCCTTAGAACGGCCAAGCTACACAAGAACTATAGACTGATAGCTATTCAGCCAATATCTACTCCTTCCAACTAACTGGCAGTCAGTTGGAAGGAGTGGATATTGGCTGAATAGCCAATAATAATAATAATAATAATAATAATAATAATAATAATAATAATAATAATAATAATAATAATAATAATAATTGTATTTTATATAGTACATATATCACAATACTGGAAGGTTGAATGGAACTGTAGAAATATAGTGGTGGAATGTTTCACAATATAATAGGTCCGTGGCTATCTGATAATAGGATTAATGACAACACTGTTTAAAAAGATAGGCTTTCAACCTGGTTTTAAATAAAAATTGTCTGTGCAGACTTCACATAGCCGGGCAACCTCTTGAAAGTCTAGCAGCACAGTAGGCAAATGAACGACCTCCATACGAGGACAGTGAAAAAGTACTTTCCTCGAGGTGATTCTAGTCAGAGGATCGTAAAGTACACCCGGTTGGTACCCAGTCAGTTGGCCTCAAATAAAGGATGGGCTTAGACCATCCGTGCGTGCCTTTTAAGTGAAAAGCATATATAATATTGAATTGTACTCTTGCTGAAATTGGTAGCAAATTTAGAGCATTTGGCACAGGAGTTGCATGTTCGCGTTATTTAATGAGAGCGACAACAGGGCTGCTGTATTTAGGATTATGCTGTAACATGTTTCCCGGGAAGACCATACGGCAAAGCGTGGCAGTAGTCCAGTCTTGAAGTGATAAAAGCATGGAGAAGGCATTCTACTGAAGCAAGTATGCAGATTGACAAACTTTAGTTAATTGTGAGTTCATTGTTAATATTGATTTAGTTACACATCCAATTGTCTCACTGTAATTGGTTGTTTAATCACAGTGTCCCCACCTTGAAACGAGAAAGCATGTCTGATGCCGCTTATGTTTGAAGGAAAACACGATGAATTCTGTTTTGCCGTCATTCAACTTCAGTTTGTTCACTGTCACGCACGATCTAATATCATTGACACAATTTTCAAGACACTTGAACGTTTTGCTAATATCAAGGGAGCTGTCACTCTATAGTACTTGTGTGGTCTGGTCGGTATAAGGGAAAACTGATGGACCTACCTGAGGAAATGCTTATTTCTTGTGGATAAAATGACTAGATTTAAGACAAACTGAGGCCTCAGAACACATCTCAGGTGTTCAAATATTTTTAAAAATTCCCCCGTGGAGGCCCCAAGATCCCCAGCATCGAGATTAAGGTACCCCTACTCAAACTATCCACCCCAGCACGGGTCCGCGTCCCTCAGGATATGCCTACGGTTAGAATCTAATTGATCACCTGATGATCATCTGATGTAAAAGAAGATAATCGTATGATCTAAGGCTTATTTCTCACTTTGTTGGAACCAAACGAATCCGAATCTAATGAACCTAAAATTAAATATCTCCAATCATGGTATATACGTTTTCGAGGTGAGGTCAATGTCATTTCAAAAATGGCGCCCATATATACATGTATTCCATATATACCTAAAATCTGTTGCATATTACATATTCTATTATTCATAAATCCCATTTTCTTGGAATCTAATGCATGCATCAATTATAACTTAAACTTTAAATAAATATTCACAATGTGTGGGTACACATGTTGTTTTTTAGATTAGGTCAAGGATAGTGTTCACCCGATGATCGGAACGGGCCACTGCAATCGGCCGATTTTGGGCAATCGGATGACAACTTCAACGGCTACTGAAACATCGGTCCAACCGATTGTTGCCAAGCATTTTGTGATGATTCATAAACCGCATTTTATTATCTTCTGCATTGCAGTTGTTCAGATGTTAATGTAAAATGATGTCAAAGATACCATTCAATGCAGTTGAAAAACCACCACAATATGTATTCTTTGTCTCTCTGGGCGCCCCTTTTCGGGATATACAAGTTGAACGACAGGTAAAGTTTACAATTGAGCGTACTTGCGGCAATCGCCAGTTCATTCCGGAAAAGTGAAGGTTGCACTCCATTGACTCAGGTCGCAGTAAAGGTTACCAGTTGCGCGCACTTGGGCGGTAAACGTGGCTCTCTAAGAGCCACGTTTACCGCCCAAGTGTGCGCGAATGGTCATTTTACTGGACCTGAGTAAACGGAGTTTATCACTGTGGTATATGTTCAATTTAATGTAGAACTTTATCGAGTAGTGAACGGACTGTAAACACTGTAAAATATGTTCAATTTAGTGTAGCTTCGTGAACCTCGACTTGTCTAGTAGTCACGGTATTACAATCGGAATCGACCTATTGTGAGCGCAAATAACCAGTAATCGGGCAGCAGTCATTTTTGGTAATCGGTTGAACACTAGTCAAGGAAACCACTGAAAGGGCGACTAGTAAATAAAACAAATAATAAACGTAAATAAAAAATAAGAAATTACTGATAACTAACGTTGTGCCTACAGTTTCACATGATTGGAGTTATTTTAGTCTGATTGAATTTCCTGTTGCCGAAAAAGCAGAAATAATAGATCATCCGATTATCTCCATTAAATCAAAAGATATATGATCAAATACATATATTTTAGTGGACATTTTATTTTTCCTTATTGAAAGGTCAAAATATCATATTTCACTTTGCCAACTCTGATTTTTGTATCCTGCAGGTCCAAATTACCCTAAAGACAGTTGGCAAAAGTACAGTCTTCATGGGACCAGATTATTTTTCTAGCCCGAACCACACTTGCAATGAAGATTCTTTAAATGACCAAGACAAAATGTTTTTGTCTCAAAAACATAGCTTATGACCCCTCATGGAAACGGTCTGTGTGAAAACGTCCCAAGGTGAGATTATAAGCTATGATTTTGTGACAATAATTGAAAAATGATACTTAAATGACGATTTTTTGTAAAAGAAATGGTGGTCGGATCTGGTTGTTTCATAAGGTGAAGGGTTACGATACAATCTCGTTGACAATACACAGTTTTTGTTATGGATTTCACCCTTTTCAGAAGAAAATGACAATCGTTTCGCGATCAGTAAAATGAGACCTGGAAGGAAGTAATGCGCATCATGAAGCTAAATGTTATCGAGATCTTGATTTGAGAATTTCTAATCAGGTTTGAAACGTCTGATCCACTCAAAGTGTGCAAAAATCAATCCACATGCCGGCTTTTAATGGCAAGAAAAATAATCATCCAAATTGGCTTTTTAATTTGCAACCCAGCTTTCACAGTACACGCCGGTTTCAATTTACTTTTATATCATCAACTCCGTGAATATATCTTGACAGCAAAAGTTGATAGCAAATTTATAGAAAATGTATGAAATTCCATCATTCATGTGTGAGAAATTGTTAAACTATAAACTTTTCCGTGAAAATAAGAAAAAGCTATAAATTTCCTTCTTTGTGTTTTATGAGCTGCATTCTGGAAGATTTTCATCATCTGTGTATAAGCTGGAAGAGCTGCGAAGTGGAAGAGCTGCGAAAATAAAGGAAGTTCTCTGCGAAACCGCAGTTGCAACAACTCCATCTCCAACGTGCTCACCATTGCCCTGCAGTTTAACTTTAAAATGCCATCTTGCATAGCCCTCTAGCAGAAACGACTAAATCCACTCAGCAACATACTTGTTGAACCATTACACATTTACTCAAGCAGGGCGATTTTACACGAGCTCCACTTTCGATAATGCTTCTAACACAATGATATGTTGACGTTGTTGCGATTTGGAAGCAGTTCTGAGTCATGGTTATTATTTCAGTTAAAAAATGCCCGAGTAGTGTCGGACGGCACTATGGGACCATATGGGACTTTACTATGAAAAGAAAATCCTATAATAAATTCCCCATATTCAAAAGGTGTGGGGGGGGGGGGGGGGGTTGGGGTGGGGGGGGGGGGGGCGGCACTCTGTGGTCTAATGGGAATTTACTATATTATCCCTTTAAGACTTTAATTATCCTGACGTTCAAACGTCACTGGAAATTCAGTTTCTTCAACCTTTTTTCAAAATGCGACGTGAAACGTCGGAAAGTACAAATAACAAGATATTTTTTTACATTAGTGATTGTCTGGTTGAGGGCTAGATTATTTAGGTGGTCTGAATTTGTTATTCAAAACTTGTTTTATTATAAATTATTGGAGAGTGCCCAGAGGCACTCTCCAATAATTTGTAATAAAACAAATTTATATAAACAAAATATTATTTGTGTTTGACTGAATATGAAATATAAGCAAGGAAAGTGCTGGCTTTTGCTCTGGTATCTTCATTTTTTAAAGCCGTGATAGTGGCTTCTAGTACTCAACCAGTTAAGAAGTCTGGACAGCAGGATTATATTAGTATTTTAAGCTGCGTTAACATTTGGCTCTACGGTTGTCACTGAACACTATTCTGGAGAAAATAGAAATTGAAGTTAAAACTTCAAAAAAATCGAAAAACATAACCGCAAAGTGTCAACGCGCTGTTTGAATTCGTACGTCATAAGACTTACAAAGGTATCAAAGGGTCAAAGGCACTTTGGCGAAAAAAAATTGCCCCCCTGGTGTATCTTTGATCAACGTTGGATCAAAAATACGCCAGAGTACAGGGAGGGGGGTACTAAAAATTTGCAAGACGTGACGTCTTATTTTTTATTCGGGTCCGTTTTACACTTACCCACCCACTACGTGCAAATTTCTACTACCGTTCTCAGACACCCACCCCCCCACTCTCCCATTAAAATCCAAAATAAACTTATAAACTTAGTAGGCACAGCTGTCTTTATGGGGTTTTCATAGTGTTCTTAAACTGGTACCACCAATTTAAACCTCTGTGGGCTGCTGTGGATCCTAGTCTACAAATGACAAGCTGTTCATTATCATGCTTGGCCAGAGCAGGTGTACATATACGGGAACAAATTTTCATTTGAATTGTTCCCAAAATATTGTCTGCACATTTTTCTACATTTCGAACAAGACACCCACCCCCTACTAACGTGTGACATTTTCCCCAGATTATGCCCAACATTCTCACATATAAAGCCTCCTGATGTTGTATTTATGTTAAGAGTGTGATGCCCAACATCATCTTTAAGGTTTGAAACACAAATGATGGTATATATTATCTGATATATTGCTATATTTTTAATAAATTCAAAAAAAATTGCACAAGTTGGAAATGCACATTTTTGGCGCACTTAAGAGACCCACCCACCCACCTCCACGTCACGTCTTGCAAATTTTTGAAGCCCTCCCCCCCCCCCCCACCTCCCCCTGCAGAGTGCCAACTTTTTTCACACCAGATTGCCTTTCTATAGTAAATTGCCATCAGTCCCCAGAGTGCCGCTCCTCCCATTGGGTATAGGGAATTCTAATACAATTACTATAAATCTCGAAATTTGATTGGTTAATCAATAAAATTTGCGACAGTAAGATCGGCGTAACCTGTTGGAAATTTTGTGTTGTCAAAAACTATTTCAGGAAAAGCAAGATGTATTCGTGGGCGTTCTATTTCCGTTCCATTTGGAGTCATTGCATACCGTATCCAAGGTAAACAAACGCTGTGAACGCGTTGACTTTCTGTAAAAAAAAACAACATTTTCTATCTTTCTTGTAATTAACTGTAATTAATATGGATGAAGTTGGAAAGTTTAATATTAACGCGGAAGAGATTTGGCAGAGATTGATTAGTAATGAAATGAGAGTTGAAAAAACTGATTCCGACAGGCTTAACGGTAACCGTGTGGAACCAGTCAGTGATATTATAATTTATAAACAGCAATTTTTCGCATGATGAAGAATTTATGGATGCTATATGCGAAATAGGTCCAGGGTCGTGACAGGGCTTAAATTCATGAAGTAGATAGTTGTTCAGTGAGTTGCTTACTTGTGTGGTAGACCAATCAAGATTTTCAAAATGCAGCCTCAAGGCTGCATGTTGAAAATATTGATTGGTCTTGACCGAAAAACTATATTTGTTTTATTTAGGGGTTCAACGACACTTTCAGCAGCAAGGGTCACCTCGTGTCGGACAGTTTTACGGGTGGAAGAAGCCGGAGTAACCGGGAAGACCCGCTGAGCAACCTGACTCCCCGGTGTACTAACTCCGCACAAGCAGGGTTAGCAATGGGTGAAGACAAGGTCACCATCGACGTGCAGTACGCCTTAGTACACAGAGGCACCATGCCCGCCAGTGAGCAATAGTGATTATGTGCCTAACCTAAGGACACAACCCAGTTGCATCTGGCGGGGATCGAACCGTGGACCTTTCGGTTCAAAGTCCAGGTCCGTACCACTGAGCAACCGCTCTCCCTCAAGTAACGAATATGGACTTTTCCATTGCTTCCTTTGAACTGACATAGAATATACCATAGAATATACGACCCATTTTCATAGGGTTAATCAGCAGCTGGACAGCTGGGTTACATCTTTGTGGAAGTGCTTTCTTATCTTAATACTATTAATACTAAAACAAGCTTAAAATGACGGCCATTCGGTTCACTTCTCTTTCCGTTCGAACAATTATGCATGCATTTTGCAGGTGTTGGAAATGAAATGGCGTCATAAAATAAATCTTGCCTATAGACTTTTCGCAATAAAACTCATTACGAAGGATCAATTACGAAAAACGAAACTGATCGAGAGGACGGATTATAATGATTTGCCCGAAACGTAACAAGTTGTCAAGTAGAAGCGTAATTGAAATCAATCAAAAAGCCATAGTGTTGGGTTTATAATGAGCTATTTTCATGGATCGCATCATCTGGGATTTTAACTCCAATTTGATTTAAAATTAATGACAAAAATAAAATGGATGAGTCGAAGGTTTATGACTGCAAAAGAGGACACTTACTTATCACGTAACCCATTCCAGTATGCGGACGAGTTGCTCTCAGATGCTGACCGTTCGTCCAGTAGCCGTTTGTTTTGCATCCTCTTCCAGACGTATGGAGCGTTTTCATGCCCATTCACGTGTGTGTGAACAACGGACATGGTTGCAGCAACGATGTATACAGATTATCATGATAGTGTGCATGTCCTGTGATGTGTATCAGATTCGAGGTGGTGTCCAGAATGGGATCTCAACGAGCCGGCTTTGCCGGCGAGTTGTGATCCCATTCTGGACACCACCGAGAATCTGATGCAAATCACAGGATCTGCACATTATCATGATAATTCATTTATCTAACAATTCTGTCACATGAACATATCAAATCTTAAATTATTAGTTCAGTTTTGGGACATAACAAA
Organism: Pictodentalium vernedei; assembly: GCA_031216915.1. Lineage (NCBI taxonomy): Eukaryota > Metazoa > Mollusca > Scaphopoda > Dentaliida > Dentaliidae > Pictodentalium > Pictodentalium vernedei. Next base: position 855,961,222 of record CM062297.1, read on the forward strand.
CAGTAAAAAAAAACATATTTTATGGAACAATATTGTCATGCACTTTAACAAACAATGAGTAACGCGGTCGCCGCAAATTTTCAAACTGGCGTTGTAAAATTAATCACTCTAAATGTCACTTCCTACGATGATACGCTTGAATTTACAAGTGTGCAATATTTGATTGTACAGTTTCTATTTATTGTGGAGGTGGGGGTATCATTTGCTATTAATAGATCTGTCGCTAATTATGAGGAATTGTGTTTGGTTTTGTAAGCTGATCACCTGAGTCGATCACTGATACGCATATAGAATGCATTCATACGCATGTTATGATAGCCCGTCGCGTTCCCGGAAAAGAGTCGTCTATATGATAAGGAATCAGAATAAGTCGTCTATATGATACGGAATCGGAACACATTATGTGATACATACAGCTTCTCGTAGTTTTCAGGCCAAAATCTATATGATTATTCGATAAGTAGAGATTATTAATTCGTTAGTTTCATATCGGCTAAGATATCAGCCCGTCGTAACTTTATATCCGTCGAAAGCTGATGTGAAGTTGTCGAGGGCTGATATCTCGGACGATATGGTACTTATCAAGTAATAACCCCTTTAATTGTTAAATCAATTAAATAATTACAAGGGTTCGCTGTGGCTCAGTAGGTAGAGGTGCAGGCTGCAAGCCGAGAGGTCCTCGGTTCGAATCTCACCCGCGGCAACCACGTTGGATCCTTGGGCAACACACTTCACCCACATTGCCCACGTGGGGGCACAGTGACGTTGTGTACTAAGGCGTACTGCACGTTGATGGTGCACTTGTCTTCAACCAATGCTAACCCTGCTGGTGTGGTGTTAGTATGTTGGGGAGCCTGACAGTTGCTCGCCGTTGCTCGATGGTACTCTCCGGCTTCCTCCACACTGTCCCAAATGAGGTGACCTTGGCTGTCGAAAGGGTCGTTAAGCCCAAATAAAATAAAATAAATAATTACAAGCTGTCCTCAGATCTGTTACAATTGTCTGACAGTGTTATTGTTTCTCGCGCTTCTTACAAAGACAGATCTTTCTTCTACTAGCTTAGCTATCCGAACATTGCGGCTTCCCCATCTAGGGAAGCCACGACTTTCGGATAGCTAAATTATCTCTTCTCTCACTTCGACGAATCTCCTTTTAACGACTTAGAATCTTAGATTACGTTGAAGTTTGTGTACAACTATTTTCCGAGAGAAGGTGGATCACTGACGACGTCTTTCGCATGTTGCTGAAACTGCCCGATCTGTTCTCGTCAACGCGACTTAATACGAACCAATGTTTGTTGACTGTTTCATTAATCTGTATGTGTGAGAAACTATATTTTGTTGCTTCGACAGACATGAAGCTAGAAACTCAAAGTTTTCTGACATGATGGGATGAGAGTTAATATTTCCGATTGTGTTCCTACAGTTAAAACTAGAAGTCCTGCCCTGACATGCGCACAAATAGCACGTCGATCTGCGCGTTAATCTATGCGTTAGGACCATAGTAAGGATATCATAGTCTGTACTAACAGCCTGTGCACAAGCAATGTTTCAGCCAAAGGACCTCCGGATAACCCGGAGGTCCATTGGCAGAAAGATTGCCTGTGTTTGCTATGTGTAACCAGGAGAATCTGCCGTGCTTTGGATGCCATTCGATATGGCAATAGATAAGCGCACAGTTCATGACAGGACTTCTAGTTTTAACTGTATGTCGTTAACCGTCGATACGACCTTGAAACCTAACTCAGTATACTCCTTTAGAACAATAATAACAAAACAAGTCGTAAACACGTTTTTTTATTGTTATTTTAAAACATCACTTTTGTTTAAGGAGAGTAATTCGTTAAAATAATAATAATATTCCAAATTATTTCGAGTACACACTAAAATCAATGACAATTATGGTTTCGCCAAATAATCAACCTTATTAAAGTTAGCGGCTGGCTGAGAAAAAGAAGGTAGTCCATCAACCAACCATTTTTCAAATGGACAACAATAATTCTGAAGTACATGGCCCTGGAGTGTGGGGGGTGGGGTCAACTCCCCCCTCCCGCGCTCCTCCGAAAGCTTCCAACCCATGTATGTGCTTCAATGTGGAATCTCCTCTCCAATCGTATTGTTTTAAAGGCAATTCATCCTTCCAACATTGCAGACTGTACGTTTTAAAATCTGTTGGGATAAACAAACTAACCCAATCTTGCGAGGAAGATTCAGTCCTTGAGATGAAGATAGTTTTATACTTTCATTTATCGACACCCAGTGGATATAATTCACGAAATGCTTACTTCAACCCGTTTTCTCTTCCAGTATAATGTCAGTAGACACAGCCACATGTTTTTCAATCTGCAACAATCTCGTACTTGCATTTCTTTTGAATGCGTTTTAAATTGCGATGATTTTGTTACATCTGAATTATGATCTACAAACCATACTAGAGTAGAAAATAATTAAATTAGATGTTTTAGTTATTAAATTTAGGATAGAACATCAATCACCATCCAAGCACTCTGCCGCCTCACGAAAATACATTGAAGAAAACAAGGAAAGCATGCAGATTACTCAAATACCTTTACTTGAACTCTTTGCATGCTACTGGCTGATATTCTTGTCTATGACAGGGTTCCTCTTGCCACCTAAAACCTAAATAAGAATGAATAATTTGGGCACAATTAATCAAATTCTCTTCCAGTAAGTTTTATGAATTTTGTCACCATTGATTTATTGAGTTAAATTAAGATATTTTTTTATCTTCACAGCAACCATGCCTAGATTTGATGACAACTATCCTGAAAATACACCACAGGTTAAACGTTATGGCATTTATTCATTTATTTATTGGTGTTTAAGGTCACATACTTATGCGCAATGGCTAATCGTGACCTTGACAGCTTTACCGATTGAGGAAGCCGGAGTACCCGGAGAGAACCACTTTGCATCGACGAGCAACTGTCAACGCCTCAACATTCTAACTCTGTTCAAGCTCCGCTCAAGCAGGGTTACAGCAGTTGAAGACATATGCACCATTGAGGTGTAGTACGCCTTAGTACACGGCGTTATCGTGCCCCCATGTAGGCCCAAAGACACAACTCGGGTCGTTCCAGACGGTGATCGGACTCGGAACCTTTAGCATAGAAGTCCAACAGACTACTATTGAGCCACCGCGCTCCTGGTCAAGGTATTAACAAACCATATATGATACGCACCTCCAAGCGTTACGATAATCTAATGAATTTCAAATTTTAATCACATTTTGCAATTTTTTATGTAATGTGATGTCTCTAACGTCAGCCTCACTGTAGGTCCAGTTTCGAATTTAAATTTTCGGGTGTCAAGATCGATTGGAAATGGAGATGTGAATATGAATAAATGGTTATTTTTTGTTTTCGTCTGTCGATAGCAGTCAAGCTATTAATCACGCCTTGCATTGGGCGATGGACAATTTATCCATTCCACGCAATAAGTGTGCGTCAGTACAAGAGGTAACAATACCGATCTCCACCCAGATGGAAATTAGGCATAGCGAATTGACTATATTAACTTCGCCGGGAACGCGAGATAAAGCAAAGGGATGCTGTCTCAATTTAGAAATTTTCCTTACAGCTCAAAGAAAACAATAATTATTATGTCCTTCACAGAAGAACCGCTCAACCGTCTTTTGTGGAATTTCTGTTTGCTATTTATGAAAGCTGGGAAGATTGAGGAGAACGTGTCCACATCAGTGCCCGCTGTCAAGGTCATAGCTAAAAGTTGCAATTTTCTTGTTTAAAAGTGTAAATATTTTCGATAATATTTCTGACTGGGTTAAATATAAAATGTAAAGATAGGTATATGACGGACCCCGAAGACCGATTTGTCATTTAAAACAGGTCAGCAATAACTCAAACTCTGGTAATTAAGCTTGAAATTATATGTCCATTATGGCGCATTTGTTGAACGCCACATGGGCTATCTGATAACTGATCAGAGGAACATTCTCCTGCAAATCGTTATCCATGTAATTATGGCCAGTTAATAGCTAATTATTGGGAAACAGTGCATCACACATGTTCTGGACACACACCCATATTACGCATCTATCCTGTCTCCGAAATGTCAAGAGATACCAAAGAGCTAGTCTTTCAAAGAAACTTAAAAGCGAGTATGAAATTAAAATAGATCCAAGCGGCCAAGTTCAATAGAGGCTATAAACTGAGAATTAATGTTCTGGCTTTCTAAATAAAAATCGGGGGATTTCTCGAAAAAGTCATTCCAGCCAATTCCAGTCTGATGGTGTGTAAGGCTGTGGGTCGTTGCGTGTAGATGGGGGTGTTCCATGCTATAGGTTAGAGGAGGTGCCACATCGGCGCTCATATTTAGAATAGGAGCAGTGGCGGGTCAAGTCGGTTGCCGCATATGAGAATAGGATCAGAAACACGAAGTACGAGCTCAGTGAGCTATTTGCATTTAGGTAAACGGCATTACCTGTTATAGAAGGCAAGCCATACATAGGCGTAGCAGGCTTCGCCTGTATGAACATTATCCTGAGACAAACGTAAGGGGGAGTTTAACACCTTTGGTAGCGACTGCTTGTATGAAAAGCGTCAAATAAAATGACAATAAGCTAGTGGCCGTGCGACGGCAGTGAAAGGGGTGAAGTGAAGAGGCGGCCAAGGAGGAAATACCAGCGAAAAGGCGAAAAAACAGCGGCATCAGAGAATGTGGGCCCGCAAGTGACTCAAAAACTGTGGGTAGGGGGTAATTGACGTTTTGTGTTCTCATTCTTTTAGATTCCATGTAAGTCCTAACTTATCATTTTTATTTTCAATCTATGTATTAAAGTTGTTGTTTTCAGTGGACCCCTGTTGATTTCAGCTTTTTTAGGAAAGGTTATTAACCCCTTCAGGATAAGAACCAACACAAGTGAAACGGGCGGGTTCGTCACGGTGACACATACATTCACGCACGGATTCAGGCAACACTCTTTGAGTTTTGGCTGAATACGCGGCGTGAATCTAGTTCTTCCAGCAACGACAAAGCCCGGTTTCCGACACTCGCTGAAGGGAAACATTGGAAGTACAGCGAGAGCCTGTGTTGGTGATGGGTGTCAGAACGAGAATTTGAGTAGAGTGACCCAAACGTAGTCTTACTTGCCGAGAGGGTTTTAGTGTTTTAGAGGCAGGTATTGGGCTAAGTGAACCCAAAAGTAGTTTTATTTGGCGAGCGGCCATTTGCACAGTAGAATTACCTTTGGCGCGTGGTTAACACCACTTCACCACGAGTGGTGAACATTTGGTACACCAAGCGACTCTAAGTATATTTTACTTATACCATGATCGTCAGATTAATAAGCGTTTAAACGTTGAATAAATCAATATTCACACGGGGGATCCCGTTTTTGTTTACATGAGCATCAGAGGACGATACTTCCGCTGGCAATTTTGTCGCTGAAACGAAACAAAAAATGAAATAATAACATTCTATATATATATTTCGAGTTATGGATGCTTTTTTTAACACGAGCCAATGTATTTTTGTTATTTTTTGGTATCTTATGAGGTAAACTTATTTAAAAACGTAATAAATAATTGCCTGTTTCATTTCACTTGTTGAACTCGCAGTTAACACCACTTCACCACTCGTGGTAAACATTTGGTACACAAAGCTTCAATGTGTATATTCTATATTATTACCACTTTATAGGGTGCTCCTTGGTTTATTAAAATGATTTGAGGTGGACGATAAGACTCAATAACAGCCCGCAAAAATAGCGTTAATAATGAAAACGGCCCGCTAGCCTAGAATTGTGGGTAATTTATGTTCCGGAAAAATAACACTAATGTGCTCGAAATTTTGTTGTCCATTTATTCCAGCAAAACGGATTAAACCATGATATATTTCGGACTATTAACTTCATTTAGGATTTAAAAGTGGTGGTGAGTATTGATACGATAAATAATCTCATTTTGTAAATAACGGCGTGAGTTTGTAGTTAAAGCGCTTCAGCCAAATTCCAGTAATCCTATTTTCGAGTCATCCAAATAAATTGTACTCAACTTTGAACTTTGCCCCTTGTTTGTAAATAAACAGACGACAATCTGATTCTTCTATTTCTAAATTAAAAATGTCTCAGTGGCTTGAAATGGCGTTCTTCTATTTCTAAATCAAAAATGTCTGCAGTGGCTTGAAATGGCGTTCTTTGGTAAGTGGTAATAATAGTAATAACATATTCCTTTTCGGGCGTCATGGTACATTAACGGCCCTGGAAAAATGATTAACAGCCCTCGGGACCATTAACGGCCCTCGACTTCGTCTCGGGCCTTTAAATGGCCCTCGGGCTGTTAATCATTTTTCTAGGGCCATTAATGAAGCATAACGCCCTCAAAAGAACATGTTATTGTTATATTTACACCGTAGTTTTTACAATCGTACAAACTCTCAATCTACACATACGTATTATATTCAATGACGCCTCATCGGTTTGGGCTTCAAACCACATGTCAATAATTACTTCAAACCTGTGTGACAGGCGGATTGAGATAGAGCGACAAATAACAAGCTCCATTGCATCCGACCAAACATATTTGATCACTACTTGTATAGTAACCTTTGTAGGAAAGATCATGTAGTTTTGACACGATGTCATATTGGTCACACAAGACTCACACATTCCTTTTTGTTGGATGGTAATATACGATCAGAGTGTGTTCCTTGCTAACAGGCGTTGGTCAGTAGGACACATTCTTTTACATTATACTGATTTTAATCATGTCAGAGGGCAGTATTTCACAGTTGGATCTCTTATTACTATTAAAACTACTACTCTTTTAGACATTTTATTTCACTAATTTCCTAATTTTTATCCATCATTTTACTTCGCAACTGACTCTGACATGTTTGACTTTCTACAGCTTTCTCGCCACGATATAGCCTTAGCTGCTGAAGTAGAGTTAAACACCAATAAATATATAAATTAATATAAGCTGTTTGGGAAAATCAAATCACAAAGCGGAATATTCCGAAACGAAATCAACGTAGTGTCAGATACGGAACCTCCTTGAACTCTTCGTCTATCATCAGATCTCTTGTACACAGGAGATCTGATGAAAGAAGAAGAGCCCAGGAGGAAGCACTTGGTAGGGGCTTGACACACTTCGAAGATTCGAATATTTTCCGTATCAGCGTGAATCGAATTCGAATCATTGAGACTATTTCGAATCGAATCGAATGGAATTTCGAAGCCTCTACCCCACAGCACCACAAAAACAAACATTAACTCTAATGATGCCTGGAGGTTAGCCTGAAATGCAAAACCACTGCATAAATATGATTTTGACGTAACGACTAAATTCGGTGATATATATAGAATAAACGTATAGTGTTTTAAGTAAAAAAAAATATTATACGAATACGATTAAGAATGAAACCGACAAGCCTCTGGCGAGTCGGTTTCTTTCTTAATTCTACGAGTAGAATAAATTTTTTTTCTTGAAAACACTATACTTTTATTTTGTTTATCCCATAAATCTTCTACAGGGCAGTCGCGGTAAAATCGTGCTATAATTCGCTACAAAACATAACGAGAAGTGAGAAGCACATTGGTCCAATTCGCTCGATCAGCAAAATTGGCAAAAATAAACAAGGCGCAGTAATACATTTCTGTCTAAAAATAATCCCTCTACAAACTTGAGCTAAGCTTGCAAAAATATTTTATTATATAAGCAGTGTGTGGTGTTTTCTACTGGCATTGTGTAATACTTTCAAAAATATTTAAAGAAATCAACAATCGAACTATTAATTATGTCAAACAAATGTGGTAGAGGCCAGAGGTCAACAAGGCCGTCGCTACTAGGGGAATAAATTCTTTCAGTGTTAAACCTATGGGGAAAATTTATCACCTGACTAGGTGAATAAAGCAAAAATTTATCCAAGTATCCAAGGCCTTTATTGTTCAAATAAACCGTCATTTAGGGGATAAATTCCGTACTCACATACATCTGTTCCTGTGACTGTTGTCTCTTTTCTATCGCAAATGAAACATTGTAGACAAAACACTGCGTAAAATTTGTAAAATGAGAAGAACAGACGTTATTTATTACCTTATCGGGACGCTAACATTGCATCTGGCATGCCGTGGCGCCTTTACATTTCGAGTCGTTGAAGCAACGGGAGATTTAGCAACAAAAAAACTCCCAAAGAGCTGTTATATATTTCGCTCTCCCGTCGCGTCGAATTCAAGTAACTGAATTCGACGCGACGGTAGTACAACGTATATAATCATTGAATAGAATAGAATAATTTATTTAAGAATATACCAAAACAATTACATGTTCATAAAAAATACATCATAAATACAAAACATAGAGGTACATTGTTGGGAGACAGCATAGCCGATTGACTGTCTTCCTGCTGCCCCCTGGGAAACATGAATAAACTACACTATAATGGAGTAGATGCTCTGAGGGACGTTGACCACAGTTGCCACCACCCAAGGCTCATCAGATAATTTAAATGATTGTTAGGACGAACTCGCTTAGACATTTGAAGGGTTTAAGGGAATAAATTTGAGGTCTTTTGGATGAGATAGCAAATGATTTTTTCAACAGAATCAGAGAAGCATAAAGGGGTATCAACTCTTCTGTTAATCAGTTAGGTTGCCTCTACGTACTGTAGTCTCTTTTATGCATATTAACTGAAGACTTAAACCCCGAACTTTAGTTATTGAATGAAAGCAGACGCACATCAGACGAATCTTCGTGTCAGCCAGACGAATTTAATTCCCAAACTTGAATTAGATCCACTTTGGTTATAGTCATCTATAACTAACAGGGATCTAATTCGAATTCGGGAATTGTTTTTCTTACTTGCTTTGGGACGTGGGCAGGGAGGCAGCCAACTAAGCTATGCAGACACTGCTCGGCAATTTTCTTTTAAGACAGCATGAGCTTGTTACCCCGTTAAAATACTATAAATTACAAACAAATATGCCTGTATATGCAGGTTAAACTGTATAAACGTTATCATATGAAAGACAATCTCCAAATGAATCCAGAGCGACGATGCAGCGTCCATATAAATAAAATTAAGCCTTAGTATAATGTATTGCTATACGTGTACATAGTTGAAATATATGTATATATATCACATAAGATTTGTGTGTAGACACAAACATTGTGAGTTGAGGTCGTGCGTCAATTGAACTTGACGCGTCGGTAGTGCGTCCATACATGTATGTATCAAATGAAGATTTGACGGATTTCAGACGAATTTAATTCAGTTGAATTCGACGCTGTGTTTTTTGCCCATATGTACAGAATTTGAAAGTGATACTTTGGGTGATACTCCACTCCGCGGGTGTTTTAGTTACAATCCACTTTCCACGTACTGTAAGTGCTATGGTTCCATTATAGACAAAGGAAGGATTGACAAAACATCATAGATTAGGAATTGTACTAGTAATCTCTAAGATATTTGTTAATATTATTATTGATATTTAGCAAATCGATCACGGACCAAGATTATTGCAATTAGTCTGAATATATGTATGGCAACAAAAACTCTGCATGTCTTTATTATTTCTAATCTTCTTTGTCGAAGGGTATTTAATTTAATAACATTTTGGTATCAGTGGCGGCGCCAGAAATTTTTTTGTGGGGGGGGGGGGAAACTAGGGGGGCAGACTCCCGTGAAGGGGGGCAAATACGTAAAGGATCATATCATTACTTTGTTATGAGGTAGTCCAAACTTGGACCCAAAGTCCGTAATATACTCTTTTGGTTTGGTACGTCCTGTGGACGTACCAAACCAAAAAATTATATTACGGACTTTGGGTCCAAGATCCGACTAAATGTAAAGGTAATTAGCGGTCCTCCTTTCAAAAAATCCTGGATCCGCGTCTGGTGGGTCTGTGCGTGAGAGAGAGAGAGAGAGAGAGAGAGAGAGAGAGAGAGAGAGAGAGAGAGAGAAACTTGGCTCATAACTTAATTATAACTTATAAGTATCTGCATCCGAGTCTTTAAATCTCTACTGCATGGATGTGTTCATCAGCTAGCCTGAGGCTTTGGGCTAAGTGTGTATGGGATTAAAAACAGAGAGGGGTGTGTGTGTGTGAGAGAGAGAGTGACTGAATGTGTTTGTGTGTGAGGGTGGATGGAAATGCATGCGAGATGGTTGGGGGCAACTGGGGGGGGGGGGGGGGGCAAAGCCTTCGTTGGGGGGGGGGGGGGGGCAAATGCCCCCCATGCCCCCCCCCCCCCGTAGCGCCGCTACTGTTTGGTATATTATTAGTATACCGACCGATACACTGAATGATAAGTTTGCGGTACATTTAATGGTCTGCTAGTGATCACTGGTGGATTATGCAACGACGTAAACCGTTAACTCGCAAAAACAGTGTAGGCTTAGTATGCATAACCTTAGTGTGTAACCTTTAAAGTTTTGTGTGTATAATGTGTGCTCTATGGACACAATTTCACATCTTACATGCTTTTCATGAAACAATATTTGAATTCTTCTCTATCGGGACATTTCCAGTAATTGAAATAATATTAAACGTTCGGGACTACAGTTAAAAAATCAGGACATCTTGAAAATTGAACTGTGGGTAAATAAATAATGACGATACACCGATATTTTTGCAATTACACCAATATTCAATCGATACTGGCTTGAATACCGGTATATATCGGTTTATTGATATACCGTGCAGCCCTGGGGGTCATAAACCTGGGTACCACGAATCTCATATTTCGAATCGAATCGAATATCGAATATCGAATCGAATCAGTCCAAGGATTTCGAATAGAATCGAATCTCCAATCAAATCTCACCAAATTTCCAAGTTGTAGATAAATACTGTACTTGACTTCAGCCGTTGAGAAAAGAACAAATTGTCAGCCTCCAGTTCAAGTATTTTATTCAAAAGCGACCTGTCTGTTTGGGCCAGTCAATAAAAAAATGCGGAACATTTAAAAAAATGAATTAAGTAGTTTTTAAAACCGAACCTCCCTGAACAGTTCAAGAGGGGACACTTGGTAGGATTTTGTGAACATCTCGACGAGTTGAAGATTTCCGAATCAGCACAACTAGATTCGAATCGAAACGAATCATCGGGATGATTTCCAATCGAATGGCTCTGCAAACAACGTAAACTTGAGGAGGGATGGGGGGGGGGGGGGGGGGGGAGATATGGCAATCACTGTTAAACCTCTCTTCCATGCCGTGGTATTTAAAGTTTTAAAGCTGTTAGAGCATAATAAACTTAATTCATTTTATTTATACCACGATTACCTTTTCTACTATATATAAAAAGTTTATGACATAAATTTTAGCTTTACACGCCAACCGTGGTGAACACGCCAGTGATGGGATTTCACTAGTTAAAATGCAGACCTCCAGCGGAACTACATCCGAGTTGACCTTTGGTTACCGCGCTCTGAATGCAAACTTGTCTAAATTTATCGCTCGTCGCCTCGCAAAGAGTGAAATGAAAGCGGCAATTATTCATTACGTTTTAAATGAGTTTATATCAGACGATACCAAATATTTGCAAACATGAGTTGTCTCCTGTTAATAAAACACCCATAACAGGAAATAGTATGCTATTATGTTCTCAAAATGAAAAAGGCCCCGTAATTTGCGCGTTTCCTTTTCCATTTCGTTTCGGTGATAAAATTGACAGCGGAAACACCGCCCCTTGTGCTCATGTAAAAAAAAAATGATTCGCACGTATGCACGTCTGCTGCTCATTAAAAGAAAACATAATAGCGACTCTTAATAATCGGACGATCATGGTATAAATAAAATATACCCAAAGTAGCTTGGTGTACCAAATGTTCACCACTCGTGGTGAACATTTGGTACACCAAGCTACTATGGGTATATTCTATATCCATAGATTACCTGACAGACGTGAAATCTGACTCACCTGTGTCGTGTCGGGGATTTTATGGAAGATGACGCATTGAAATAAGAAAGCATAAATCCTTTGAGACCTTCCACAATTATATTTTTGGGTCCACATTTTGGTGCCAAATATTGTATTTTAGGTGCAGAATGACTTTTAGTGCAACAGGTACCATTGCCAAACGACAGCATGAACACTGCATACCGTGCGGGGTAGTTTCTGTGGGTGGCGAAAAGTGGAAAACCCGGATAGAACCATCAAGTAATGGAGAGTAACTATCGAACTTCCTAACTTATCATCTCTGCACAAGCACGGTTGGCATCAGTTGAATCTGTGTGTGTCATTATTCATGTATAGTACAGGACAGCACATCCTACTGCCGTTCAGTACAGTACAGTACAGTATAGTTCAGTACAGTACAGTTGTAGTCCACGCGTGGGCAGCGTTTACCAGGTAATAAATGTCAACATTTGGTACACCAAGCTACTTTGGATATATTCGATATATATTATATGCTTAGTTTGATGTCATACAAATAACTGTATACATATCCATCTCTAACAAATCACCAGTCTGGGTTGTGAAAAGGCGCTGTTAAAAAAAACTCGTGAGAAAGTTCTCAGTCTTAACGTAATCAATCTCCGAATCAGCTTGTAAAGGATAAGGTAGCGTATTTTTTATTTTGTAAAGCATGTCTGTACAGACACCCATATCAGGGGGCACTATATTATCGGCAAGAACACCGACATCCATGGCAGGCCCCCACCCCCATAACCATCATAAATTTCAATAGTTTTAAATCCGAAGGTATAAATTCCAATAGTATAGTAGGGAATTCAAATAAATCAATTATGTCAATTGCTGTCATGTTTTCAACTTTTCCGACCAGTCGATTTGAACTTTCAACCCATGATTACAGTTTTTCCTACTGCGATCGGCGATCGGTTTCGGTTACCGGCTTTAGGTATTCGCTGTGCTCGGATTTATCGCCTAAAATTTGAAAAGTTGAAACATCGGTGATCTAAATTCCGAAACTAGGGAATTCAGTAATATCAATTCAGTTTGCTCTTGTCATATTTTTATCTTCCCGAGCCCAAGTGATTATCCAATTTTCAATCAAATTCTCCGTATTTCTTATCAGCTGGCAAAATTTTCCGAAATGTCGAATCGAATCTGTTACTGGTCTGGTGTTTCGAATTCTTCGTTCCATTTCCCTTAGAATGGCCAAGCTACACAAGAATTATAGACTGATAGCTATTCAGCCAATATCTACTCCTTCCAACTAACTGGCAGTCAGTTGGAAGGAGTGGATATTGGCTGAATAGCCAATAATAATAATAATAATAATAATAATAATAATAATAATAATAATAATAATAATAATAATAATAATAATAATTGTATTTTATATACCACATATATCACAATACTGAAAGGTTGAATGGAACTGTACAAATATAGTGGTGGAATGTTTCACAATATAATAGGTCCGTGGCTATCTGATAATAGGATTAATGACAACACTGTTTAAAAAGATAGGCTTTCAACCTGGATTTAAATAAAAATTGTCTGTGCAGACTTCACATAGCCGGGCAACCTCTTGAAAGTCTAGCAGCACAGTAGACAAATGAACGACCTCCATATGAGGACAGTGAAAAAGTACTTTCCTCGAGGTGATTCTAGTCAGAGGATCGTAAAGTACACCCGGTTGGTACCCAGTCAGTTGGCCTCAAATAAAGGATGGGCTTAGACCATCCGTGCGTGCCTTTTAAGTGAAAAGCATATATAATATTGAATTGTACTCTTGCTGAAATTAGTAGCAAATTTAGAGCATTTAGCACAGGAGTTACATGATCGCGTTATTTAGTGAGAGCGACAACAGGGCTGCTGTATTTAGGATATGCAGGGACCGATCGGGACTATTTAAAATACGCTCTAGCCTCGGAGCCTTTTTTTCAATTCATGCGCCAGATTTCAATTTACGGAGTCACACTGCTGTTTGTAACACACACTGCAAGTATGTAATAGCTCTCATCATTTTCATTTAGTACACTATAGCAAACATTAATCTTCACTGTGGTTTCTGATCAAGTCTTGGCTGCCTATTTAGGCAGCCAAGACTTGATCAGAAACCACAGTGAAGATTAATGCTTGGTAATTAAGACTTGAAGTATTAACTTAAGCACTCTACAACAATGATAATTGATAATCACATATATAATACATGTAAGAGTGTCTCTCTCGATTATCCATCGAAAGAATATCAAAATATGATCTGAGAAGTTACGTGCCAACTGAGAAGCCTATTTCTGAGATTTAAGAGCCAGGTCCTGATGTTTCAGAACCAAATACGCACTGGCGCATGCCCAGGTCGGTCCCTGATATGCTGTAACATGTTTCCCGGGAAGACCATACGGCAAAGCGTGGCAGTAGCCCAGTCTTGAAGTGATAAAAGCATGGACAAGGCATTCTACTGAAGCAAGTAAGCAGATTGACAAACTTTAGTTATATGTAAGTTCATTGTTAATATTGATTTAGTTAAACATCCAAGTGTCTCACTGTAATTGGTTGTTTATTCACAGTGTCCCCACCTTGAAACGAGAAAGCATGTCTGATGCCGCTTATGTTTGAAGGAAAACACGATGAATTCTGTTTTGTCGTCATTCAACTTCAGTTTGTTCACTGTCATGCACGATCTAATATCATTGACACAATTTTCAAGACACTTGAACGTTTTGCTAATATCAAGGGAGCTGTCACTCTATAGTGCTTGTGTGGTCTGGTCGGTATAAGGGAAAACTGATGGACCTACCTGAGGAAATGCTTATTTCTTGTGGATAAAATGACTAGATTTCAGACAAACTGAGGCCTCAGAACACATCTCAGGTGTTCAAATATTTTAAAAAAATTCCCTCGGGGACGCCCCCCCCCCCGATCCCCAGCATCGAGATTAAGGTACCCCTACTCGAACTATCCACCCCGGCACGGGTCCGCGTCCCTCAGGACATGCCTACGATTAGAATCTAATTGATCACCTGATGATCATCTGATGGAAAGGAGATAACCGTATGATCTGAGGCTTATTTCTTACTTTGTTGGCACCAAACGAATCCGAATCTAATGAACCTGGAATTAAATAGCTCCAATCAAGATATATACGTTTCCGAGGTGAGGTTAAGGTAATTTCCAAAATGGCGCCCATGTATATTCCATATATACCTAAAATCGGTTGCCTATTATATGTTCTATTATTCCTAAATCCAATTTTCTTGGAATCTAATGCATCAATTACAACCTAAACTTTAAATAAATATTCACAATATGTGGGTACACATGTTGTTTTTTAGATTAGGTCAAGGATAGTGTTCACCCGATCATCGGAATCGGCTACCACAATCGGCCGATTGTGGGCAATCGGATGATAAGTGCAACGGCTACTGGAACATCGGTTCAACCGATTGTTGCCGAGCATTTTGTGATGATTCATAAACCACAATTTATTATCTTCTGCAGTTGTTCAGTTGTTAATGTAAAATGATGTCAAAGATACCATTCAATAAAGTTGAAAAACCACTAGGATATGTATTCTTTATCTCTCGAGACATCCCCTTTTCGGGATATACAAGTTAAACAACAGGAAAAGCTTACAATTGAGAGTACTTGCGGCAATCGCCAGTTCATTCCGGAAAAGTGAAGGTTGCACTCCACTGACTCAGGTCGCAGTAAAGGTTACCAGTTACGCGCACTTGGGTGGTAAACGTGGCTCTCTGAGAGCCACGTTTACCGCCCAAGTGTGCGCGAATGGCCATTTTACTGGACCTGAGTAAACGGAGTTTATCACTGTGGTATATGTTCAATTTAATGTAGAACTTTATCGAGTAGTGAACGGACTGTAAACACTGTAAAATATGTTCAATTTAATGTCGCTTCGTGAACCTCGGCTTGTCTAGTAGTCAGGGTATTGCAATCGGAATCGACCTATTGTGAGCGCAAATAACCAGTAATCGGGCAGCAGTCATTTTTGGTAATCGGTTGAACACTAGTCAAGGACACCACTGAAATGGCGACTAGTAAATAAAACAAATAATAAACGTAAATAAAAAAAAAATAAGAAATTACTGATAACTAACGTTGTGCCTACAGTTTCACATGATTGGAGATATTTTAGTCTGATTGATTTCCTGGTGCGAAAAAGCAGAAATAATAGATCATCCGATTATCTCCATTAAATCAAAAGATATATGATCAAATAAACATATTTTAGTGGACATTTTATTTTTTCTTATTTAAAGGTCAAAATATCATATTTCACTTTGCCAACAGTGATTTTTGTATCCTGCAGGTCCAAATTACCCAAAAGACAGTTGGCAAAAGTACAGTCTCCATGGGACCAGATTATTTTTCTAGCCCGAACCACACTTGCAATGAAGATTCTTTAAATGACCAAGACAAAATGTTTTTGTCTCAAAAACATAGCTTATGACCCCTCATGGAAACGGTCCCAAAGTGAGATTATAAGCTATGATTTTGTGACAATAATTAAAAAATGATACTTAAATGACGATTTTTTGTAAAAGAAATGGTGGTCGGATCTGGCTGTTTCATAAGGTGAAGGGTTACGATACAATCTCGTTGACAATTCACAGTTTTTGTTATGGATTTCACCCTTTTCAGAAGAAAATGACAATCGTTTCGCGATCAGTAAAATGAGCCCTGGAAGGAAGTAATGCGCATCATGAAGCTAAATGTTATCGATATCTTGATTTTAGAATTTCTAATCAGGTTTGAAACGTCTGATCCACTCAAAGTGTGCAAAAATCAATCCACATGCCGGCTTTTAATGGCAAGAAAAATAATCATCCAAATTGGCTTTTTAATTTGCAACCCAGCTTTCACAGTACACGCCGGTTTCAATTTACTTTTATATCATCAACTCCGTGAATATATCTTGACAGCAAAAGTTGATAGTAAATTTATAGAAAATGTATGAAATTCCATCATTCATGTGTGAGAAATTGTTAAACTATAAACTTTTCCGTGAAAATAAGAAAAAAGCTATAAATTTCCTTCTTTGTGTTTTATGAGCTGCATTCTGGAAGATTTTCATCCTCTGTGTATAAGCTGAGAAGTGGAAGAGCTGCGAAAATAAAGGAAGTTCTCTGCGAAACCGCAGTTGCAACAACTCCATCTCCAACGTGCTCACCATTGCCCTGTAGTTTAACTTTAAAATGCCATCTTGCATAACCCTCTAGCAGAAACGACTAAATCCACTCGGCAACATAATTGTTGAACCATTACACATTTACTCAAGCAGGGCTATTTTACACGAGCTCCCCTTTCGATAATGCTTCTAACACAATGATATGTTGACGTTGTTGCAATTTGGAAGCAGTTCTGAGTCATGGTTATTATTTCAGTTAAAAAATGCCCGAGTAGTGTCGGACGGCACTATGGGACCGTATGGGACTTTACTATGGAAAAGAAAATCCTATAATAATTTCCCTATATTCAAAAGGTGTGGGGAGGGGGGGATTGGGGGGGGGGGGGGGGGGCGGCACTCTGTGGACTAATGGGAATTTACTATATTATCCCTTTAAGACTTTAATTATCCTGACGTTCAAACGTCACTGGAAATTCAGTTTCTTCAACCTTTTTTTCAAAACGCGACGTGAAACGTCGGAAAGTACAAATAACAAGATATTTTTTTTACATTAGTGATTGTCTGTTTGAGGGCTAGATTATTTAGGTGGTCTGAATTTGTTATTCAAAACTTGTTTTATTACAAATTATTGGAGAGTGCCCAGAGGCACTCTCCAATAATTTGTAATAAAACAAATTTATATAAACAAAATATTTTTTGTGTTTGACTGAATATGAAATATAAGCAAGGAAAGTGCTGGCTTTTGCTCTGGTATCTTCATTTTTTAAAGCCGTGATAGTGGCTTCTAGTACTCAACCAGTTAAGAAGTCTGGACAGCAGGATTATATTAGTATTTTAAGCTGCGTTAACATTTGGCTCTACGGTTGTCACTGAACACTATTCTGGAGAAAATAGAAATTGAAGTTAAAACTTCAAAAAAATCGAAAAAAATAACCGCAAAGTGTCAACGCGCTGTTTGAATTCGTACGTCATAAGACTTACAAAGGTATCAAAGGGTCAAAGGCACTTTGGCGAAAAAAAATTGGCCCCCTGGTGTATCTTTGATCAACGTTGGATCAAAAATACGCCAGAGTACAGGGAGGGGGGTACTAAAAATTTGCAAGACGTGACGTCTTATTTTTTATTCGGGTCCGTTTTACACTTACCCACCCACTACGTGCAAATTTCTACTACCGTTCTCAGACACCCACCCCCCACTCTCCCATTAAAATCCAAAATAAACTTATAAACTTAGTAGGCACAGCTGTCTTTAGGGGGTTTTCATAGTGTTCTTAAACTGGTACCACCAATTTAAACCTCTGTGGGCTGCTGTGGATCCTAGTCTACAAATGACAAGCTGTTCATTATCATGCTTGGCCAGAGCAGGTGTACATATACGGGAACAAATTTTCATTTGAATTGTTCCCAAAATATTGTCTGCACATTTTTCTATATTTCGAACAAGACACCCACCCCCTACTAACGTGTGACATATTTCCCAGATTAAGCCCAACATTCTCACATATAAAGCCTCCTGATGTTGTATTTATGCTAAGAGTGTGATGTACAACATCATCTTTAAGGTTTGAAACACAAATGATGGTATATATTAGCTGATATATTGATATATTTTTAATAAATTCCAAAAATTGCACAAGGTGGAAATGCACATTTTTGGCGCATCAAGAGACCCACCCACCCACCTCCACGTCACGTCTTGCAAATTTTTGGTGCCCACCCCCCTCCCCCTGCAGAGTGCTAACTCTTTTCACACCAGAATGCCTTCCTATAGTAAATTGCCATTAGTCCCCAGAGTGCCGCCTCCTCCCATTGGGTATAGGGAACTCTCATACAATTACTATAAATCTCGAAATTTGACTGGTTAATCAATAAAATTTGCGACAGTAAGATCGGCGTAACCTGTTGGAAATTCTGTGTTGTCAAAAACTATTTCAGGAAAGGCAAGATGTATTCGTGGGCGTTCTATTTCCGTTCCATTTGGAGTCATTGTCTACCGTATCCAAGGTAAACAAACGCTGTCAACGCGTTGACTTTCTGTAAAAAAAAACTTTTCTATCTTTCTTGTAATTAACTGTAATTAATATGGATGAAGTTGGAAAGTTTAATATTAACGCGGAAGAGGTTTGGCAGAGATTGATTAGTAATGAAATGAGAGTTGAAAAAACTGATTCCGACAGGCTTAACGGTAACCGTGTGGAACCAGTCAGTGATATTATAATTTATAAACAGCAATTTTTCGCACGATGAAGAATTTATGGACGCTATGTGCGAAATAGGTCCAGCCTCGTGACAGGGCTTAAATTGATGAAGTAGATAGTTGTTCAGTGAGTTGCTTACTTATTTTTTTTATTTATTGGGGTTCAACGACATTTTCAACAGCAAGGGTCACCTCGTGTCGGGCAGTTTTACGGGTGGAAGAAGCCGGAGTAGCCGGGAAGACCTGCTGAGCAACCTGACTCTCCGGTGTACTAACTCCGCACAAGCAGGGTTAGCAATGGGTGAAGACAAGGTCACCATCGACGTGCAGTACGCCTTAGTACACAGAGGCACCATGCCCGCCAGTGAGCAATAGTGATTATGTGCGTAACCTAAGGACACAACCCAGTTGCATCTGGCGGGGATCGAACCGTGGACCTTTCGGTTCAAAGTCCAGGTCCGTACCACTGAGCAACCGTTCTCCCCCAAGTAACGAATATGGACTTTTCCATTGCGTCCTTTGAACTGACATAGAATATACCATAGAATATACCACCCATTTTCATAGGGTTAATCAGCAGCTGGACAGCTGGGTTACATCTTTGTGGAAGTGCTTTCTTATCTTAATACTATTAATACTAAAACAAGCTTAAAATGACGGCCATTCGGTTCACTTCTCTTTCCGTTCGAACAATTATGCATGCATTTTGCAGGTGTTGGAAATGAAATGGCGTCATAAAATAAATCTCGCCTATAGACTTTTCGCAATAAAACTCATTACGGAGGATCAATTACGAAAAACGAAACTGATCGAGAGGACGGATTATAATGATTTGCCCGAAACGTAACAAGTTGTCAAGTAGAAGCGTAATTGAAATCAATCAAAAAGCCATAGTGTTGGGTTTATAATGAGCTATTTTCATGGATCGCATCATCTGGGATTTTAACTCCAATTTGATTTAAAATTAATGACAAAAATAAAATGGATGAGTCGAAGGTTTATGACTGCAAAAGAGGACACTTACTTATCACGTAACCCATTCCAGTATGCGGACGAGTTGCTCTCAGATGTTGACCGTTCGCCCAGTAGCCGTTTGTTTTGCATCCACTTCCAGACGTATGAAGCGTTTTCTTGCACACTCACGTGTGTGCCGGGGTGAAGCCAACGGACGTGG
Organism: Pictodentalium vernedei; assembly: GCA_031216915.1. Classification (NCBI taxonomy): domain Eukaryota; kingdom Metazoa; phylum Mollusca; class Scaphopoda; order Dentaliida; family Dentaliidae; genus Pictodentalium; species Pictodentalium vernedei. The sequence continues at coordinate 855,981,634 of CM062297.1, forward strand.
TTGCAGCAACGATATATACAGATTATCATGATAATGTACATGTACTGTGATGTGTATCAGATTCGATGTAGTGTCCAGAATGGGATCTCAACGAGCCGGCTTTGCCGGCGAGTTGTGATCCCATTCTGGACACCACCGAGAATCTGTTGCAAATCACAAGATCTGCACATTATCATTATAATTCATTTATCTAACAATTCTGTCACATAAACATATCAAATCTTAAATTATTAATACAGTTTTGGGACATAAAAAACAGTTCAAAAAACTATATTTAATGGAACAATATTGTTGTGCACTTTAACAAACAATGAGTAACGCGGTCACCGCAAATTTTCAAACTGCCGTTGTAAAATTATTCACTCTAAATGTCACTTCTTATGATGATACGCTTGAATTTACAAGTATGCAATATTTAATTGTACAGTTTCTATTTATTGTGGAGGTGGGGGTAGCATTTGCTTTTAATAGATCTGTCGCTAATTATGAGGAATTGTGTTTGGTTTTGTATGCTGATCAGCTGAGTCGATCACTGATACGCATATAGAATGCATTCATACACCTGTTATGATAGCCCGTCGTGTTCCCGGAAATGAGTAGTCTATATGATAAGGAATCAGAATAAGTCGTCTATATGATACGAAATCGGAACACATTATGTGATACGTACCGCTTCTCGTAGTTTTCAGGCCAAAATCTATATGATTGTTCGATAAATAGAGATTATTAATTCGTTAGTTTCATATCGGCTAAGATATCAGCCCGTCGTAACTTTATATCAGTCGAAAGCTGATGTGAAGTTGTCGAGGGCTGATTTATTTATTTATTTAGTGGTGTTTAAGGTCACATACTTATGCACAATGGCTAATCGTGACCGTGACAGTTTTACGGGTGGAGGAAGCCGGAGTACCCGGAGAGAACCACCGAGCAACGACGAGCAGCTGTCAGCTCTCCAACATCGTAACTCTGAACTCTGCACCGCAGCACAGGCAGGGTTAGATTGGTTGAAGACATGCGCACCATCGACGTGCATTACGCCTCAGTACACAGCGTCATCGTGCCCCCATGTAGGCAATCGGGGGTCGAGGGCTGATATCTCGGTCGATATGGTACTTATCAAGTAATAATCCCTTTAACCCTTTACCTAATCTGAAAAGCAGACGACACTTGCAAAAAAAATTCTTGAATAACTAATTTTTTTCATTTTTTGTTTCAAAAACATAGGTTATGACCCCTCGTTGGAACGAGCTCGACGAGCTCGTTCCAACGAGGGGTCATAACCTATGTTTTTGAGACAAAAAATGAAAATATTTTGAAAATTAAATGGCGATTTTTGAGAATAGCGCTGGCCGGTTTTGGCCGTTACGTTGGGTAAAGGGTTAATTGTTAAATCAATTAAATAATTACAAGGGTTCGCTGTGGCTCAGTAGGTGGAAGTTCAGGCTGCAAGCCGAGAGGTCCTCGGTTCGAATCTCACCCGCGGCAACCACGTTGGATCCTTGGGCAACACACTTCACCCACATTGCCCACGTGGGGGCACAGTGGCGTGGTGTACTAAGGCGTACTGCACGTTGATGGTGCACTTGTCTTCAACCAATGCTAACCCTGCTGGTGTGGAGTTAGTATGTTGGGGAGCCTGACAGTTGCTCGCCGTTGCTCGATGGTGCTCTCCGGCTTCCTCCACACGTAAAACTGTCCCAAATGAGGTGACCTTGGCTGTCGAAAGGGTCGTTAAGCCCAAATAAAATAAAATATATAATTACAAGCTGCTCTCAGATCTGTTACAGTTGTCTGACAGTGTTATTGTTCCTCGCGCTTCTTATAAAGACCGATCTTTCTTCTGCTAGCTTAGCTATCCGAACATTGCGGCTTCCCCATCTGGGGAAGCCACGACTTTCGGATAGCTAAACTATCTCCTCTCACTTCGACGAATCTCCTTTTAACGACTTAGAATCTTAGATTACGTTGAAGTTTGCGTACAACTATTTTCTTTTTTTCCTGTTAACGAGAGAAGGTAGATCACTGACGACGTCTTTCGCATATTGCTGAAATTGCCCGATCTGTTCTCGTCAACGCGACTGAATACGAATCAATGTTTGTTGACTGTTTCATTAATCTGTATGTGTCAGAAACTATATTTTGTTGCTTCGACAGACATGAAGCTAGAAACTCAAAGTTTTCTGACATGATGGGATGAGAGTTAATATTTCCGATTGTGTTCCTACAGTTAAAACTAGAAGTTCTGCCCTGACATGCGCACAAATAGCACGTCGATCTGCGCGTTAATCTATGCGTTAGTACAATAGTACGGATATAATATTCTGTACATATAGCCTGTGCACAAGCAATGTTTCAGCCAAAGGACCTCCGGATAACCCGGAGGTCCATTGGCAGAAAGATTGCCTGTGTTTGCTATGTGTAACCAGGAGAACCTGCCGTGCTTTGGATGCCATTCGATATGGCAATAGATAAGCGCACAGTTCATGACAGGACTTCTAGTTTTAACTGTATGTCGTTAATCGTCGATACGACCTTGAAACCTAACTCAGTATACTCCTTTAGAACAATAATAACAAAACAAGTCGTAAACACGTTTTTTATTGTTATTTTAAAACATCACTTTTGTTTAAGGAGAGTAATTCGTTAAAATAATAATAATATTCCAAATTATTTCGAGTACACACTAAAATCAATGACAATTATGGTTTCGCCAAATAATCAACCTTATTAAAGTTAGCGGCTGGCTGAGAAAAAGAAGGTAGTCCATCAACCAACCATTTTTCAAATGGACAACAATAATTCTGAAGTACATGGTCCTGGAGTGTGTGTGGGGGGGGGGGGGGGGGGTCAACTCCCCCCCCTCCCGCGCTCCTCCGAAAGCTTCCAACCCATGTATGTGCTTCAATGCGGAATCTCCTCTCCAATCGTATTGTTTTAAAGGCAATTCATCCTTCCAACATTGCAGACTGTACGTTTTAAAATCTGTTGGGATAAACAAACTAACCCAATCTTATGAGGAAGATTCAGTCCTTGAGATGAAGATAGTTTTATACTTTCATTTATCGACACCCAGTGGATATAATTCACGAAATGCTTACTTCAACCTGTTTTCTCTTCTAGTATAATGTTAGTAGACACAGCCACATGTTTTTCAATCTGCAACAATCTCGTACTTGCATTTCTTTTGAATGCGTTTTAAATTGCGATGATTTTGTTACATCTGAATTATGATCTACAAACCATACTAGAGTAGAAAATAATTAAATTAGATGTTTTAGTTATTAAATTTAGGATAGAACATCAATCACCATCCAAGCACTCTGCCGCCTCACGAAAATACATTGAAGAAAACAAGGAAAGCATGCATATTATACAAATACTTTTACTTGAACTCTTTGCATGCGGCTGGCTGATATTCTTTGTCCAGGACAGGGTTCCTCTTGCCACCTAAAACCTAAATAAGAATAATTTGGGCACAATTAATCAAATTCTCTTCCAGTAAGTTTTATGAATTTTGTCACCATTGATTTATTGAGTTAAATTAAGATATTTTTTTATCTTCACAGCAACCATGCCTAGATTTGATGAAAACTATCCTGAAAATACACGCCTCAATATTCTAACTCTCTTCAAGCTCCGCTCAAGCAGGGTTACATGCAGCGGTTGAAGACATGTGCACCATTGAGGTGCAGTACGCCTTACTACACGGCGTCATCGTGCCCCCATGTAGGCCCAATGACACAACTCGCGTCGTTCCAGACGATGATCGAACTCGGAACCTTTAGCATAGAAGTCCAACAGACTACTATTGAGCCACCGCGCTCCTGGTTAAGGTATTAACAAACCATATATGATACGCACCTACAAGCGTTACGATAATCTAATGAATTTCAAATTTTAATCACATTTTGCAATTTTTTATGTAATGTGATGTCTCTAACGTCAGCCTCACTGTAGGTCCAGTTTCGAATTTAAATTTTCGGGTGTCAAGATCGATTCGAAATGGAGATGTGAATATGAATAAATGGTTATTTTTTGTTTTCGTCTGTCGATAGCAGGCAAGCTATTAATCACGCCTTGCATTGGGCGATGGACAATTTATCCATTCCACGCAATAAGTGTGCGTCAGTACAAGAGGTAACAATACCGATCTCCACCCAGATGGAAATTAGGCATAGTGAACTGACTATATTAACTTCGCCGGGAACGCGAGATAAAGCAAAGGGATGCTGTCTCAATTTAGAAATTTCCCTTACAGCTCAAACAAAACAATAATTATTATGTCCTTCACAGAAGAACCGCTCAACCGTCTTTTGTGGAATTTCTGTTTGCTATTTATGAAAGCTGGGAAGATTGAGGGGAACGTGTCCACATCAGTGCCCGTTGTCAAGGTCATAGCTAAAAGTAGCAATTTTCTTGTTTAAAAGCGTAAATATTTTCGATAATATTTCTGACTGGGTTAAATATAAAACGTGAAGATAGGTATATGACGGACCCCGAAGACCGATTTGTCGTTTAAACAGGTCAGCAACAACTCAAACTCTGGTAATTAAGCTTGAAATTTAATGTCCATTATGGCGCATTTGTTGAACGCCACATGGGCTATCTGATAACTGATCAGAGGAACATTCGCCTGCAAATCGTTATCCATGTAATTATGGCCAGTTAATAGCTAATTATTGGGAAACAGTGCATCACACATGTTCTGGACACACATCCATATTGCGCATCTATCCTGTCTCCGAAATGTCAAGAGATACCAAAGAGCTAGTCTTTCAAAGAAACTTAAAAGCGAGTATGAAATTAAAATAGATCCAAGCGGCCAAGTTCAATAGAGGCTATAAACTGAGAATTAATGTTCTGGCTTTCTAAATAAAAATCGGGGGATTTCTCGAAAAAGTCATTCCAGCCAATTCCAGTCTGATGGTGTGTAAGGCTGTGTGTCGTTGCGTGTAGGTGGGGATGTTCCATGCTATAGGTTAGAGGAGGTGCCGCATCGGCGCTCATATTTAGAATAGGAGCAGTCGCGGGTCAAGTCGGTTGCCGCATATGAGAATAGGATCAGAAACACGAAGTACGAGCTCAGTGAGCTATTTGCATTTAGGTAAACGGCATTACCTATTATAGAAGGCAAGCCATACATAGGCGTAGCAGGCTTCGCCTGTATGAACATTATCCTGAGACTAACGTAAGGGGGGGGGGGGGGGGTGTAACACCTTTGGTAGCGACTGCTTGTGTGAAAAGCGTCAAATAAAATGACAATAAGCTAGTGGCCGTGCGACGGCAGTGAAAGGGGTGAAGTGAAGAGGCGACCAAGGAGGAAATACCAGCGAAAGGGGGAAAAAACCGCGACATCAGAGAATGCGGCCTGCAAGTGACTCAAAAACTGTGGGTAGGGGGTGATTGACGTTTTGTGTTCTCATTCTTTTAGATTCCCTGTAAGTCGCAACTTATCATTTTTATTTTCAATCTATGTATTAAAGTTGTTGTTTTCAGTGGACCCCTGTTGATTTCAGCTTTTTTAGGAAAGGTTATTAACCCCTTCAGGATAAGAACCAACACAAGTGAAACGGGCGGGTTCGTCACGGTGACACATACATTCACGCACGGATTCAGGCAACACTCTTTGAGTTTTGGCTGAATACGCGGCGTGAATCTATTTCTTCCAGCAACGACAAAGCCCGGTTTCCGACACTCGCTGAAAGGAAACATTGGAAGTACAGCGAGAGGCTGTGTTGGTGATGGGTGTCAGAACGAGAATTTGAGTAGAGTGACCCAAACGTAGTCTTACTTGCCGAGAGGCTTTTAGTGTTTTAGAGGAAGGTATTGGGCTAAGTAAACCCAAAAGTAGTTTTATTTGGCGAGCGGCCATTTGCACAGTAGAATTACCTTTGGCGCGTGGTTAACACCACTTCACCACGAGTGGTGAACATTTGGTACACCAAGCGACTCTGAACATATTTTATTTATACCATGATCGTCAGATTAATAAGAGTTTAAACGTTGAATAAATCAATATTCACACGGGGGATTCCGTTTTTGTTTACATGAGCATCGGAGGACGATACTTCCGCTGGCAATTTTGTCGTTGAAACGAAACAGAAAATGAAATAATAACATTCTATATTTATTTCGAGTTATGGATGCTTTTTTTAACACGAGCCAATTTATTTTTGTTATTTTTTGGTATCTTATGAGGTAAACTTATTTAAAAACGTAATAAATAATTGCCTGTTTCATTTCACTTGTTGAACTCGCAGTTAACACCACTTCACCGCTCGTGGTGAACATTTGGTACACAAAGCTTCAATGTGTATATTCTATATTTTTACCACTTTATAGGGTACTCCTTGGTTTATTAAAATGATCTGAGGTGGACGATAAGACTCAATAACAGCTCGCAAAAATAGTGTTAATAATGAAAACGGCCCGCTAGCCTAGAATTGTGGGTAATTTATGTTCCGGAAAAATAACACTAATGTGCTCGAAATTTTGTTGTCCATTTATTCCATCAAAACGGATTAAACCATGATATATTTCGGACTATTAACTTCATTTAGGATTTAAAAGTGGTGGTGAGTATTGATACGATAAATAATCTCATTTTGTAAATAACGGCGTGAGTTTGTAGTTAAAGCGCTTCAGCCAAATTCCAGTAATCCTATTTTCGAGTCATCCAAATAAATTGTACTCAACTTTGAACTTTGCCCTTTGTTTGTAAATAAACAGACGACAATCTGATTCTTCTGTTTCTAAATTAAAAATGTCTCAGTGGCTTGAAATGGCGTTCTTCTATTTCTAAATCAAAGATGTCTGCAGTGGCTTGAAATGGCGTTCTTTGGTGAGTGGTAATAATAGTAATAACATATTCCTTTTCGGGCGTCATGGTACATTAACGGCCCTCGAAAAATGATTAACAGCCCTCGGGACCATTAACGGCCCTCGACTTCGTCTCGGGCCTTTAAATGGCCCTCGGGCTGTTAATCATTTTTCTAGCGCCATTAATGAACCATAACTCCCTCAAAAGAACATGTTATTGTTATATTTACACCGTAGTTTTTACAATCGTACAAACTATCAATCTACACATACGTATTATATTCAATGACGCCTCATCGGTTTGGGCTTTAAACCATATGTCAATAATTACTTCAAACCTGTGTGACAGGCGGATTGAGATGGAGCGACAAATAACAAGCTCCATTGCACCCGACCAAACATATTTGATCACTACTTGTATAGTAACCTTTGTAGGAAAGATCATGTAGTTTTGACACGATGTCATATTGGTCACACAAGACTCACACATTCCTTTTTGTTGGATGGAAATATACGACTAGAGTGTGTTCCTTGCTAACAGGCGTTGGTCAGTAGAACACATCTTTTTATATTATACTGATTTTAATCTTGTCAGAGGGCAGTATTTCACAGTTGGATCTCTTATCACTATTAAAACTACTACTCTTTTAGACATTTTATTTCACTAATTTACTAATTTTTATCCATCATTTTACTTCGCAACTGACACTGACATGTTTGACTTTCTACAGATTTCTCGCCACGATATAGCCTTAACTGCTGAAGTAGCGTTAAACACCAATAAATATATAAATGAATATAAGCTGTTTGGGAAAATCAAATCACAAAGCGGAATATTCCGAAACGAAATCAACGTAGTGTCAGATACGGAACCTCCTTGAACTCTTCGTCTATCATCAGATCTCCTGTACACAGGAGATCTGATGAAAGAAGAAGAGCCCAGGAGGAAGCACTTGGTAGGGGCTTGACACACTTCGAAGATTCGAATATTTTCCGTATCAGCGTGAATCGAATTCGAATCATTGAGACTATTTCGAATCGAATCGAATGGAATTTCGAAGCCTCTACCCCACTGCACCACAAAAACAAACATTAACTGTAATGATGCCTGGAGGTTAGCCTGAAATGCAAAACCACTGCATAAATATGATTTTGACGTAACGACCAAATTCGGTGATATATATAGAATAAACGTATAGTGTTTTAAGTAAAAAAAAATATTATACGAATAGGATTAAGAATGAAACCGACAAGCCTCTGGCGAGTCGGTTTCATTCTTAATTCTACGAGTAGAATAAATTTTTTTCTTGAAAACACTATACTTTTATTTTGTTTATCCCATAAATCTTCTACAGGGCGGTCGCGGTAAAATCGTGCTATAATTCGCTACAAAACATAACGAGAAGTGAGGAGCACATTGGTCCAATTCGCTCGATCAGCAAAATTGGCAAAAATAAACAAGGCGCAGTAATACATTTCTGTCTAAAAATAATTCCTCTACAAACTTGAGCTAAGCTTGCAAAACTATTTTATTATATAAGCAGTGGGTGGTGCTTTCGACTGGCATTGTGTAATACTTTCAAAAATATTTAAAGAAATCAACAATCGAACTATTAATTATGCTAGACAAATGTGGTAGAGGCCAGAGGTCAACAAGTCCGTCGCTACTTGGGGAATAAATTCTTTCAGTGTTAAATCTATGGGGAAAATTTATCACCCTACTAGGTGAATAAAGCAAAGATTTATCCAAGGCCTTTATTGTTCAAATAAACCGTCATTTATGGGATAAATTCCGTACTCACATACAACTGTTCCTGTGACTGTTGTCTCTTTTCTATCGCAAATGAAACATTGTAGACAAAACACTGCGTAAAATTTGTAAAATGAGAAGAACAGACCTTATTTATTACCTTATCGGGACGCTAACATTGCATCTGGCATGCCGTGGCGCCTTCACATTTCGAGTCGTTGAAGCAACGAGAGATTTAGCAACAAAAACCTCCCAAAGAGCTGTTATATATTTCGCTCTCCCGTCGCGTCGAATTCAAGTAACTGAATTCGACGCGACGGTAGTGCAACGTATATAATCATTGAATAGAATAGAATAGAATAGAATAGAATAGAATAGAATAGAATAGAATAGAATAGAATAATTTATTTAAGAATATACCAAAACAATTACATGTTCATAAAAAATACATCATAAATACAAAACATAGAGGTACATTGTTGGGAGACAGCATAGCCGATTGACTGTCTTCCTGCTGCCCCCTGGAAACATGAATAAACTACACTATAATGGAGTAGATGCTCTGAGGGACGTTGACCACAGTTCCCACCACCCAAGGCTCATCAGATAATTTAAATGATTGTTAGGACGACCTCGCTTAGACATTTGAAGGGTTTAAGGGAATAAATTTGAGGTCTTTTGGATGAGATAACAAATGATTTTTTCAACAGAATCAGAGAAGCATAAAGGGGTATCAACTCTTCTGTTAATCAGTTAGGTTGCCACTACGTAGTGTAGTCTGTGTTATGCATATTAACTGAAGACTTATACCCCGAACTTTAGTTATTGAATGCAAGTAGACGCACATCAGACGAATCTTCGTGTCAGCCAGACGAATCTAATTCCCAAACTTGAATTAGATCCACTTTGGTTATAGTCATCTATAACCAACAGGGATCTAATTCGAATTCGGGAATTGTTTTTCTTACTTGGTTTGGGACGTGGGCAGGGAGGCAGCCAACTAAGCTATGAAGACACTACTCGGCAATTTTCTTTTAAGACAGCATGTGCTTGTTACCCCGTTAAAATACTATAAATTACAAACAAATATGCCTGTTTATGCAGGTTAAACTATATAAACGTTATCATATGAAAGACAATCTCCAAATGAATCCAGAGCGACGATGCAGCGTCCATATAAATAAAATTAAGCCGTAGTATAATGTATTGCTATACGTGTACATAGTTGAAATATATGTATATATATCACATAAGATTTGTGTGTAGACACAAACATTGTGAGTTGAGGTCGTGCGTCAATTGAACTTGACGCGTCGGTAGTGCGTCCATACATGTATGTATCAAATGAAGATTTGACGGATTTCAGACGAATTTAATTCAGTTGAATTCGACGCTACGGTAGAGCGACGTATATAATAGGCATCAGTTGCATTGACACGCAACGCAGACAGTTATGATCACAAAAGCGGTATTTTTCGTAGAGGCACGGCGACCCAGTGGTTACGGTATTAAACTTCAAACCGATCACCACCAGGAGTAACTGCGTTATGTTCTTGGGCAAGACAATTAGTCCCTATTGTTCACGTATGGGAACGGTGGTAGGGCTGTACAGTATATCGATAAACCGATATATCTTACCTCCTACAAGTATCTGGGAATTTCATTGGTTCAAAGACGTCACATGTAGACTGCATATAAAACCATATACTGCCTGTCGACATCAATATACGCTGACAGCTATGGGTAATCTCCCCTTTGTTAATTTATTATTCAAAATGGCGGCAGCCGATAAACCCTTCAAGTTGAAAGATTGAGTGTTGGAATCCCACGTTTGGTCTGAAGTGCAGGTTGGGCAACTTACAAGGCTTCATATTCTGTGGATGTGTGTCATGTTACCCTCGAAATGAAACTGTTTGGTATGTATGATATTGCCTTGTTAAAATTTATGGGAGAGTGCCTGTAGGCACACTCTCCCATAAATTGTAACAAGGCAAAGACACTTGAGAACACATTTTGAGAATTCTTTCATTTAATTCGCTGTTGTTATTAGTTTTGTGCATCGATGCAGCAGTCGGTAAGATATATTCGTTACACAGTTTGTTGGTGGCCTAATATGGTATATATGGTATATATGGCTTCGCTCTCGTCCAAAATGAAATTAACTGACACCATATATACCATATTAGGCCACCAACAAACTGTGTAATTAATCATATACCGGTATTCAAACCAATATCGATTGAATACCGGTGTAATTACAAAAATATCGGTTTATTGTCATTATTTATTTACCCACAATTTAATTTTCAAGATGTCCTGATTTTTATATGTAGCCCCGAATGAATAATATTATCCATTTACCCAGGGAATCGTCCGCATGCGCCGGCGTAATATACAAATTCTGCAGTTTAAAAAATAATTTTCAAAAATTTCAACAAAGCTGTATCATGTGACCCCTCATTGGAACGAGCTAGCTGAGCTCGTTCCAATGAGGGGTCACATGATATTATTTAGTAGAAATTTTTGGAAAAATCTGATAAACTCTTATTTAAAATAATAAATTTTAATATGTCGCCTGTGTTGGGTGAAGATGTTTCGAACCGCATCATCAAGGTATGCTGATTCGTTCCAACGATGATGCCTCAAGTCTCGATTGTGGTACTTATGTTCAGATATCTGAACAGTTTTCGATATACCGGTGTACCGCGATATTTTCTTGAATACCGATACTGGTATTCAGTTTTGAATATCGTGCAGCCCTAAACGTTGGCGCTGTGTACTAGGGCGTACCGCACGTCAGTGGTGCACCCGCCCTCAACCAATGCTAACATTGCTTGTGTGCAGTTAGTACGTTGGGGAGTCTGACAGTTGCTCGCCGTTACTCAAAGGTTCTCTTCGGGTACTATGGCTTTCTCCACCCGTAAAACTGTCCGACACGAGGTGATCCTTGCTGTCGAAAGTGGCGTTAAACCCCAATAAAATAAAATAAATAAATAGAGCTGAGTGGTATTGAAACTTCAAGTTGAGTATTGGTATTTTTATGATGATTTACCTCGGTGTCGGTGAGGTTTTCGGTATCGACAACATACCGTAACCGATACAAATATCGACTAATATGTTTGGTATACTGCCAAGCTGTAAGTCAGCTTCCTGCAGTTGTCGACTCTGAAAGCTCATACTCAACTTATAGACTCGAGAGGATAAGACAGGTTGGTGTAACAAATTAGGACTGTATTATTTAACAAAATGACGGAAATGACACATTCACTCGCCAACAGTCATTTGATCTAACAGTAAAGCTTTATTGTTATATTAACCCTTTACCTAACGTAACGGCCCAAAACGGCCAGCGCTGTTCTCAAACCTCGCCAATTAATTTTCATTTTTTTCATTTTTTTGTCTCTAAAACATAGAGTATGACCCCCATTGGAACGAGCTATGTTTATGAGACAAAAAATGAAAATAATAGTTATTCAAGAATTTTTTTTGCAAGTGTCGTCTGCTTTTCATGTTAGGTAAAGGATCAAATAATTGCAAAATGTTCTGCTTTTCTGCCATCATTTTCTAAGCTCATGTCGGGAATATGTTTCAATACGGAAACTTTCATATTTAAGAATTGCTCGGTACGGTAACTCGGTTTTGGCGCGATACAGATTCTGAACGATATTTACGGTATACCGACACGACCGACACAAATGGGTCGAGATTTCCTAAATGAAGCGCCGCGATATGACGCTCGAATGATGAAAGGCAAAGAAAAATAGCATATCATATTCAACGTTCTTGAACTTCTTCGCCGGATGAGATTTCTTCTTCTACGGATGAGATTCTAGAGTGCTGTGGAGAAGAAAGCGAACGGAGAATTTCGACCGTATCGCGACTTTTTCCGGATTAGGTCGAAATTGTCTGCCCACTTTTGTGACAAAGGCACTGTACTTTTGAAAGTTTACTCTGAGAGGGTAGGGAGTACGGCGCCTCAGTGGGTAGAGCATTAAACTTTGAACAGAAAGGTCGACGATTAGATCTTGGTCAGAGCTATCTGCATCGTGTTCTTGCGAAAGACACTTAATCCTGATAGCCTTGGCAATACAGTTCTGCTGATGGCAAGTTTATTACCTGGTAAACGGATGCGTGGATATCACTGCCTACGCGTGGATTACAACCAGTCCACGGCAAGTGTACTGTAGGGCGTAATGCTTAGTGATATTGCACGTGGTCTCAACGACTGCTAACCCTGCTTTCGCCTGGTTGTTTATTTATTGGGGTTTAACGACACTTTCGACAGGCAGGTTCACCTGTTGTACAGGTGGACGAAGCCGGAGTATCCGGGAAGAGCCACCGACAATCGGCGAGCAACTGTCAGGCACCCCAACATAATAACTCCACAATGCAGGGTTAGCATTGGTTGAAGACAAGTGCATCATCGACGTGCAGTACACCTTAGTACACAACGCCACTGTGCCCCACGTGGGAAATGGGGGTGAAGTGTCCTGCCCAAGGATACAACGCGGTTACCGCATGTGAGATTCAAACCGAGGACCTCTCGACCTGCAGCCTGTACCTCTACCTACTGAACCACTTGCGTCTGGTTAGTAAGGTGGAGAACTTGGCGGTTGCTCGGTGATTTTCTCCGGGTACTCAGGTCTCCTCCACCCCAAAAATGCCCCTCCCACACGATTTGACCACGAGTGTTAGAACTACCGTTAAATCTCAATAACAAAGACCATTTGAGAGGGTTACATTTTAAAATGGCATTCATTATTTTCATTCGCTGTTACCACATACTTATTATTTAAAAAAACAGCACACACTGCATTTTTTCTTTGATACTCTCTGTCGCTTCATCGAAAGAAAATAGCCTATCCCGTAGAAAGATGGAAAACTATTCACTTGCTTGAATGTTTACAAAATGCCGCAGCGAAAATCAAACGTAATTAATAAAGGCCTTCGCGCGTGAGTTATTTTGTCAGGTCGGGTGAAATGATTTATGGACCGTTAAACGAGTATTGGGAATTCAAACAGGAAATTAAAATCGTTATAATAAATGCACGCGCACACAATACTATTCTGAGAACATGTTGCTGCTGTTATGAATGAAAATAATCATTAGACTGTGCCGTCCACTTAAGATGAAGAGTTGGTCAGATTTCCAGGTCTGTGTTTGATTGAAGTACAATGTTCACAACTGACTGCTCACTGTATTATGATTGTTTTAATGAAATTGTGATGAGATTTTCCTCATCCATTTCCGACTTGATCGACATTTATTTAAGTTACACGCGCGACAAGCGCGGTACTATCAACAGCCACATGCAAGAGTGTGCGTGTATTAGCTGTGAGAAGTTACACGTGACTAAATATCCTTTTCCTTAAATGGAAGCCTGCACATGTAGAACGGCCGCCGTTGACTTCTCACTTTCCACGGATGGGCAATATTTCCACGGACGCAATACTATTAGTTTCAAAACACTAATTACAGGAATAATCATCAAAAATGTAATTAATGAAGCGCCGGGTACAACCCGGTGCTTCATTAATTAAAGTTTTGATGACCATGAATGTTATTACCTGGTAAACGAATGCGTGGACATCACTCGTGGATTACGACCACTATACAGCGACTGTACTGTAAACGAGAGAAGTGCATTATTCAAGACCACTTTTAATATGTCGTTGTCAGTATACCTACCGTTGCTGGAACCCATTTCCGTCTCTTTATTGTCTTCAAATTAGCCCACGAATGAAGATCTCGCCACGCATTTTACTATCGGACGTAACCCTGATACATCAGGGCTGCCAAAATACACTTTTGAGGGTTAAACTCTTTGATTTCAGCAGGCGGGGGTGGGGGGGGGGGGATATGCATATATAACGACTGACCTTAAGGTTTGTAGCGAGACAAGTCACCAATGAATGATGAGAATGCTTCTTAAGGTCACCTTTCCACCAGCTTTCCAACTAACCACAAAACGTGCAGATGACGGGCTCATAAATGTTTGTGTAGAGACATTTTCTAGGGGAAGATTTGTATCCCAAATGCGTCCGTAATATACCAATAAATGTTCTCCCAATGAAGTTAATTCTACAGCCTCACATTTTGTCACAGCCTGGGTGGAATTGTGGCGAATTTGGCCCGCCGATATTTGACGATAGAGCAAGACAATACCGCAATATCAGTTTTATCCGAATCCCTATTTTCCATGTAAGGACTGGTATTCGAGCAACGGCAGGCGCCTATTTTTAAGGATACGGCCGTAGCGATTGTATTCTTAAATGAAAACATCGCTGAATGTCAGAATTTACGATAACCTGAGGGAACTATCTTACTCCTCCCCTGATTTCCAATGTGTCCTATGTGACAGTAGGCTGCCAGTAGGCACATAGAACACATTGGAACTCAAGATACGAACTGTGCGTAAGTTCAATTATATTCAAATTCAAATCAATAAAAATGGCCGAAGTTATTAAAATTTTGTTTATTTTATCATTTAACGTCATTTAACTCGTTAACGCAGAATTATTTAACACGTTAACGTGTTAAGGAAAATTTTAACTCCTCCCAGCGCTGGTTGCCTCCTCGCGGGAGTGTGTATGCATTTCTAGTTTGGGAGTGTGGGGGACGGGGGAGCAGGCTTGCGAATACAAAGGGTGAGTCTCCTCGCCATAAATGTACACCCTTAGTCGGTGTTCATTTCAAGATCTCCCACCTGCATTGATGAGTCTCGTATGAACACCGTCATTTACATTTTCCATCCTGAGCATACTGCATGCGTATTTGTGTCTCAAATACTGTGAGACGTGAATTAGAAAATTGATTGTCAGCCATGTTCATCAAATAGTTGAAACGAAATAGCTTCCCTATTCTTTCCAGCATTTGATCCAGATCATCTACAGCTCTGCCCTGGATACTGTCAATGGTGCGATGGTTATGTAACCCTGTTATATACACCCCACATCATTAAGTATATTCCGCCATCCTCCACTCCATCCCCGGAGGTGGTCGCCGTAAACATTCTCTAAAACGTTCCAAGGTCTCGGTCAAATGGGATAAATAGCAGACCAGTCCCCAAACCAAGAAAGGGCGGGTAGTTTTTTTTCCCTGGATTAACAACAATGGCTGTGTTTTTTTTTCCTTGTTGCCATCATTCAACACCAATAACGACTGCACGTCATACATACACAGATGGCCTGAAGTAGACTATTCTTGCTAATGAGGGGGCCAACAACAGCAACAGTTATTCTACGATTAAGCGACAGACTCTACTTACGTCAAGATAGACAACAGGCAACACTGCCACATAACGAAAACCAACCCGAGGCAGATTATTCATGTCAAGGAGGGCACACTACCTTACCTACCAAACGGACAAGCAACAGTTAACAACAGACTTGCCAGAAAACCAACTCATAACCGAACCACCTTCATCATCTAGGAAAGACGCTAGAGGTTTCCGATTTGGGGGTTGTATGGTACTGAATTTCCAACTGGGGGGAGGGGGAAGCCCCCTTCCAGTCCCTCCCCGTAGTTGGAAATTCACTACGGAGAAAGATTTTGAAAATGAAGCCATGAGAGGGGGCATAAAATTGATTCTAGTGACTAAAATGCCAACACATTTATGATAGAAATATCAGGTTATTAATATATGGTATTCTTCTGGGAATTGAATATGTGCTAAACAAATGCTCAAGCTTAGAACTTTGAAATTCACACTGTCCTAACATTAAATCAGATCTTATGCAGGAATGATCAATTTTCGATGTTTCATCATTTTGTAACTGTGAATGATGGAATTACGGTCATGATTAGCCATTGTGCAAAAGGATGTGACCTTGAACACCAATAACTAACGAACTAACTAATGATGGAATTAACTCTGGATAACGATTTTACATGATGTGATTTTCTTGAAGTGCATTTCGAGGATTTTTTTATTACAATAAGTAAACGTACTATAGAAGTATCGTTCCGATTGATATCAATCATATTTATGAAGTTCGATATTACGTACACCGTTGTTGTAAATAGTAAGAGTTAGAATTTTTGCCGATTTGAAACCGAGTTGGAAATTTTGGGAAGTAAAGGAGGCATCAGCATCGCCAAAGAAGCTCTAAAATTTTCAGAAGGGTTCATAAGCATGTGCATATATATATATAATCACTTTAACCCTTTACCCAACGCAGACGATTTCAAAATTCATTATTTTAAATATCATTTTTTAAATTTAAAAAAAAAAATTCAACAAAATCATATCATGTGACCCCTCTTTGGAACGAGCTCGATGAGCTCGTTCCAAAGAGGGGTCACATGATATGGTTTTGTTGAACTTTTTCGAAAAATAATATTTTTTTAGCAGCTGTAGTTGCATATTAGGCGGGCGGATGCGGCGATTCGTTGGTTAAAGGGTTAAAATATATCACCCAGCGCTGCAGTGCAACCACCTATCGAAACTAATCACAGTTGGAATTTACACCGGTGGCACTCGGACATGCGTAGCGTTCCACTCATGGAAATGTATTAGAGTAACTACCTGTCAGGAATTTCACAAAAACACGTACCTGCATCTCCAGATAGCTGGAATGCCCAACTACTCGTGACTTGCCCTCCGAATTTCCAACTATAGGGAATTTGGGCCAGGATTGGGGAGGTGACTCCCCCACACCCCCCTGTCGCCACGTCCCTGTCATCATCACCTTCATCGTCATAATCATCATCATCTTCATCTCATCCCCCACACCACGCTGCATCTACAATCCAGCAACACCCGTTGGGTTGGACAAGGCTCTCTTCTCTTTTCAAACGCGAAACAGAAGACTAGAAGCAGACCCTGCTTGCTTATAACGGCCCTACAACTAAATATACGTGGCAGACCAGACTTGCCTGAAAAAAAATAATCAATACCCCAAAACACAGGAAATTAGGGCTTGAAGCAGACTATACTTGCTCATGACGGCCTGTCAGCTCGTGCACAACAAGCGGCAGACTTGACTTGCCTGAAGTTAGTAGCACGCTACGTCAGACAATCAGCGAACATCGCCAACAGGGTCTAAATGTGTTGAAATATCCCACAACGTCTTCGGCCCGCCGAAATCATTCTTATTCTATAGTCCGCAGGCTCTTTGCATTGACGCATTCTTGTCATTTGTTTCAAAAGTAGTTCTTCATTAGTGAGGGATGCACCTTATATCTACAAGTGACAAGCACTTTTTCTCGCGCCGCTAAAATAGTAGCAGTGCGATATGTGTAATAATTTCTGTGCCGCACCTCACACCTAACTGGGTTTTAATGCCAGGTAGGCCTGATGTATGGCGTAGAAATTATTATGTACATCATGGTGTTGATATTTTATTAGCACAAGGATATGAAGGCCCGAGGTGATACGTATAGCATAGCATGAACTAAAAGGAAAATAGGCACATCCATATTTCTGTTTGAGCTCGATGTATCTTTTCAGTCGTTAATGTAGAAGACATGGATATACTTTCATGATCTTGCGATGGATGAAGTTTTGAGGAGTAGGGTCCTGCGAATATTCAAGATTCGATTCGATATCGATACCATGCGTATGCTTCGAGATCGATCCCGAATCAGTCTCAGGATTCGATTTTTTCGAATCTCTCGTACTAACTTCAATTTGTTACATTTCCAACAAAAATAGGATAAAACTGTCATTAGAAAATTCATTCATGTAGGCTCAATTCCTATTTATTTGAGTAATTGACAATGTTTAATTGTTAGGTAAGGTGTGAATTTGGCCCAGAACATGGTCCATAGTTTTGGTTTTTGAAGGATTAACTTGTTACTATTCACGTTCTTAAGAACGTGAATAGTAACAAGTTAGGCCTTCAAAAACTAAAACTATGGACAATAAGCCTAGCTTTTTCAGCGACGGTGCTACAGATAATATTTAGTTATTGGTGTTTAAGGTGTTCACTCTGTCGCGTAAGGGTCATCATAGTGTTCCGTAACTTCCGTTTGATGCAATATGAAATAACTTGTCTTTTAAGATTCTATTCGGGATTCGATTCGATGTCGATATCAGAGACACGATTCGATTCGAGATTCGATTCGAAAAGAAATTTGTGATTCGCAGATCCCTATTGAGGAGTGCGATTAACATGCAAGTTACGTCTATTACTGTGCATCGTGTTACAATACTTGAAGTTATGAACTGTAATTTTAGCTAACGGAATTGTCCCCGCATCTTCATAAGCACTCTTTTCGTGCAGTTTCACTATCTGCCAAAACATGCACGGTCTTTTTTGAAAGCATTCACTGCAGTGGGTTTTCTTTGTTACGCTATGTCGTTCAAATACGTAAGAAAAACCGAAGTTGATTTTGCCTTGCCATGTCCCACGAGGGACAACTGTCGATAATTGAAGTACATATTGATTTCCCGCTGTAGAGCGGGTTAAATTCTCATTATGCCTCTATATGCACATTAATGACCTAAGGTAATCGTGGGGAAAAACACGAGAGTGAACTAATGGCATGCAACAACCATGGGATATCTTAAGTACTAAATGATTGTTATTGGCTGCTCAAGTACCCATTATTTTGTATCCGGGTTATTCCTGAAGTAAATTTTATTTAAACAACATGCGAGACCGTGTATATTGGTTGTCATAGCAGGAGGCGGTCGTGTTCCATTTCCAATATTTAACTCTTCGAAACAAAAGTTGAAGGAAAATATAATATTCCTTATTAACTGATTTAGTATTCTCTCTCTATCTCTGTCTTTACTCTGTCTCTCTGTCTCTATACCTCTGCCTCTGACTCTCTCTCTCTCTCTCTGTCCATCTCTCTCTCTCTCTCTCTCTCTGTCTCTACCATAGTATCGTTCATGGCGTCGGTCGATGTGGCAGTGGTATTGAGGAATGCTGATTTTCGAAAAGTGTATGGTTCACTGAAGCAGGGACCGATCTGGGCATGCGCCAGTGCGTATTTGGTTCTGAAACATCGGGACCTGGCTCTTAAATCTCAGAAATAGGCTTCTCAGTTGGCGCGTAACTTCTCAGATCATATTTTGATATTCTTTCGATGGATAACCGAGAGAGACACTCTTACAAATATTATATATATGATTATCATTTATCATTGTTGTAGAGTGCTTAAGTTAATACTTCAAGTCTTAATTACCAAGCATTAATCTTCACTGTGGTTTCTGATCAAGTCTTGGCTGCCTAAATAGGCAGCCAAGACTTGATCAGAAACCACAGTGAAGATTAATGTTTGCTATAGTGTACTAAATGAAAATGATGAGAGCTATTACATACTTGCAGTGTGTGTTACAAACAGCAGTGTGACTCCGTAAATTGAAATCTGGCGCATGAATTGAAAAAATAGGCTCCGAGGCTAGAGCGTATTTTAAATAGTCCTGATCTGTCCCTGTGAAGAGTGTTTCCCCCTCCCGGGAAGGGGGAAGGGAGTAAGCATAGGACAAATGAAACACTAAATGATTATCCAACGGTGATGTCCAGATGCTTTCCACAGAGTATCTGAAGGGATTTTCTATAGTGATAGATATTCAGTTAACACTCAGACATGCGTAGCGTTCCACTCATGGAAATGTATTAGAGTAACTACCTGTCAGGAATTTCACAAAAACACACACACCTGCATCACTTTGCTTAAATGGTGCAATTGCAGCCTGCAACAGTGTTCCGGAAAATACTCAGACCGATCTTGGAAAGTTTTCTGCACGTTACTGTTGACAGTGCTATGAATAAATTGTTTGTGTCTTGCACGATACGTCCATTGAGTGGAACAAGGCAATAACTGCATTTAACATTGCAGATGCGGACTCGTTGAGCTCAAGAAACTACACGTTTCGTTTGGCCAACACTTATCATAGCGTTTTGTTGTCTAAAGTCAATTCAATACATTGGAATAAGAGACCTGTTCCATTGGTATTTTGTAAAACCGACAAAAACTGAATGGAAGTTTAATTATAGATATCAGAGGACAATAACAATGGGGAAAATAAAAAAAATGTACAAATAAAACTAAACAAGCGGATAACTGATATCCTTTCGGGGCTCTGTAGGGCCTTGCGGAGCTACGAGATTCGAATCAATTTCGAATCTTAAGTTGCAATTCGGTTTGTTTCGAATCGGCTGCACGATTCGCGTTTCCATTCGAATCCTTTCACTGGAATATAGCTTGGCACCTGGCATCTTCGCTGTCTCACAATACGTATAGTTCTGGTGGCAATTGTATACAAATAACATCGAAAATAAAGACTGAGTGCAGGTTCCGCTATCTAAACACAAACAACATCCGCACCCATGCTACCAGCCATGCTAATTCCAGTCTCACCAGAAGACACTATCAATATTGAAAGAAAATTTAACGTTTCCAGGCCATATCAACGTCCAGCTGTTGCTAGTGGCTAGCCCTGTGCAATGCCGTGAACAGATGATTCTTGTACCCGTTTTTGTTTTCGAACCATAATCCTTAGTGGGTAATATTCCAACTACATCATCAAGACATGCCTTCGACGAAGGCATGTCTTGGTGATGCACTTGGAATATTTTATCAGTCTGGACCTGAGCCATCACAATCGCAACAAATCAGATTTATTGCACCCATCCCCCCTCTCAGTGGGTCATCATCGAGATGCCCTGATTCGATTTGAGATTCGATTCGAATTCAAATCATAGACACGACTCGATTCGAAATTTGTTTTGAAGCGAAAATGGTTATTCGCTGGGGCCTAGTGCTCTGCACAAATGTTGACTTATGGATAGCTGTCATGCTGGGCCACCATTGCTGATCTATGTGCTTTTTCGGCCAACTTAATTAATGAATCGTAATCATATTCCGATATCCACTTCTGATCACAATTTAGCTGTCAAAAACACACAACCTGTGACATCTTCAAACGAAAGCTATTCTGTACTTCGGATTTTTGTACAGGAACTGTCGTAAATTTAAATATCGTTTGTTTGAATGGAGATGTGTTATATCACGGGAGATAGGGCATCATCAATGATACATTTTTGTCACCGAAGCAGTGGAAGTCATCAGTTACATCAGTGACTCTATTATCTTATGACGCAACTGCAGGGGTGTGTCGACAGGGGAGGGGGGGGTTGCCTCCCCCCCCCCCCGCCTCCAGCTAGGAGTATTTTTTTTCAATAGTTGGAAATTCCGATGTCAAAAATCAAATAGTTGGAAATTCAATAAATTAACATTGTTCATGAAAAATATTAAAATTCCAACTTAATGATGAGAAATTTTAATCTTTTTTTTCCAATTGGAAACTTGAGTTTCAAATTTCCTACTCTAAAACTGACATTGGCCTCAAAATTTCGACTCTGCATGACATTAATCTGGTAAATTTTCTGATCCAGACACATTATAAATGATGCTTTTTCCATTTTAGGGCTAATGAAAATTTTCAGAAGGGTTCATAAGCACGTGTGTATATATATATATATAATCACTTTAACCCTTTGCCCATCGCAGACGATTTCAAAATTCATTATTTTAAATATCATTTTTTAAATTTAAAAAAAAAATTCAACAAAACCATATCATGTGACCCCTCTTCGGAACGAGCTCGACGAGCTCGTTCCAAAGAGGGGTCACATGATATGCTTTTTTTTTCATTTTTCGATTTTCAGCAGCTGTATTTGCATATTACGCGGGCGAACGCGGGCGATTCGTTGGTTAAAGGGTTAAAAGATATCACCCAGCGCTGCAGTGCAACCACCTATCGAAACTACTCACAGTTGGAATTTACACCGGTGGCACCCCCCTCCCCAGCTGAAACCCTCTAGCCACATCCCTGCGCAACTGTCATAATACTTGAAAACAGGTCATCCATTAGCGTATCACTGACGTTTTGTCGGAAACAACGTCATAAATGAGATCATTAGTTATATCTTCAGCGCCAAATACCGGATTACCTAAATTATGTTTGTTAGAGATTTGCCAGAGGCTGTGGAATCGGAGGCATTGGCACAGGGGACTCGTTCTCCTTCCCCTTTTCACAAACATCTTACACGTTTGCATGATGAGTTAGAAAAATGAGCGCATGCTAACGTGTCAGTGTTCGGGCATTCCTATATATATCATCTGCAAGTCCAAACAAATTTAGCAGCATGAGGCCAAAGTATTCCCATCTGGTCAATTCGGCCAGTATCTCTTCTTCTTCAACCAGCTCGCAACCCGAAGGCTTGTCTTCGGGTTGGAAGATGATTGGAGTTGAAGAAGTAGACCGGACAGTGAACACATCCCGGCATGCACATCCAAATCAGAGACTGGCAAGAGTTCGTAAATTAGTCGGTATACTATTATGACCCCACCCAACCCACACCGGACTGAACCGCTTTAGTCTTTGAAATTTGTGTCCCTTCACTTTCATAGAGCTCACACCGCCTCCGTTTGATGTAAGAGGAAGGTGACGCTATTCCATCTGGAAGTGTAATGAGTCTCTACGCTGAAACGTTTTTCAGCTTATAAATGTGTAAACTATTTTAAAGCGTATAAGAATATCCAGAGACATTTAATAAAGTAATTATCTTTGAGATCTATTTTATCATACGATTCCGCAACAATTGTTATCAATTCTTAAAATAATCAACCTTTTTTAATCAACTGTGGACAGTTTTTAAACTCTAATCCATTCATATCTATTCAAAAGGTTGATCGAAACAAAATTCTTTAAACAACTGGAGCCAATACCATAAAACGTTTACAAATGTATTTTCTAGAATTGTATTTTCTAGTTATGATTTTAAATGAGTTAAAATGAACCATTGGCATTTTCAAAGATCTAGCAATTTGCCGACTGTACTGTCAGGCGTACTGGTCGTAATCCACGCGTGGGCAGTTATGTCCACGCATGCGTTTACCAGGTAATAAAAATCATCAGCAGCAAAATTTTAATTAATGAATCACCGGGTTGTACACGGTGCTTCATTAATTACATTTTTGATGATTATTCCTATACTTATTGCTTGGAAGCTAATATTATTGCGTGTGTGGAAATATTGCCCATCCGTGGAAAGTGACCAACCCACGGCGGTTGTGTTGTAAGAAAAAAACCTGAAATGCGAGATCATTGTATCCCAGATGTTATTTTCGTTTTTCTTCTGGAGCCACTGGTGTAAGCGTATCGCTGCCAGATCACGATAGATTATCAGGAAAGGAACCGTTTTACGGTCGCAAAACTGTAGATGAAAAGGCGACAGAATTGAAACTAATCGGATTAGATGCGTAAAAGAAACTCCCCACGTTTTAAACGGGAATGGGTGCGTAATCCCATCAATTGACGTAACACCTTTAAATGAAAAGGAAACAATTTGTATACAATATGGTCACATTTAAGTTTAGTTTTCTGTTACTGATGGATTGTTCTGGAACACTTTCAATTTGAAAGGCAAATCTGTCTGTTGCGTGACTGAATGCAATATTCAAAATTCCAATGAAAAGGTGGAAGTAAAATGTGAAGAAATCTTGGAAAACCGACGCCATTGGTAATGGAGGATATCCATCTAATTTCTCCGTAGACACCACGTGCTCAGTTTTACGATGACGGATGGTGCACATTGTGTCTGAATCCCATTAGTTGCATTTTGAGTAAGTAATTCGGCTTTTGAACGATTAAATTTATGACAGAAGAAGGCTCACACCACAATCAAGGATGTAGCTAGTGAGGGTCATGGGGGTCGTTCGATTCATCCCACCCCAAATGCGAAAGGTCGGCGGCCGATATTTTCCACATCAATCTGAAAAATGCCTACATTAAATTTGTTACACTTTCGCTCAACATGAAATCTTTGATCAACGCTGATATCAATTACTGACGAATTTTGCCCCCCCCCCCCCCCGCCACGCAGGGTCCGACCTGGGCATGCGCCAGTGCGTATTTGGCTCTGAAACATCAGGACCTGGCTCTTAAATCTCAGAAATAGGCTTCTCAGTTGGCGCGTATCTTCTCAGATCATATTTTGATATTCTTTAGATGGATAATCGAGAGAGACCAAACATTAATCTTCACTGTGATTTCTGATCAAGTCTTGGCTGCCTAAATAGGCAGCTAAGACTTGATCAGAAACCACAGTAAAGATTAATGTTTGCTATAGTGTACTAAATGGAAATGATGGGAGCTAGTACATACTTGCAGTGTGTGTTACAAATAGCAGTGTGACTCCGTAAATTGAAATCTGGCGCATGAATTGAAAAAATAGGCTCCGAGGCTAGAGCGTATTTTAAATAGCCCTGATCTGTCCCTGCGCTACGTACCACCACCGGTGGCCAAAGGACAAGTTGGAGGAGATTATGGGAGGGGGTCACCCCCGACCATAATCTCCTCCAACTTGACCTTTGGCCAAGGGCGGAACAATGGTATTGACGGTGTCGTGGCATCGTATGACGTCATCAATAATACATTTTTGTCACCGAAGCAGTGGAAGTCACCACCTACATCAGTGATTTTATTATTTTATGACGAAACGGGCATCACATTTGAAAACATGTCATCAATTCGTGTATCAGTAACGTTTTGTCGGACACAACGTCATAAATGAGATCTTTAGTTATGTCTTTAGTGCATAATACCGGATTACATAAATTCGTTTATCAGAGGTTTGTCAGAGGCCGTGGGATCGGAGGCAGGGGCACAAAGGACACGTTCCCCTCCCCCTTTCCCACAAACATGTTACGCGCTTATACGATGTGTTACAAAAATGCTAACGTGTCAGTATTCAGGCATTCGAGTATTCATCTGCAAGTCCAAACAAATTCAGCCGCATATGGCCAAAGAACCCTTCTCTGGTCAATTCGGCTCGTATCTCTTCTTCTTCAACCAACTCGCTGGCCTTCGGGTTGGAAGATGATTGGGGCAGAGGAAGTAGACCGGACAGTGAGCACATCCCGGTATGCACATACAAATGAGAGACTGACAAGAGTTCGTAAATTAGCCGATATACTATTATGACCCCCACCCAACCCACTCCGGATTGAACCGCGGTCAAGTTGGAGGAGCTTATGGGAGGGGGTCACCCCGCCCATAGTCTCCTCCAACTTGACCTTTGGCCAAGGCTTGGTCTCTGGCCCAAATTTCAGTCTTTTTAGTCTACAGACCTTCTCATCCTCGAGTTGCATTGAGGGCGACCCTCTTAAAAAAATTGCTGGTTACACCCCTGAACATTTGTGTTATTTTCACATCAGACACAATTAACAGTTCATCAATATAAACCTGCTACGGTCACTTATATATTTAGTCATAAATTTAACTCAGGAACGGGGGAAAGTTCGAACAACACACATTTGAAATAGGAAGAAAATAAAGTGAAGGTTAACGGAATGGAAACACAATTGAAGAAGAAAGCAAATGAACAAACGGAATTCCGTTGAAACAAATCACACAAAAACTCGCAGTTATTAACTGCTAATCGAAGATTCCATTGCAGACTTTTTGGGCGAACTTGAACCAAAAGCATTTGTTGGAGGCAATGTACCTGAACATAAGTTCATTTGCTCATTGGTCAGTCATCTTTGGCAATGTGTATGTCGTGTGTTCGATCCGATTTTCCAGGCACGCGTTTTAAAAGCATTTTTCCGATTCAATCATACGTAAACACTCACGAAGCTCATACGTCCTTCTGGTACACGTTTTATCGCATTTGAATCCTCTTAACTTCCAACACTCCCACTTAACCCGTTCGCTGCTACAGGTCCATATTGAGTACGGACCCAACTGTTGACGGCCTGTACGATAAGTCCGTGATCAGTACGAAGATACCACACACATGCACAGGGAATGGATATCATAGCTCGTTGTTATTCTCAATAGAACGCATGTTATACGAAATGCAAGCGACAGACGATATGGCATTATCCATTTGATCTCAACCATTTTTCGCGTCTATGTAAATTCCGAAATACCCGAGACAACAACGAACTCAATAGTCCAAACTTGTCCCAACATATATAATTGTTTTTTGTTGTCCTGTACCACACGGCGACAAAACAAAACAAAAATTATACAACGGCCTGTGGAGCAAAGTTTGGACTACATGGTCAGTCCATTAAAAAGGAAGTAAATTCAAGTCGACTAGACGTCTTTTCTTTTGAGATTTATGGAGTGTGGCTAGGAGTAGGTTTGGAAACATTGTTGAACTCAGTCAACGTTGTTCCAATATACAGTACGAAGAGAATGGATTGTAACAAAATCAGTGGAGGTATCACCCAAAGTATCACTTTCAAATTCTGCACATATGGACAAAAATCACAAACAATGTTTCAGCCAATGGACCTCCGGGTTTAACCCGGAGGTCCATTGGGTGGAACTTTGCTTGTGCTTGTTATGGTTTGCAACAAATCTGCAATTATTGCTTGGTGGAATCGCCACTCAAGGGGTGATTTAGTGATAATACACTATCCACGTACTGTATAATAACAGTTTTAAATTTACAAATACGTGAACGTTATTGGCGCTTTCATTTTTTTCACTTTAACCTCATTCCCTCCAATATATGGTTCAGCACAGGATATTACCAAATTGCACAGCAGCGAAATGGTTAACCTCGTGAATTTCACAGCGAGCTGCGACACAAAAATAAGGCGCACAATTGAAGGACGTCATAAAGGTAATCACTTGTTCAGTGTGGTGTGCGCGGTGCGTATACTTGATTTGTCCCGACTATGGTGGCTCAAGTCCTCGCTGGTGAAATAGTTCAGCTGCATCTTCAGGGCATGACTTGGCTAAAGGCATGTCTTGATGTAGCGCGAATATTACATAATATTCAATCGGGATTATAGTTCAACGCCGCAAGTTCTTGAACATTTATGGTTCTAAATGGATTGCATTTGTATGAAATATGCGATGCGAAATGGATATTAGAAATATTTTAGTGTCTGTACACGTGGAAAAACGTTTGTTTTCAACAAAATGTATTTAAAAAAAAGGAATCACCATGTTCATTTAATATTGTCGTCAACTGTATTGTCATCTAAAAGTTCACCATTTTCCTTTGAACTAACGTCATCTCGTTCTTATTTGAAGACGGACTTCTTGTTAAAAATAACGCAGATTGATTCCAATTGAACTGACGCCCCGCTGAACAGATTATAACTTCCCAAACAAAGCTATTTGGGGAAAACGAAATTATTTCCCCTTGAACGGGAAAGAAAATTGGAAAGTGAAAGTAAATAGATTAACCTTTCTGGTAGAATTGATGTTGATAGAAGGGAACAAACAAATGTTGATTGAACGGCACGCGTTCCATAGAAATCGTGGAAAATAGTTCACTTCAAAAGAAAATTAATCCAGTTAAATACTGGTTGCACTCGGTCAAGTATTCTAACTTCACAATTCAAACTTATATTGATTTCTAAAACCTCGAACGTGTTGACAAAGCAAGCTTTACAAATTCGAAACTTAAATAGTAGCACTGCATACTTCTTATCCTGATTCCAATTTTACGACGAATGTGAGTGTAAGCACGCTGTTTTCTGAAACGAATGAAACCCACCACGTCACAATGCGAATAATATGATTAACGAAGTAAACCAGTAAAAAACATTTTAAAAAATATTACTTATGGACTTTTTTTGTATCATCACTCATTACTGTTCAGACTACTCTTGTCTTTGGCATTTCTATTGTAATTACTTCATATTTTTATTCAATATTTTTTACTTCATAATTGACATTTGTCATTTCTATCGTATAGCTTTGGCTGCTGATGTGTCGTTAAACACAGTAAATAAATAAATAAATAAATAAATGAATAAATAAATAAATAAATAAATAAATAAATTAATTAATTAATTAATTACGGACGGGAGACGAATTTAATCAAGAATAAAATGAAGAAGATGGTCGAAGTTGGGACTACCATTTAGAGACATGTGATGCTTCAAATTATGTTCGATTCGATTCAATTCTGTTGGAGTAGGTTGATCCGAAAATTTTCAAAACGTCGAGATGTTCTCAAAATCCTGCAAAGTGTCTCCTCTTGAATGTTTCAACATCACATCTCCTTCACAGGACATGCAGAAGAGTTCAAAGAGGTTCCGCTTTCGAAATTACTTTGATTCCGTTTTGGAAAATTTTGCGTTTTAGCAATTCGGTTCAATTCGAATCGGCTGCACGATTCGTTTCCATTCGAATCTTTTCACTGGAATATAGCTTGGCACCAGTCATCTTCGCCGTCTCACAATACTTACAGTTCGGGTGTAAATTGTACAGAAATAATATTGAAAATAAAGACTGAGGGCAGTTTTTCCTCTCTAAACAGAAACAACATCTGTACCCATGCCACCAGCTATGATATTTCCAGTCTCAACAGACACTACCACTGTTGAAAGAAGTTTAATGTTTCCAGGCAATATCAACGATCAGCCGTTGCTAGCGACTAGCCCACGTGCAAAGCCTTGAAAAGATGGTTCTCGTATCTATTTCTGATTTGGAACCATAATCCTTGGTGAGGAATATTCCAACTACAACATCAAGGCATGCCTTCGACGAAGGCATGCCTTAGTGAATTAGCTGGAATATTTTATCGGTCTGGACTTGAGCCAGCACTGATGGATCAAATCAGGTTTACTGCACCCCTTTCCCCAGGCGGTAATCTTCAAGACGCCCTTGATTCGATTCGAATTCGAATATTAGATCGGATTCGATTCTAAATTTTCTGTCTATGTCGGAAACCGGACTTTGTCGTTGCAATGGAAATAGATTCACGCCGCATATTCAGCCAAAACTCCAAGCGTGTCGCCTGAACCCGTGCGTGAACGTATGTCTCACCGTTACGAACACGCCCGTTTTCGTTTTTGTTGGGGTGGTTCTTATCCTGAAGGGGCCAATGACTTTTCCTCAAAAAGCATAAATCAACAGGGGTTCACTGAAAACAACAATTTTAATGTATATATACCTGTATATACTATTAAAAAAAGTAGGGGATATTCAAACTGATATTGATATTTTCGGAAAATGGTATTGGATACGCGTGATTGAACACATCTATATGTTACCACGTTTAGTGTGGATCATGAATGTCACTGGTCCACGAAAACATCTTGCAGGTTTTTCGCACGAGCGCCGCGTTAATGTCTGTGCGGTACGTTTTGAAATTTTCTTTTGTACCTGACGGGCTTTTTCGGAGGTTTTATCGTTCATTTCTTGGTATAAACTCGTTCATCAATAGTTTCTGGTCGAAACGTAACATTCGAGGTATGCGAGGATTGACACGTAACGAACGTTCACGTGCCGTTGGCATGTTGGAAGCTGGCAACAGACAGACTGCAGTGGATCAAATTCTCAACGTTACTCAATCGGTGATTAGCAGGTTGAGGCCACGCTACCTTCAGACAGGCAATGTTGATGATAGACGTCGGTCAGGTCGTCCAAGGACGACAACTGCTAACCAAGTTCGTTTCATCCGAACGACAGCATGACGTAACCGCCATCAAAGTGCCTCAGAAATTGAAAAGCAGTTGCATCGAGCTACAGATGTGCGAGTCAGTGGCCAGACTATCGAATATCGCCTGCTGGAATTTGTACAATCAACGACCTCGAATAATTCCACGTTTGACTGAACGTCACATCGCAGCAAGGCGTAATTGGTGTGGAGCACGACAGCGCTGGAATAATCGTCAGTGGAGCGACGTCGTGTTTTCCAATGAATCGAGGTTCACTCTCGACTTCCACGACAGGCGAAACAGAGTGTGGCGGTGGAGGAAGGAACGATACCATGATGTAACCGTTAGGCAGCACGATCGTTTTGGCGGTGGATCGGCTATGGTGTGGGTAGGCATAACCATGACAAGCGGAACAGCATTACATGTCATCTAAGGGCGTGCCACAGGGCAGTACTACCGTGACATGTTAGCAGCTCATGTGGTACCATTTGCTCGACATCACGGCCGTCGATTCATTTTCCAAGATGACAGTGCAAGAGCACACAGCGACCGTGTCGCAACAGAGTTCATCTAGGAGCAGAACATCACTACGCAGCCTTGGTGAACACTAAGTCCAGACCTTTCATCAATCGAGCACGTCTGGGATATTCTTGGCAGTCGCCAACGACAACGCCAACAGCCCCCTTCCAATATCCAGGAACTCGCCGCTGCACTGCAGGAAGAATGGAATAACATCAGTCAAACTGGACGTTTGGTGAGGAGTATGCCCCGTCGGATCCGCACTTGTCTATCGAGCTGAAGAGGATTTACAAGGTATTGAGGTCTTGGACTGAATGTGGTAAATTCTCTGACTGACCGTCCATGTCTTCTACAGCTCAGTACGTGGAATGTATGCTTGTCAGACACCCAACTATCACTGTATTTATTCACAAGATGTCACAGTGCAATGCCTCAACAGTCTTTTTGATGAAAATATATATATTTCTTCAAATATCTCAAATTTTACAAAATATTCCCTACTTTTTTGAATAGTATATATATATATATATATATAAATATGGTAAATTGTGACTTACATGGAATCCAATGAATAAGAAAAACAAAACGTTAATCACACCCCACCCACACAGTGTTTGAGCTACTTGCGGGTCCGCATTCTTTGTTGTCGCTGGTTTCTCTTCCTGGTGGCTGGTGTTTGATCTTTGGTCGCCTTTTCGCTTCACTCTTTCACGGCTGTCGCACGGTCACTGACGTATTGTCACTTTTTTCGGACGTCTTTGCTCTAACATGCGACGGAATACAACTCTACCACTTCCGTCGCATGGCCACTAACGAATTGTCACTTCACTATATCGCATTCCCTCCAACAAGTGACGGAATGTCACTCTACCACTGCCATTGCACTGCCACTAGTTCATTGTCACTTTACTGGACGCTTTTCACTCAAGCAGTCGCCACCAATGGGGTTAAACGCCCCCTCCATTTATCTCAGAGTAATGATCATACAGTCAATGCCAACTCCTCCTACGGTGGCTTGCCTTCTACAACAGATAATGCCGTTTACCTAAATGCAAATAGCTCATTGAGCTCGTACGTCGTGTTTCTGATGCTTTTCGCATATGTGGCCGCCGACTTGGCCTGCCACTGCCTCTATTCTAAATATAAGCTTTGTGGCTCCCCTACACTACAACGTGCCTTTTCTTTCGGACCGATGCGGCACCTCCTCTAACCTACAGCATGGGACTCCCCAGCTCCTACGACCCACAGTCTCACACGCCTTCAGACTGGAATGAAATTCCCCGATTTTCATTTCGATAGCCATAACATTAATTCTCATTTTAATTGCTTCTCTTGAACTTAGCCGCTTAGATATATCTTAATTTAATATTCGCTTTAACGTTCTTTTGAAAGACTCGCATTTTGGTATATCCTGACATCCGGAGATAGGCTAGATGCGTAATATGTGTGTGTGTCCAGAACATTGCGATGCACTGTTTCTACAACAATACCCATTAACTGGCCATAATTACACAGTTAATGAATGCAGGAGAACACTGGTCTCTCTTACTTTGTTAATCAGTTATCAGATAGCTCCTAAATGGGCTCGCCAGACCCACGATAATGGACATAAAATTCCATGCTTAATTAGCAGCACATGAACTATTGCTGGTCTGTTTAAGTGACAAATCGGTTTTCGGGGTCCGTCATATATATATCTTTACGGTTTATATCTAGCCCAGTGAGAAAGATTATCGTATATTTTAAACAACAAAATCGAAAATCCAAGCTATCACCTTGACAGTCTAATTCAGTTGAGGATCTGATTGGACCCGAGTTTTGGGGTTCACAGGGCCCTAATGTTACCATATTTTATACACATGCTCTCCAACCAGCGGGTTTTAGCGAAATACATTATGGAATATAAATATGGTACTACGGGTCGAAAGATCGATCCTGACCAACATCATCTGCGCTATATTCTGGAGCAAGACCCTTAATTCTAACTGCCCAAGTTGAGCACCGTGGAGCGATGTGTTAAAGCACACTGCACGTCGATGTTTGCATTCAACCGCTGCGAGGTTAGTATGTTGGAGAATTCAACGGCGATGACCCGCTGCTGGGCTGTACTCTCCGGGTACTCCGGCTTCCAGCGTCCAGAAAACTATCTGTCGCATGGCTCTCGACATTCGCGAAACGAGAACAGTAAATTAGGCATATGCCCGTTTTACTGGGTGGAGAAAGCCGGAGTTCCCGGAGAGAACCCTCGAGCAAAGGCGAGAAACGTCAGACTACTCAACCTACCGGCTCTGCACAAACGGGGTTATTATTGGCTGATATGCAAGTGCAACGTCGACGTACGTTACGCCTAGTGCACAGCGCCACCATGTCCCCACGTGGACAATCGGGATTAAATACCTTGACAAAGTTAAAGTTACCCCTGCAGTAACCAGTGAGCCACAGAGCTCCCTGACTTGTTTCATAAATTTCGTTACAAACTACGAACGATTTGAATTATATTATTATACAGGGGGTGGGGGCACTAAAAATTTGCAAGACGTAACGTCATATTTTTTATTCCGCTCCTTTTTACACCCGCCCACCCACTACGTGCATATTTTCCACTACCGTTCTCAGACCCCCACCCCCAACTCTCCTATTAAAATCCAAAATAAACTTATAAACGTAGTAGGCATAGCTGTCTTTAGGGGATTTTCATAATGTTCTTAACCCTTTCCCCAACGTAACGGCCAAAACCGGCCAGCGCTATTCTCAAAAATCGCCAATTATTTTTTATTATTTTTTCATTTTTTGTCTCAAAAACATAGGTTATGACCCCTCATTGGAACGAGCTCGTCGAGCTCGTTCCAATGAGGGGTCATAACCTATGTTTTTGAGACAAAAAATGAAAAAAAAATTAGTTATTCAATCATTTTTGGCAGGTGTCGTCTGCTTTTCATGTTAGGTAAAGGGTTAAACTGGTACCACCAATTTAAACCTCTGTGGGCTGCTGTGGGCCCCAATCTACAAATGACAAGCTGTTCATTATCAGGTTTGGCCAGAGCAAGTGTACATATACAGGAACAAATTTTCATTTGAATTGTTCCCTAAATATTGTCTGCACATTTTCTACATTTCGAACAAGACACCTACCCCCTACTAACGTGTGACATTTTCCCAGTTTAAGCCCAATATTCTCACATATAAAGCCTCCTGATGTTTTATTTATGTTAAGAGTGTGATGTACAACATCATCTTTAAGGTTTGAAACACAAATGATGGTATATATTAGCTGATATATTGATATATTTTTAAAAAATTAAAAAATTTGCACAATTTGGAAATGCACATTTTTGGCGCACTCAAG
Organism: Pictodentalium vernedei; assembly: GCA_031216915.1. Classification (NCBI taxonomy): domain Eukaryota; kingdom Metazoa; phylum Mollusca; class Scaphopoda; order Dentaliida; family Dentaliidae; genus Pictodentalium; species Pictodentalium vernedei. The sequence continues at coordinate 856,015,444 of CM062297.1, forward strand.
AAACCCACCCACCCCCACGTCTCGTCTTGCAAATTTTTGGTGGCATCCCCCTGCCCAGCACGACCAATTCGGAGTACAGTAAGAAGACGCTGGGAGGACAATTCGCTATTATCACTGCAATGAAGATCATGGATGGCATCATGGTAGTACGTTCTTGAGTTGTGCCTGACGTAATTCCCATTCATTGTTCCCCTTGTGCTATAAATGTTTTAAATTGTGCTAAAACTGCCGAAGTGTATAGTAGTGTTTCAGCTGTGCGTTTCTTTGTTTCAGGGGTGGCGCCAGGGATTTCTC